>CM046433.1:23654282-23892409 GCA_025506505.1 Flaveria sonorensis
TAGATGATATCCTTAGTTGATGACAAAAGGTAAGTCATCGACCTGTCATGACTACCTTATCTAGGATATTATTTTATCTTAGATATTTTACTTCTAGCAATGTAGTATTTGTCTAGTAGTAGATTCCAGCTGGTTTTCCAAGTATAACCGGCTGTCAATAGTAGTATATATAGTTTCTCATTGTAACTTAAGTAGCATGAGCTTAAGAGTCTTGTAATAATGAGTTGAGAATTAATATATACAAGTATCTTGAAACCATTCTCTTGTTTATTAACTTCGTATATGATTATCAACTTTAGTTTGAGATTCTATGTTTCATCGATCAAGTGAGACTTAGTGAGTTCTGTGTTTAGAGTAAAAACCTATCCTGCAATTTGTATATATATATATATATAGTGTATATATATATGTAATATATGTGTATATATATATATATATATATATATATATATATATATATATATATGTATATATATATATATATATATATGTATATATATATATATATATATATATATATATATATATATATATATATATATAGGGGAGGGATCAAAGCAAAACTCCATTTTTTTAAAAACTCTAGTAATTAATGTGAACCACTAATTTTCAATGACAAAATGGTAAATAACAAAAACTTTATAAAACATTATAAAGCAAAAAATAACTTAAAAATATAAAAACATTATACACAAAAATGTTTTTGTTTTGTCCCTCTTTCAAAAAAAAATTATAAAGAATAAAAAAAATCATTTTTTTTATGAAATTGATATTACACATGTAATACCGGATTTACACATGTGTAAAACTGGACTTACACATGTAAATCCGGTATTACACATGTGTATAACTAGTTTTACACATGTGTAAAAAACAGGTGGATGATTTTTTATACAAAATATATCAATATGGCAGGCGTTGGAAATATAAAAATTACTGAAATTTATGGTGATTTTTTTTGACAGGATCAGTGATCTAAGTTTGATCAATTAGAGTTGAATCGCAGCGGAATTAGAACAAGAATTAGACAAATATAGCAAGAACACAATAGATATTCAATGGAAGAGTACACGGTTATAGAGAAAGAGGGTTTTCTGCAAAATGGATAATATCATTCATGCACAAATGCTTCGGTATGGCGGCCGCTAAGCTTCACTAAGCTGCGCACCTTACAATTAGGTCAACATTTCTTATATAAAGGAATGTGACGTCTGCTGATGTCACTTGATAGTGACATTTAACAGAATTATTACAAACAACTGAAAGTAAGCAAACTACTGAGAATGTTCACAACAACTGAGAACATCTCAGAGTATGCTAAGTACAAGATGAAACTAAAACTACTGAAACTACAAGTACTGATTACAAGAAACATAAAACTACTGATTACAAAAGAACTGAAAGGAAAATATAACTACTGAAAGGAAACCATCACAACTACTGAAGTCTTCTTCAGCTGTTGTGACAACATCTGAAACTTGGTTTCAGTCTTTGTCTTCAGCTCTTGTCTTCAGACTTTGTCTTCAGTTCTTTAGCTTCAGACTTTGTCTTCAGCTTTTTCACTTCAGACTTTGTCTTCAGCTCTTTCACTTCAGACTTTGTCTTCAGACCTTGTTATCAGTTGATGTCTTCAGCTGTTGCAGACTACTTCAGTTGTTGTAATGTCTGTGGGACTTAAAGGTTTTTCTGATCAGGCTCATTGGTTCTTTTGGTCCAACAAACTCCCCCTGAACCAATGCAGCCAAAACCTTTAAGCTTATTGAGGTCCCATTATTCTTGGCAGAAATACTCTCTTGATCAGCTTCAGAGATATCAGATAAGCACAGGCCAGGGAACAGGTTTCAGTAGATGTGAATGTCAAAGGATGGAAGGGAACTCTGTCTTGGGGAACTGGACACAGAGCTGTTATCCCAACCATGAAACCTACTTCCCATTGATGAGTCTATAAGACTCTCTGACGTAGGCCTCAAGGAGAACAACTTGTTCCTCCTTAGTGAGTTCTTCTGCTTCTCCTTCGAAGAAGAACTCTGGGCCATAGTACTCTGATAGGTACTTTACTGTCTTTCTATTTTTCAACTCAACAGTTGTTATCTCTCTGTAAGCAAATTCATCTGGGTGAGTCCCTTCTAATAACAACTGGAGTTCATTTTTCTTGATCTCTTCAAGCCTTTGTATAACAACCCCTTCTTGACCATTTTGTTCTCCATTAGAGTTTGAGGGGTCATCTTTGACTTGTAGGCTCTCTTGAAGTCTTCAAGTATCTCCCAGGGTGAGACTACAATGGCCAACATAATAACAACATCTATGGTCTTTCTCACTTGGCCATTGTATCTACTTGGTATGGATTTCTTATGAATTCTAGAACTAACCCTGGGGTCTGGCCAAATCCTTACTCTCTCCTTTTGATATTGAAAGGTATGCCTAAGAGCATACAGCCTTTGAGCGTGTTTCTTCATGGATTGTATAGATGATGACTGAGGAAACTCTTTGTCAACCATCTTCAAAAGTTGCTCATCGTGCTGTTTTTGCTGTTCTTCTTCTTCAATCTTAACTTTCACCTTTTGCCTCTGAAAGTCTGGTGTGATCATTTGTTGACTTCTGGGCTCAGGTATTTTTAGAACAGCAGAGATTGGCAGACTGTCTTCTTCATCATCATCTTCTTCTTCTTCTTCCATCCTCAACACCCTTCTCCTCCTTCTGGGTCCATCATTGGATGTGGTTTGAGGTGGTTTTTGGGGTAAGGGAGTTGGTTTTGAGGGTTGAGTTGGTTTAAGTTTAGGTTTAGGGATTGGTTTGGACAGTTGTGGGGTTGGTTGTTTTTGAGTGGGAGTTTGGGAAGGCTGATCTAGCATTTTTGTGGTAAGTTTGGCTTTGGAAAGCTTGGCCATATCAGTTCTCTTCCCAGCACCTGCTTCTCTTTATCAGGCTTTTGAGTTTCAGCACTTTTCTTTCTCTTGTATATGATCAGCTGTTTTTCCTTTTCTAACTCCTTTTCTTTCTCTTGTTGTTTCTCATCTTCCACTCTCTTTCTCTTTCTTTCTTTCACTGCCTTAGACTCCCCCTTTTTGGGTGGATTGGGTTCAGGGGTTTGAATGGCAGAAAGCTTCTTTTGTACAGCATCATCAATAAGTGTTTGTAGATTTGAGGAGATCCTCTCATCAATGGCTTTATGCACAATCTCATTGATGATGGGAGTGATGAGAGGTAAGGAATGTTGAAAGGTAGCAACCATCTGCTCAGAGGGGTTCTGTCCCTGAGAGGTGGTGCCAAAAGCAGTGGCTGGTGGCTCAGTTGAGTGTAGTGGCTGAGTGTTTGGTGAACCTTCAGATGAAGGTGCCATCTGTGGGTTTATTGGGGCGATGGACTTTGATCCTGAGACATTTTGGCAAGCAGTTCTTTGAGTCTGCTCACCTCAGCCTCAAGGATTGTGTTATGGGCTAAGACATCGAAGAAAAAGCCCAGGTCATCATCAGTCTTTGCTGAATCACCTGACCTCCTGATTGAATCAGGATGTACATGCCCTGAGTGTAGATCAGTTGTAGCATGTGCCCCTTGTTCTTGGTTCTGGGGACTTCCTGCCTCAGGACTGAGTCCTTCATCGGCAGTTGCCTCTGGTGAGGTCTTAGAGATGTTACCAACTGCATCCTGTTCATTTGCTGAATCAGTAGAAGTGGCAGCCTCACCAGATGTTCTAACCTCCTCCTCTACACGGGGAGATTGAACATTATAACCCCTGTGCTGTGGGTTATCAGCAGCATTTTGGTCCTCTTCCTCAGCTGTTGAGGTTCTCCCCATTGTAATTGGTTTCTGGGGAGGAGGAGAGGAATGCAGCTGACTCAGCACTTGTGCAACTATAATGGTTGGGCTTTGAGGGGCGGTTGCATTTGGAGATAGGTTTGAAGCAGATTGCACCCGGGGTGACTGGTGCTCTTCAATGGTAACCTTCTCAATTGAGATAGGTTCCAGCATTGTGGTATCCCCAATTATGGTTGCATCAGGATCCTGTTGAGAGGATGCCTGAGCGGCTAGGGCTGGTGGAGTCTTGACACTACTGGGGGGTTAGAACCAGTAAGTGTTTCCTGTATTGGTGGTACAGGGGCATCCTCAGGGGACTCATCTCCCTGAGTAGCCTTTTTGGGCTTTTTGGTGTTGGGTTTGGTGGGGACTTTGGATCTGGAAGTGGAGGCTGTGGGTTCCCGCTGCTTGGGTTTTAGCAGCCGGGCAGCCCCTTTCAGTGTAGGGTCAGAGTTGTGCCTGGAGTATACTTCAGGCAATACAGCCGGAGCAGGGACTCCAAGGCCAACAAGGCCGTCTGATTTTAGCTGATTTAAAATTATGGCCATGAGAAACCTGGGATATAATATCCATCTGTTTGCCACAGGTTTCAAAGCCAGATCCTTTAGTTCCATGAAAACTATCTCAGAAAAATTTAGATTTTGTCGTTCAAAGATAGAGTATAATACCTGTTGCCATCGGGAGGACATCTGATCCCATGAGGAGGTTTTTGATGCAAGGCAGACATTCACCATGTGGAATATAAGACGTTCAGCATCATGGAAGTGCTTCTTCAGAATGGTGGTAGCACTTAAGTCTCCTTCATACCCGTTATTGATGAAAGACATATCAGTTGTGCCTTTCGGGTATTCTGTGACACAGGTGGCATCATGTAGATTTAGGGTTTGTCGAATGATGTCTGGAGTGATGACCACCTGTTTCTGGTTAACCAACGACTGGAGAGTGATTTGGCTATCATTCTCACCAGTTTGCACAGAGACGTTGGTCCAGAATTGGCTTAGGGAATCGGGGTATATGGTAGGATTCAGAAGAAAAGCGGTTCGGTACTGGGAATCTACCATAAGATCGATGGCATTATCAAATTTGTTCCAAAAGGCCGATTTCGAGAGGTAGGCAACACAGTTGTGTCTGGGTTTGAGTTTCATGGTCGCCATTGTTGAGAGAGTGAAGGACATAAAACGGCTAATGAAACGTTTGAAAGTAGGTTTAGGTATTTATAGGGTAAGAAAAGGCTGATATAAAACGACTGAAAGTGTTGGTGCTGTCATCAGTTGTTTGAAAACAACTGAAGACCTGGTTTTAACTTTCAGAAGTTGTAACAACTGAAGACTTGGTATTAGTCATCAGTAGTTGTGAAACTACTGAAGACATGGTTTTGGCTTCAGGTGTTGTAAACAACTGAAGATTTGGTGTTAGTCATCAGTAGTTGTAAAACTACTGAAGACATGGTTTTGGCTTCAGTTGTATGAAGTGAAACAGCAGTTGTAGAAACAACTGAAGAGAAAAGTTTCTCATCAGCTGTTGTCGTCAATTCTTAGCTCATCAGCTGTTTCATTCTGACCTCAACACTTATCAGACTTTTTGTCTGATTTTCAGACGTTTCATTGGTCATCAGTACTTATCTGTTATACTGACATCAGTAGTTGTAACTACATCAGTAGTTGTAACCACATCAGTTCTTTTCAACAGATAGAGTACTTCAGTACTTTTAAGTAATTTAGTCTTCAGTAGTTATGAAAACTACTGAGGATAAAAGAACTTATCAGTACTTATTTGTGACAATAGTATACGAATGCTCATCAGTACTTGTTGACTGAGATCATCAGTAGTTGTCACTTATTCTAGCTGCAGCATACCAAGCCTTAACACTAGGTTTTGGAAAGTTGAACTGTCCAAAGGCTTAGTAAATATGTCTGCAAGCTCATCAGCACTAGGAACAAACTTTGGATCAATCAGACCTTTTTCAAAACAATCCCTAATAAAATGGTGTCTGATCTCAATATGTTTGGTCCTAGAGTGCTGGACTGGATTCTTGACAATACAAAGAGCTGAAGCACTATCCATTAGTAATGGAGTCTTAGTCTCTGTAATGCCATAATCCAATAATTGATTCTGAAGCCAGAGTACCTGAGATGTACAACTTGCAGCAGCAATGTACTCGGCTTCAGCAGTGGATGTAGCAACAGATGTTTGTTTCTTACTCTGCCAAGAAACCAAACAGTTGCCTAGGAATTGACATCCACCAGAAGTTGATTTTCTAGTTAATTTACACCCTGCATAGTCACTATCAGAAAAAGCAACTAATTTGCAAGAGTGCCCAGTGGAATACCAAAGACCTAGAGATTGAGTACCTTGCAGATATCTAAAGATCCTCTTGACTGCAATCAAATGAGACTCTTTAGGAGCAGCCTGAAATCTAGCACAAACACAAGTTGCAAACATAATATCTGGTCTAGAAGCTGTTAAGTACATCAAGGACCCAATCATACATCTGTAAAGTGTTTCATCAACAGCTTTACCTTTCTGATCTGCATCCAGTTGTGTGGTGCTGCACATGGGAGTAGAACAGGGCTTACAGTTTTGTAAATCAAACTTTTCCAAAAGACTCTTTGTGTATTTTGACTGATGAATGAAAGTTCCATCAGCCTTTTGTTTGATTTGCAAACCTAGAAAGAACTGTAATTCTCCCATGGCACTCATTTCGAATTTTTGTTGCATCAACTTTGTAAATGCATCACACAACTGTGGATCAGAGGATGCAAAAATAATATCATCAACATAAATTTGAACAAGGAGCTTATGCTGACCCACTTTCTTAATGAACAAAGTTTTATCTATGGAGCCTCTAGTGAAATTATTCTGAAGAAGAAAATTTGACAGTGTTTCATACCAGGCTCTAGGAGCTTGTTTCAACCCATAAAGAGCCTTATCAAGTTTATACACCCAATCAGGATGTTTATTATCCTCAAAACCTGGTGGTTGACACACATAAACCTCTTCTTTTATTTTACCATATAAAAATGCACTTTTGACATCCATTTGAAAAACTTTAAGATTGTGGAATGCAGCATAGGCTAAGAACAATCTAATTGCCTCCAGTCTGGCTACAGGGGCAAAGGTTTCATCATAATCAATACCTTCTTCTTGTGAAAACCCCTGGACAACCAGTCTGGCCTTGTTCTTGACAATTTGCCCATTTTCATCTGTTTTATTCCTAAACACCCATTTAGTGCCTATTGCACACTTACCTGGGGGTAGAGGAACCAGTTCCCACACTTGCTGCTTTTTGAACTGAAGAAGCTCAAGCTGCATGGCATCAACCCATCCATTGTCTCTTAATGCAATATGATAGTTCTTTGGCTCTTGCTGACTGATGAAGAGAGCATAGAAGCAGAAGTTGGACAATTGACTTCTAGTTGAGACACCAGCATTGATATCACCAATGATTTGAGACATTGGGTGATTCTTCAGCTCTTGGTACACTATGAGATCTGTGCAAGTGTTTGTAGCACGCTCAGCAGCAACAGATGTTGATCCAGATTCTTGAAACCAAGTATTAGATGGCAAGTCAAATGAAGTAGAGGATTCAGAAATCTCATCAGCATTTGTTGTGGATGGTGCTACTGAAGCTACAGGAACATCAAGTTTAGTAGACTCAGGCAGTTGATCACTAAACTTGAATAGGTGAGTACTGGGATCATCATCAACATCAGTACCACCAGATGGATGACTAGCTGCAGAAGGTGATGAATTCACATGATCTGCAACAGCTGGAGGCTGATAAGGAACATATTGCAGTATGTCCAGATCAAACAACTCCACAGGGTTTTGTGGGATTTTGTCCTTAGGAGATTCATTGAACTTCACATGCAAGGTTTCTTCAACCATCTTTGTTCTGCAGTTGAACACTCTGTAAGCCTTGCAAGTGGATGAATACCCAACAAAATACCCTGCATCCACCTTAGAATCAAACTTTTGGAGTTGATCCTTTGTGTTGAGAATGTAACAAGGACACCCAAATGCTCTGAAGAATGAAATTAGAGGAGCCAAATGATGTAGAACTTCATAAGGAGTCTTCATCAACCTCTGATTCACTAAAGCTCTATTTTGCACATAGCATGCTGTGTTGACAGCTTCAGCCCAAAAGGTCAGTGGCAAACCAGAGTCAGCCAACATGGACCTTGCAGCTTCAATTAGGGTCCTGTTCTTTCTCTCCACTACTCCATTTTGTTCTGGAGTCCTTGGGATGCTATACTGCCTCTTGATTCCTTTTGAAAGGTAGAAATCATCAAGTGTATGGTTTCTAAATTCAGTTCCATTATCACTTCTTATACACTTGACTGATAGGGAATACTGCTTCTCAACATACAACACAAAGTTAATAATTGTCTGAGCAGCCTCATCCTTTGAATGCAAGAAGAAGGTCCATACAAATCTGGAGTAATCATCCACAATTACCAGACAGTATTTCTTCTTTGCCATGCTCATTACTCTCACAGGACCAAAGAGATCCATGTGCAGTAATTGCAAGCAGGCAGTGGACTTTGGTTCTTCTATAGGAGGGAATGAAACTTTGTGTTGTTTTCCTTTTAAACAAGCAGTGCAGGTTTCATCACAGTGGAACTCCTTTATTGGTAGACCTCTCACTAAACTATTGTGGATCAGCTGATTCATGTTTTTGAGATTAACATGACCCAGCCTTCTATGCCACAGTTTAGATTCCTGAGGAGAGGCCTTGGAGAACAGGCAAGGATGACCTTTTAAATCAATCTTCTTTGACAAATCCAAGGCATATACTCTTCCTATCCTGTTGGCCTTCAGGAGAGTATGTTCATCCAATACCTTGTCAATCAGCCTCAGAACTTTGGAAGACAGAATCCGGCAGTTCTGGCTTGTGAAAAGTGCAACATGCCCTTTATCACACATCTGACTGACACTCAGTAGATTATACTTGAGATTCTCCACATGGTTAACATCATCAAATCTGATTTCTCCATTTGACACAAATCCTTTCCCGATGATGTAACCCTTAGCATCATTTCCAAATGAGACAAATCCCTTCTTTCCTTGAGAGTAGTCATTAAGAAGAGAACTGCTCCCAGTCATATGCATAGATCCTCCACTGTCTACATACCAGATGCTTCTTTGGCATGCTGAAGAACCCTGCATTTATCATAAGAAACTAGTTAGCTTTAGAGACCCAAACCTTTTTGGTTTTGGGTCTGTTTTCATCAACAGATTTAACCATAACTTGTTTCTCATGATTAACAGCTGATGAAGGTGGAGATGGTGCTGAAATGGATTTCTTAGATTTGGGCTTGGATTTCCTTTTCAGTGGTTTGATCACAGGTGCATCTAGTTGGTTAACTCTCCCCAACAAATGCTGAACCATCATAACAAGTTGTGTCTGATTTGTTGCTAAAGCCTTCAGCTCATTTGACACATCAGTACTTGTTTTTGATGAGTTCCTGTGACCCACCATTTCCTCCTTCTTGAAATTCACAGACTTAGTCTGATGTTTATCATGAGGAACACTATCAGCTGTTTTCTGATAAACCCCATCCTTCTTTTTGGATTTTGGTGAGGCCTTGGGTTTATCAGTTTGAGATGACTGTGGTACAAACTTGGTCTCAAACTCATTTTTCATTTTATTAATCTCTTCTTTAATGAGCTTATCTCTGTTGAGTTTGGAACCCTTTTTGTACCAGCATTCATCAGATAGATGATTGAATTTACCACATATTTCACATGGCTTATTCTTCATCTTGGATTGATCAACTGCTGAAGTGGAAACTACTGAAGGTGTGATCTTCAGTACTTTCCTCCTTTCAGTACTTGTGTTAAGTACTGAAGGATCGGTAACAACTGAAGACTTGTTCTTCAGCTGTTCTCTATCCGTCCTGAAAGACCGTATGATAGATTCCTCAGCAGTTGTTAATCCTTTTATTTCAGCAGATTTGAAATGCTTTTCAGATGTTGTGACTTGCCCTTCAGTACTTGGAGTACTTTGAGGGACAACATCTGAATTGCTCAGCTTCATGTGTTTATCAGCATTTAAACCATCAGGCAATTGATTTGCTGAGATCTTAACACTGACTTCATCCTCTAATTTTGTATTATCATTTGAGGATGAATCACATGATGATGTGGTTTGGAAATTACTTTCACCTTCAGATTTTACTATTGATTTTGAAGTAAAATCAGTAGGTGGTGCAGTATGATTGTAACCTATTCCAAACTTCACATTTGAAGCTGTTTGCTTGCTGAGAAGCATTTCAAATCCCTTGCAGGATGTTACCCAGCGGTCACACTCAACTTGGGTAGCTGCAAGTGTCTCTTTGAGACTTCTGTGGTTCTCAAGTATGACCTCTACCTTAGCCTTTTCATCATTAAGTTGGCATTTAAGCTTGTAAATCTCATCATCTTTGTCATTAAGAGCAGACTCATACTCAGCTTTTCTTTTGGAAATAGTTTTCTCAAGCTCAAGATTTTGATTGATTAAAGCTACATTTGCCTCTCTAATAGAGACAAAGGCAGCTATGCATGATTCAGAACATAACTTGGCTTTAGCCTCAGAAGATACCTGGGTTACCTGTGAAGATGATGCATTGGAGCAGGAACCCTCAGTAGACTCCAGGGCCATGAGAGCAAGATTCCCAAAAGGATGTTCACCACCATGTTGACCAGCACCAGCAAATAATTGCTCATTGAAACCAGAAAGATCATCTGGTAAGCTGCTCCAGTCAACAACTCCTGGTGTGAAGAAGCTGTGATGAGGTTGAGATTGTGATGGAGATGGTTGAGGCTCAGGTAGGGCTTGAGGTTGTTGTGCTATAGGAACTTGAACTGGATTTGGCTGTGGCATGTAATAGCAGGGATATGGATATGGCATTGGACCCTGAGGGACAAAATATGCAGGAGATTGAGGTTGTGAGTGATGACCAGAACTAGCAGGATGTTGCCCTTTGTTTTGTGAACTATTGCTTGGAAAGGTCACAAAGGGTGCAGAGGAGTTAGATCCAGTTGATCTACACTCTCTTGCAAAGTGCCCAAGCCTGTGGCATTTGTGACACCTCAACTTACTCTTGTCAAAACCAACTTTGGTTTTGCCAGAGAGTCCTGGAAATTTCCTACCAGTTCTCTTGTAGAACTTTTGAGATCTGATATTGATCAAGGCCATTTGGCTCAAAATATCCATCTCTTCTAAATCATCATCAGCAATACCCATCAAATCATCCATGATAAAGCATAAATTATCACTATTACACCCAGAATGACTGTCAACACCAACAAATGCATGATCAGAACTGTTTGAAGAGAAATCTATATGCTCATCATAATGGCTTTCTGATCCAGCATATTCTGACTCATGACCGACCAAGGCAGTGTTCCCTGGTACAAAGTCATCAGTGAGCTTTCCTGATGATGCCAGTTTCCTTTTCTGCTCTATCTCTCTTTCAAATGTAAGCAGTTTCCCATGGAGTTGGGTGAGAGATAGGCTATCCAGATTTGCACTGGAGCGTAGGACAATGGTGTATGTGTCCCATCTCTCAGGCAGTGATCTGAGGAATCTGTTGTTCATCTGGCTGTTAGTATACTCATGCTTGACCATTTTCAGCTCAGAGATCAAGCAGGAGAAACGCTCAAACTGTTGAGTCAGTGTCTCACCCTTCCTATGAGAGAATGTCTCATATTGTTGGGCGAGGATTTCTCTGTTGTTTGCTAAGACCTCATCAGTTCCTCCGAATTGTTCCTTCAAAGCATTCCAGAGGTCATGAGCAGTTTCATGATGCATAAGCCCAGAATAGATTTCATTAGGCAGTGCCATGGCCAGAATTCCATGGGCTTTAGCATCAATCTCAAACAGTTTACGATCTTCATCTGAGTATTGCTCCTTCTTCTTCGGAACCATTTGGTTGGTCTCCGGATTGTTCACCATAGGCTTGTGTGGACCGTGAACCACAGATGTCCAACAACCTGAACTGTTAACAGACAGGTGATGGAGCATTCTTCGTTGCCATATGTTATACTCACTCCTAACCAGCATCGGAGGCTTGGTTGAGGAGCCAGTATTGTGAGGGTCATTAGATGGAGTAGTCATTCTCAGATTCAAACCAATTCAATCAAGTTTCAACAGATTTAGCACAAAAACACAACAAACTCAATATGAACCAAGAAGAAACTCAAATTGACTAACCAGAAGCAGCAGAAGATCAATCTCTATAACCAATTCTTGCAAATATGCTAATTCGATCAAACTTTAGATATCGAAATAGCAGTTTCAATGATCAATTGTTAAACCGATCAATGATTAACCCGCTCTGATACCATTTGACAGGATCAGTGATCTAAGTTTGATCAATTAGAGTTGAATCGTAGCGGAATTAGAACAAGAATTAGACAAATATAGCAAGAACACAATAGATATTCAATGGAACAGTACATGGTTATAGAGAAAGAGGGTTTTCTGCAAAATGGATAATATCATTCATGCACAAATGCTTCGGTATGGCGGCCGCTAAGCTTCACTAAGCTGCGCACCTTACAATTAGGTCAACATTCCTTATATAAAGGAATGTGACGTCTGCTGATGTCACTTGATAGTGACATTAACAGAATTATTACAAACAACTGAAAGTAAGCAAACTACTGAGAATGTTCACAACAACTGAGAACATCTCAGAGTATGCTAAGTACAAGATGAAACTAAAACTACTGAAACTACAAGTACTGATTACAAGAAACATAAAACTACTGATTACAAAAGAACTGAAAGGAAAATATAACTACTGAAAGGAAACCATCACAACTACTGAAGAGGTCTTCTTCAGCTGTTGTGACAACATCTGAAACTTGGTCTTCATCTTTGTCTTCTGCTTTTGTCTTCAGACTTTGTCTTCAGTTCTTTAGCTTCAGACTTTGTCTTCAGCTTTTTCACTTCAGACTTTGTCTTCAGCTTTTCACTTCAGACTTTGTCTTCAGACCTTGTTATCAGTTGATGTCTTCAGCTGTTGCAGACTACTTCAGTTGTTGTAATGTCTGTGGGACTTAAAGGTTTTTCTGATCAGGCTCATTGGTTCTTTTGGTCCAACATTTTTTGTTGAAAAAATGATGTCGTGAAAAACAGTTATGAACGTTTTAAACAAAGGTGGAAATGACATGTGACTTGCATGTGATAAAAAATATGTGGCTCATATTTGTTACTAGAGTTCTCACTAAAAATAGTGGTTCTTAAGATTACCATACCCTATATATATATATATATATATATATATATATATATATATATATATATATATATATCTACATATATATACATATATACATATATATGTGTGTGTGTGTGTGTATGTATATATATGAAAGCATTCTTTTGAGAACCACAAATATTTAAAAAACTAGTAGGAACCGCATAAGCAATGCAGATAACACCTCGATAAAAATGGTAATACTAAAAGATCATGGTTTGATTCTGTCTTTTGTTAATGTTTCTTTAATTGCATCACCGCTCGCTTAATTTTTTTAGAAAAACTACAAAATGTTCATCTATGCAATACAATATGGGTGCATATATGTACATAATCAAAAGACTGTAGATATTGATTTTTTAAAACTTATCTTAGAACTAGTAATATTACAAGTATTTTGATATACTTATATAATAAATAATACAATAGTTAAAGTGGTTCATTGTGCTTCTTAACAGATTTATGGTTTTTAATAGAATGTCCCTATATATATGTTAAAAATATGTATATAAATATACATTAAATATGTATTATATATACATATTTATACATATATTTATATAACATATATTTATATAAACAATATAAATGTTATATATTACAAACCTTTATATATGTATGTATGTATGTATGGATGGATGTAGTGTCACACTCTCAAAATCCACCGGCGTGGTTCTACCACGAGGCGCGTGACAAACAAGGATCTCAGACACAGTCATATCAAACGACATTATATGCTTTTTCAAAATAAGCGTTTGACCGTAAATCAGAGTAAAATATAGTTTTTAATGTAATCAATACGGAAGCGAAAACATTTGTGAAACCATGAGTAATAAATGCGTAAAACAAGGTGCTCAATGAAAGCACTTA
The DNA here is from genome assembly GCA_025506505.1 of Flaveria sonorensis. Classification (NCBI taxonomy): domain Eukaryota; kingdom Viridiplantae; phylum Streptophyta; class Magnoliopsida; order Asterales; family Asteraceae; genus Flaveria; species Flaveria sonorensis. The sequence continues at coordinate 23,668,196 of CM046433.1, forward strand.
AATGTAAATTAACTTTCTTTCAAATGATGAAGATGATGCATGAGCCTCAGATATGCAACCCTAGCCTTAAGCGTGTTTGCAACCTGAGAAGACATGCTAAAATGTGTCAACACAAGGTTGGTGAGTTCATAGGTTTAAATCAGTGAATATGTTTGAACTTTTGCCTGGTAAAAGTAAATAAAGATATACCATAGGTAGCTAGCCTATATATCGAGTTACTTAGCATTTTAAACCGAAGCTGACTGTTTGTGAGTTGTTATGCCTTCCGCCATGTCTTATCACAGGACAATGGCAAGTTTCTAGGTTAATTAAACACCGGTTGGACCTCTAGTCGAGTTAGCACGACTAATGCGGGTGGGGTTTTTCAAACCCAGTAGTACTACTCAAAATTACCTCATTATTTTGATATTAACAGTTCGAGTGTGTAAAGACTTATGTGATTGTGTTTGCACTACAGTAACAAGCGATATACCAATAATACTAAAACCAAATAAAAATAGTTTGCGTACTTCTTCCCCAAAAAGGAAAGTAAGTAAAGTGGGGCCCTGAAGTGTATAAGTTGAAAAGCTAATCGTTACCTAACAAATGTTTGTCCATTAGTGTTTATACATAATAAACATGATGAACCCCGTTGTTTCCAAACAACGTAAACTGTTAGTGTGGTCGAGAAATGTTTGACAAGTTTGCAAAGTTGGCTTTTTGACCAAAGTTGACTTTTGTTGACCAAAGTTGACCCGATGACCCGTTGGTGATTCAATAAGTAAAAGTATGTTTATTCATGCTCAAATAGCTCAAATAATGATTCACATACAGTTTTATGTCAAAAATCTATTTTTGGAAAGTTTTTATTTTTGGAAAGTATGACATTGTTACAGATGTGTAATTCATTTCAAGATTATAAAGCACATCAAAACAAACATCAATCACACCATCATATCATATTATACACACATCACATACAACATTCATCATATCATATCACAAAAGTTTCCATAAATAACATGCGTGATCGTACGAAACGTTGTTCACAATTCGATTATTCCCGATTCATCCTTATGCTCTAAACATCATATAAAAATCATTACATCTCATCAAACATTCATAAATCATAATTTATATACTAACTTACCCAAAAATTTTACTTTAATGGAAAGTACCCGAAAACCGAGCCATAACCAAAAGTTCAAAACACGACTTTTCATCCATTAGCATCAGCTAACATCCTAGAACCATCAGTTCAATTCAATTTCATCAAAATCATATAATTCCTATAAAAACCCCAAATTAAAGTTTCTATTATAACTAAGCCTCGGGTATTGATCAAAACGACACAATTCCACAAAACCAATCCATCAAATATCACTATATTGAATACTAACACATAATCAGTTACCAAATTCAATCAATTTCAAGTTTTGACTCGAGTTTGGATTTCTAGGGTTCATTTTCATCATGATAATCAAAGAACATGAAATCAAACATAGAACTTACTTGTTGATGCAAGGAATCACATGCTAAAAGTGTTTTGATGTAAGAAACGTTTGAATTCCAACTCTAGATGCAAGAATCAAACTGAAACATGTGTGTGTGTTCTTGTGAGTAGATTTTCGAAAAAAAGGAAGGGAAAGTTAAGAGGATGGTTGGAATTAGGGGATTAGGGTTGGGGGTTGGCTTTTATACTTTATTTTTACAAGAAAGGCGCCTATCGTTTCATAAAATTGTTTTATTGCTACGCGATTGCACTTTTTCTACAACAAAACCACCAAATGCTCACATATTATAAAATAAACATTATTAACATGAAATAATATTTAGTTTGCTAGTTTAAAGTCATTTTTATAATAATTAGGCTTTAAAAGCCGAAAATGCGCAAAAAAACGTAAACGCTAGAAAATTCACAATTTTCACAACCAGGCTACATAATTAATCACATAATCATATAATACATAATTTCATACCAATTATGATTGTTTGAAAACCATTTTAGCAAATCACCAACGTTCAGGGACAGCCACGTGTGCGAGCCGGCAATTCACTGAATTACTGTTACGTGAAAGGTTTGTGAATGTTTATGCACTAAATGACGCATTTAAGTAAACAAAATTAAATGCATGAATGTACGATCGGAAAAACCATGTTTGTGCTGATCAGAAAGTGACTTGAAAATGTCAGGTGTCATATCATCCCCTTGTTGAAATAAATTTCATTCCGAAATTTAACTAACTCTGGTTAATGACGGACGAAAATTTCTTGGTTATCACATCATCCCCTTGTTGAATGAATTTCGCCCCGAAATTCTCAATAGGTAAACTATGGGTATTTTACCTTTATATGATTCCCGTCTTCCAAGGTAAACTCTGGCCCACATTTAGAGTTCAAACTAACTTAAACAGTAAATGTACAATTATGCTTGAGTATTTTTGACCACTTGGTCCATGATTTCAACTAGTCAGTCGATGAATCGCAGCTGCACATTCATCTATTTCTCATTTAACAGAATGACGACTGTCTCATCAAACATACATTTCTTCATGTCTAAAACATGTAACACGTTATGTACTCCACTGAGTTCTCTATGCAAATTGAGTTTTAATCTACTGGACCAACTCTTTTGACAATGTCAAAGGCTACATCGTAGTGCGTGTTTAACTTTCCTTCTTTTTCCAAAAAGAATTGCATCTTTCCAAGGTAAGACTTTTAGAAGTACCTTGTTGTCGATTTGATATTCGATGGATTTTTTATTTTATTTATTTATTTATTTATTTTATATATTTTTATTGTTTTTTTGGCGTTAGCCAACGTAAATCACTTGTCAGTCACGTGCTCCTGTCCTGTGGTTACAATTTCTACAATCTTCTTAGGGGGTGCTTGGGATTGTTTCTGAAACAACTTAATAACTTATTAAATTTTCCAATAAGTTAATAAGTTAGTATGGACTGACTTATTAACTTATTTACCTCACAACCATCATATTGCCAAACACTATAAAATGACTTTTTGACATTTTAAAAGTTAATAAGTCAATAAGTTGTTTTGATAAGCAATCCCAAACACCCCCTTAGTCATCTCGGGCACAAGCTCAGGACTAGTAAGTTGACTTTCCTTCAACTTCTGCCCAACAGATAGGTGATCGGCACTTGCTTCCATAGAGTGTCTCAAACATTGCTGCCTTGATCATCGTGTGGTAACTGTTATTGTAAGAAACCATAATCAAGTTTGGGTGGGTTTCCAAACTACTACCTAAATCAATAGCACATGCTCACAACGTGTCTTCTAGAGTCTGAGTCGTACGCACATTCTAACTATTAGTTTTTGGATGATACATTGTGCTCCTATCCAACCATGTTCCCAATGAGATTTGCAATGACCTCCAAAAGTAAGGAATGAATCGAGTGTCATGATCAGAGATGATGAAAAACTGGCACCGCGTGCTGAGAAACTTTTTCTCTTAGTTAGGTGTGAGTTAACTTCTCAGTCAATCAGTCTCACTAATATCTAGGAAGTGTGTAGATTTTGCCAAGCGATCTACTATTATCCAAATGATATCGCATCCACTGAAATCCGAGGTAACTTCACATTGAACCCAATTGAGATCTACTCCTATTTCCATTTTGGAAGTTTTGCGGTTGTTGTAGTATACCATATTGTCTTTCATATTCCACCTTAACTTTAGAACAAGTTAAACACTTAAACACTTGCTTACATGCGAGGAAATATCACCTTTCATATTCTGCCACCAATAAAGAACATTCAAATCATGACACGTCTTACCTATACCTTGATGAATAGGATAACGAGTTTTATGAGCTTTATCTCATTCCAGCTCTTGTAAATTTCCATACATAGAATCCTATATTCGTTTCATGAAATAATGAATTCCTTTGGATTTTGTCACTAATTGTTTTTCCATACCTCACATGGACTCTGCCTTTAGATTCTCGTCCTTTAAAGCCTTAAGTTGAGCATTACGGGTTTGATCAGGCAATCTGGTGTGAATAGTAAGCTGTAATGCTCAAACATGCTTTGGTTTAGGTTTTACTTTCGATTTAGGGCATCGACTACCACATTAGCCTTACCCGGATGGTACTTCATCACGTTGTCATAGTCATTCACCAAATCGACCCAACAACACCATCTTATGTTCATATCCTTCTATTCAAAGATATACTAAAGGCTCTTGTGATTGGGGTAATAATGCATTTGGTACCATACAAGAAATACCTCTATATCCTACGTGCAAGGCAATGACTCCCAAATTTGATTCATGTGTCATGTAGTTCTTCTTATGAACTTTCAACTGATAGGAAGCGTATTCGATAACCTTCTTGTATTGCGTCAACACGCAACCAAGACTTGGATGGAAGCACCACAATATACCATGAAATCAATAGTTTCCTCCAGTAGGGATACTATCGGGACAGTACAGAGTTTTTGTTTCATATCCTAAATACGGACTCTCACTTGTCACCCCAATCGTATGTGGTGCCTTTTAGGAGTTAATGTCGTTAGAGGTTGTGCAATCTTTGTAAACCCTTTAATGACTCGTCAGTAATAACCAGCCAACCCAAGAAACTATTGTACCATATTCGGAGTCTTAGGCGTAGCCCATTTCTTGGTGGCTTCTATTCTTGCTTGGTCAATAGGCATTCCCTCCTAGCTGACCACATGACCCAAAAGTTGAACTTCATCTAGAAGTCACACCTTAAAAAGTTGGAATACAGTTATCCTTATTTTGGTAGTTCTATACTCATGCTCCTCATGCTCCCCCTATTCTTTATATATTCTAGAATGTCATTAGAAAAAAACATTGAGAAATTTGTCCAGATGGGGTTTAGGCACTCGGTTCATGAGATCCATAAAAGCCATTGGTGTGTTGGTAAACCCACTTATGCAGGACCATTAAAAAGGGACTTTGCACTTAGTTAACACACTTAGGATGATCTTTAGAATCACTTAACAATTCAAATAGGGAACTTAGAACTTTAAACAGATGATACAATGCACAACACAAGTAAAGTAAGAGCAAGAACACAAGAAATAATTTTCAAGGAAGTAGTATATTGCTTCTTAGGTTCTATTATAGGTGTTTGCACTGATATTTGAAATAGAAGAACCTTTGACACTTTATACTAAACCTAAAACCGTCAATACACAAAAAGACAGTTGGATGTGACTAATCTAGACAACAAGATCAGCCTAAAGTAAAAAGGCAGATTGCCTTTTGACTAGTGACTATGACAGGCCATAGCTCACTGACTTTCCTATTACAAAAAGCCAAAAAAGAAACAAATACAGAAACTTGCAGACAAAGACCTTATCTACTTTATCATAAAGCATGGAAGTTTCACCAACTTATGATAGTTGGTGAACCACCAGAGCATGCAGCGGACAGGAGGTTGCTTTATGATAAAGTTGACAGAAAAAGTGTCTTTTCTCTCTCTTCTAAAGTAATCAGTCTTATCTTTATTCAGCTTCGGAAGACTTTGTCTTGTGAGCTTCGGAAGACTTCATCTTTAACCTTAAGAAGAGTTGAGTCTTTGGCTTCGGAAGACTTGACACTTAGTGTAAAGTTTCTTCAGTAGTTTCTTCTGAACATTGGCTTCGGAAGATTTTACATTTAGTATTTTACTTGAGTGTGTAAAACTTCCAAAGCTAGTTCTTCTTTGTTCCTTAGTGCATGTTGGAAGACTTGGTTGTTTTGGTATCCTTTGGTTGCATCAGCCTCATAACCTCAGAGGTTCCTACAAACTCCTACTAGGCTGATGCTACCAAAATAGAGAGTTCTTCAGACTGGGATAGTCCATATGAGAATTTTCAGAATTCCTTTCTTCATTAGCAGATCAGGATTTTTTAGACCCATGAAGTACCTTCTCATGTCATAGAGATCATGCAGAGGGAGTTCAAGCATGTCACTAGTGAAGTAGACATGTTGTTCTCCCTGATCTCTAGTGACATACCATCTATCAGGATCTTCAGTAAATGTCCATGATAGAATGGGTCTTACAACAGAGAGAGGCTCTACTATGATAGGAGTTGGTTGAGAGCCCTCTTTATGCACTTCCTTAGGATGTTCTAACTCATCCTGAGTTTGGGAGGTGGATGCCTTTCTTCTTTTCTTCTTCTTAGAGGATCTTCTTTTGGCCATCCTCTTTTTCTTCCTAGATGATTTTAACTGTGAGGGTTGGTCTTCAGTACCAAGTTCTTCAGTGGATTCCCTTGTAGTTAGGATCTCCTCTCTCCTAGGTTCAGAAGGGGAGGGAGGAGAACCCTGCTATGGATCAGAAGATGAAGTTGGCTCTTGTGTAGCTTTAGGTGCAGGTTGTGTTGTCTCTGTAGGTTCAACCTTTACCTCAACTTTAGGTTGAGCTTGTTCTGATGGTGAGTGGAGATCCACAAGCTCTCCCCTTTTAATCTTCTGCTTGATCACCCATATGTGCTCATCTATTATGGATAGAGACATGGGACCTAGCCTCCTTCCGGAGAACCCATACAGCTTAAAGAAGCTCATCATCTTCTGCCTATCTACAGACTTTTTCTGACTTTTCTTGATGATGGCTCTTGACTTGGCAGCTTCTTCCTTTTCCCTTTTTCTAGCAGCTTGCCTATTTCTTTTGGCTTGCTCTTCCAGTTGCTTGTTGTATTCAAACAATATGTAATCATATGGCAAGGGAAGAAGTGCATGTGCCTGGTAGAGGCTTGTGGCTCTCAGGTAGTTGATCATCTTTGTCTTTTCTTCTTTATTAACTACTTGAGGTTGATCAGTAGCCACAACCTCTAACTCAGGTCTTTCTTGAACTGGGGAGAGGACAGGAATATTCTTGTATATTCTTTTTCTTCTCATTTCCTCTTTATGCTTGAGGGTCAAGGCTGCATCCTCAGCTTCCTTCCTCTCCTTTGACAACTCAGTGTCAACCAGTTCATTTAATTCCTCTAAGGGAAGAGAGATGAGTTCATCTATGTTATAGTTCCTGGTCCCCAGATAATTAAGTCTGGCTGCCCTTAACTTATCTTCTTGAGTGTTTAGAACATGGGTAGTCAGAATTGTAGCTTGCATGAATCCTGGGGAACCATTTGAACTCTATCCCCTCAGCTTCCTCTTCCTCTCTCTTTTCTCTTCTTTAATCTCCTCAGCAGTTAGTTTTCTTTTGCCTTTGTCAAGTACTGATCTTGATGACTCAGGCTGAGGAGAGCTTTGGCCTTCATTGCTGGATTCAGCAGTCAAGCTCTGGCCAGAGAGAGGTTGTGATGCACCATCATCAGCTGGTGCCTCACTAAGGGTATGGGGTGCTGGAGGAGATATTGTCTTAAGGTTCACAGTCTCAGCCTCTGGGCCTTCAGTTAAGGCTTTCCCTTTGAAGCTAATCTTAGGGTCCACCTCAACATCCAGTTGACCAAAGGCTTCAACTGCTAGCCTCTATCTATATAGTTCTGATCTCTTTTTGAATTCTTCCAGCACCCAATCTTGAATTCTACTGGCTAGTCCGGCAGCTTGTCTGTTGTTGCTTGGGTTGACAAGTGCCAGATCTACTAGATTTATACCCTCATAGAAACTCAGGTTTGAAATGTTTAAAATTTCTAGTTGACCCTGAGCTCTAGAGAGTACAAGAGCTTTCCTTTCATTGTCATACCCCCAACCCCAGACTGGGTTCTCAGAAGGGGCAGACATTGCTCTTGTTATTCCCTCCTCAAACAGTTGTTGTATTAACAAATGTAGATCACTGTCTAGAGGAGGTTGCTGAGTATGGACAACTGCAAGAGAGGATGGTGAGTCCTCTATGTCCATACTCTGAGAGGAACTCCTAGGTTCTGTGATTGTTAGGATTTTCTCCCCCTTTTTGGTAGCATCACCCTCTTGCATAGGTGAGCTAGGAGATTGATCCATGACATCCACAGGTTCTTGTGGACCTGGATGAGTTGATCTCATTGGTCTCTCAGCTAGCTTACCCTTGAGATCGGTGATCTCAAGTTGCTGGTCATTGACCCTTTTCTGCAAGATAGTCACCTGAGATTCTAGGTGAGCTATCTTGGACACAAAGTAGGTGCACATGTTTGAGAGTTTGTGCACCTTTTGTTGCAGACTCCCCTCATCTTCAGATGAAGAATCATAGGGGGATGAGAGGATTGGACCTAAGTCTTCTCCCTCATCACCAGCATAGGTTTCTTGGCTGCTGGATTTCCCCTGCTCTATTTCAAGAGGCTAGATTGCCGTGGTTGAGGTCTTAGAGATGTAATCACTGCCAACAGTGAAAGCCTCTACCACATGGATCTCCTGGACAATCTGATGGAGATCAACCTCAGTTTGTGGTGTCTGATATGGGCTAGAAGTGGGTGAGACAGGAGTACTCATCTCACCTTGAGTGTGGGTGGAGAGGAGAGATTCATCGTACTCACTGAAACCCAAATCTTCATCAGAGTAAAAGTTAAGGCTGGGCATGGGTTGATTAAGATCAAGAGGCTGGGGATGGTAGCTTTCCCCTGAAGGTTGATCACCAGAGTGTTGAGACTCAGAGTGATTGCTAAAGGCTATTTGAGGAGGTGTGAGCTCATCAGGCTGAGAATGAGGAACCTCAGCACTGATTGTGTCAAGAATGGGAGTGGTTTGCTCCTCAGGGGAAGTGGTAGCTCTAGTGTCCACTTCCTCCTGTGTGGGTTGTGATATGGGGGCCTGCATATGCTCAATAGCAGGTGCAGGGGTTTGTTTGGATTTTCTTTGGTAAGTGAGGGTAATGGTAGGCCTTGATGGTGGTTGAGAGGTAGAGGGTGTTGGTTCATCACTAGCTAGTGCTGCTAGGATGTCACCCTGAGCAATGAGCTCAAACATTTTTTGGACAAGGGCTGTTTCTACCCCTAAGAACCCAACAGTTGGCGTTTTCAATATTTTGAAAATGTCATGTCTCATATGTGTAAGTTTAAGAACATTACCTGTTCCCCTCAACTGTGGTCCCATTTCACAGTTAAGAATGTGTTGAACATACCGAGGAAACACGTAATATTCTAGGGAGTCCAAATTTGCAAGTAAATTTGTGAAAACAAACTAAGAATACCTGAATTTGGCCCCTTTAACCATCCCATGGACAATGAAGGAGATGTCTTCTGGAATCTGGTCCCATCCTCCATGTTTGTTAGACAAGCTGTGGATGAGAACATGGAGGAGGTACTTCCACTGGTATGAGACCTTCCCCTTCCTGAAGGTCTTGACTGTGAAGTCACCTTCATATCCCATCTGCTCAAAGGAATGGTTGACAACAGCTTTTGGGAAGGACATTTCACCTTCTTCATCATCCAGCTGAAGATGTGTGTTGATGATGGCTGGAGTGATGAACAGTGTCCTCCCTTGCACTGTGGCAGACAGTGCCTTCTCCCTGTCCAAAGTGACCTCAAAACAGTTCTGCCAGAACTCAAACAACTGATCCACATAAAGGGGAGGATCAATTGTAAGGGAGGTGAGATAATGAGACGAAGAAAGATACCTACAAACATCTAAGAAGCTTGGTTCCTTCTCAGAGTTTAGCAAAGCAACCTGGTTGTGTTGCCTGTGTAGATGCATGGTGAACTCTGGGTCATTTCGGCGATCATGATTTGCCATTTGCAGAAACTTTGCAGAGAAGGAAGGTAGAAGAAGATGAATTTGGGGGTAATTTTAGGTTAAGGAAAAATGAGAGTAGAGAGATGAAGATAGGACCGTTTGGGGAGATATACTCAAGATTTGAAACAAAGTTAAAGCAAAAGATAAACTTTGAAATCCGCAAATGGGTCCTACTTCAGAAAAAGGAGCCCAAAAAGGTAGTTTTCTTGGAAGTTGCAAAACTTCCGAAGGTGAAATTAACTTCGAAAGCTTTTCAGAAAAAGCTTCCGAAGGCAATTTTGCTTTGGAAGATATTTCAAAGAGTTTTGAGAGTTTTGGCTTCGGAAGAGATAAACAGGTCTTCCGAGACTTAATTTCCTTAGGTAGAGATTTATATTATAAAATGTATTTAGGAGCTTATATTCAACTTAAGCTTCGGAAGATGCTTCATGAATTTCTTCCAATGATAATTGGCAGATAAGCTGTAAATTTCTTCCTAGGGCAATTTTATTTCTTCCGAAGGTAAATTTTCATTTTGAAAATTTGTTTTCCTCCAAAGAGAACTGGGCTTATGAAGTGATCTAATAGACAACCTAGGACACACAATTTTAGGTAGTAAGATTGATGAAGTTATTTAGAAAAACCTATTCAAGGTTAATCATCCCAATGGCTGATACAAGATACTTAAATCTCTGCTCATCAAAAGCTTTTGTGAACAGATCAGCATATTGTTCATTTGTGTTAACCTTAATTAGTTTTATCAAGCCCTTTTCAAAATTATCCCTAATCAGATGATACCTGATGTTTATGTGTTTGGTCCTTGAGTGCTGCACAAGATTCTCTGTTATAGAGATGGCACTATTGTTGTCTATATGTATGGGAGTCTTTTTGAAATTGAATCCATAGTCTAGCATCTGATTTTGAATCCAAAGCACTTGAGCACAGCAGCTGGCAGCGGTAATGTATTCAGCTTCAGTAGTTGATGCAGACACACAGGATTGCTTCTTGCATTGCCAAGAGACTATCCTTCCACCAAGGAACTGACACCCCCCAGATGTGGACTTTGCAGTCATGTTGCAGCCACTATAGTCACTATCTTTATAAGCATACAGATTAAAGTCTGAATTCTTTGGATACCAAAGGCCTAGATTTGTAGCACCTTTAAGATATCTAAGAATCCTTTTGATAGTGATTAGGTGTGACATCTTTGGGTTTGCTTGATATCTTGCACATATGTATATGGCAAACATGATATCAGGCCTGCTAGCAGTAAGATACATAAGTGACCCAATCATAGCCCTGTAAAGATGTTCATCAACACACTCCCCCTCAAGGTCAAGACCAAGGGAATGGTTTCTGGCTATGGGTGTCTTAGCAACTTTACAATCAGTCATCTTGAACCTTGTAAGTACGTCCTGTACATACTTTGACTGACTGATGAAGATGCCATCTTCAACCTGCTTCACTTGAATTCCTAGAAAGAAATTGAGTTTCCCCATGGCACTCATTTTAAATCTATTCTTCATCAGCATCTCAAAGTCTTTGCAAAGCTTTGGATTAGTTGAACCAAAGATGATGTCATCTACATATATCTAAACTAGCAACGTGTTATTCCCTGTATCTTTGATGAAGAGATTCCCATCAATAGTACATCTTTTGTATCCATGATTGCAGAGGTATGTTGATAGTGTCTCATACCACTTTCTTGGAGCTTGATGTAGTCCATAAAGGGCTTTATCAAGCTTGCAGAAATAATCAAGATGATCTGGATCTACAAAGCCAGGTGGTTGTTTAATATAAACTTCTTCATCAATCACCCCATAAAGAAAGGCACACTTCACATCAAGCTGGTAGACCTTGAAATCCTTGGATGCAGCATAAGCCAGGAATATCCTAACAGCTTCAAGTCTTGCTACAGGAGCAAAGACATCAGTATAATTAATTCCTTCTTCTTGTGTGTATCATTGGACAATCAGTCTAGCCTTGTTTTTGATAATGATCCTTTATTGTTGGACCAAAAGAACCAATGAGCCTGATCAGAAAAACCTTTAAGTCCCACGGACATTACAACAACTGAAGTAGTCTGCAACAGCTGAAGACATCAGCTGATAACAAGGTCTGAAGACAAAGTCTGAAGACAAGAGCTGAAGACAAAGTCTGAAGACAAGAGCTGAAGACAAAGTCTGAAGACAAGAGCTGAAGACAAAGTCTGAAGACCAAGTTTCAGATGATTGTCACAACAGCTGAAGAAGACCTCTTCAGTAGTTATGATGGTTTCCTTTCAGTAGTTGTATTTTCTTTTATGTACTTGTAGTTTCAGTAGTTTTATGTTTCTTCGTGTACTTAGAATACTCTGAGATGTTCTCAGTTGTTGTGAACATTCTCAGTAGTTTGCTTACTTTCAGTAGTTTGTAATAATTCTGTTAGACGTCACTATCAAGTGACGTCAGCAGACGTCACATTCCTTTATATAAGGAATGCTGACCTAATTGTAATCCGTGCAGCTTAGGAAAACCTAGCAGCCGCCATACCGAAGCATGTGTGCATGAATGTTATTATCCCTTTGTAGAAAACCCTATTTCTATATAACCGTGTACTGTTCCATTGAATATTTATTGTGTTCTTGCTACATTTGTTTAATTCTTGCTCTAATTCCGCTGTGATTCAACTCAAATTGATCAAACTTAGATCACTGATCCTAACAAATGGTATCAGAGCAGGTTAATCATTGATCGGTTTAACAATTGATCATTGAAACTGCTATTTTGATATCTATAGTTTGATCGAATTAGCATATGTGCAAGAATTGGTTATTAAGATTGATTTTCTGCTGCTTCTGGTTATTTAATTTGAGTTTCTTCTTGGTTCTTATTGAGTTTGTTGTGTTATTGTGCTAAATCTTTTGAAACTTGATTGATTTGGTTTGAATCTGAGAATGACTACTCCATCTAATGATCCTCACAATACTGGCTCCTCAACCAAGCCTCCGATGCTGGTTAAGAGTGAGTATAACATATGGCAACGAAGAATGCTCCATCACCTGTCTATTAACAGTTCAGGTTGTTGGACATCTGTGGTTCACGGTCCACACAAGCCTATGGTGAACAATCCGGAGACCAATCAAATGGTTCCGAAGAAGAAGGAGCAATACTCAGATGAAGATCGTAAACTGTTTGAGATTGATGCTAAAGCCCATGGAATTCTGGCCATGGCACTGCCGAATGAAATCTATTCTGGGCTTATGCATCATGAAACTGCTCATGACCTCTGGAATGCTTTGAAGGAACAATTCAGAGGAACTGATGAGGTCTTAGCAAACAATAGAGAAATCCTTGCCTAACAATATGAGACATTCTCTTATAGGAAGGGTGAGACACTGACTCAATAGTTTGAGCGTTTCTCCTGCTTGATCTCTGAGCTGAAAATGGTCAAGCATGAGTATACTAACAGCCAGATGAATAACAGATTCCTCAGATCACTGCCTGAGAGATGGGACACATATACCATTGTCCTACGCTCCAGTGCAAATCTGGATAGCCTATCTCTCACCCAACTCCATGGGAAACTGCTTACATTTGAAAGAGAGATTGAGCAAAAAAGGAAACTGGCATCATCAGGAAAGCTCTCTGATGACTTTGTACCAGGTAACACTGCCTTGGTCGGTCATGAGTCAGAATATGCTGGATCAAAAAGTCATTATGATGAGCATATAGATTTCTCTTCAAACAGTTCTGATCATGCATTTGTTAGTGTTGACAGTCATTCTTGGTGTAATAGTGATAATTTATGCTTTGTCATGGATGATTTGCAGGGTATTGCTGATGATGATTTAGAAGAGATGGATATTTTGAGCCAAATGGCCCTGATCAATATCAGATCTCAAAAGTTCTACAAGAGAACTGGTAGGAAATTTCAAGGACTCTCTGGCAAAACTAAAGTTGGTTTTGACAAGAGTAAGTTGAGGTGTCACAAATGCCACAGGCTTAGGCACTTTGCAAGAGAGTGTAGATCAACTGGATCTAACTCCTCTGCACCCTTTGTGACCTTTCCAAGCAATAGTTCACAAAACAAAGGGCAACATCCTGCTAGTTCTGGTCATCACTCACAACCTCAATCTCCTGCATACTTTGTCCCTCAGGGTCCAATGCCATATCCTTATCCCTGCTATTACATGCCACAGCCAAATCCAGTTCATGTCCCTATAGCACAACAACCTCAAGCTCTACCTGAGCCTCAACCATCTCCATCACAATCTCAACCTCATCACAGCTTCTTCACACCAGGAGTTGTTGACTGGAGCAGCTTACCAGATGATCTTTCTAGTTTCAATGAGCAATTATCTGCTGGTGCTGGTCAACATGGTGGTGAACATCCTTTTGGGAATCTTGCTCTCATGGCCCTGGAGTCTACTGAGGGTTCCTGCTCAGATGCTTCATCTTCACAGGTAACCCAGGTATCTTCTGAGGCTAAAGCCAAGTTATGTTCTGAATCATGCATAGCTGCCTTTGTCTCTATTAGAGAAGCAAATGTAGCTTTAATCAATCAAAATCTTGAGCTTGAGAAAACTATTTCCAAAAGAAAAGATGAGTATGTGTCTGCACTTAATGACAAAGATGATGAGATTTACAAGCTTAAATGCCAACTTAATGATGAAAAGGCTAAGGTAGAGGTCATACTCGAGAACCACAGAAGTCTCAAAGAGACACTTGCAGCTACCCAAGTTGAGTGTGACCGATGGGTAACATCCTGCAAGGGATTTGAAATGTTTCTCAGCAAGCAAACAGCTTCAAATGTGAAGTTTGGAATAGGTTACAATCATACTGCACCACCTACTGATTTTACTTCAAAATCAATAGTAAAATCTGAAGGTGAAAGTAATTTCCAAACCACATCATCTTGTGATTCATCCTCAAATGATAATACAAAATTAGAGGATGAAGTCAGTGTTAAGATCTCAGCAAATCAATTGTCTGATGGTTTAAATGCTGATAAACACATGAAGCTAGAAATTCAGATGTTGTTCCTCAAAGTACTCCAAGTACTGAAGGGCAAGTCACAACATCTGAAAAGCATTTCAAATCTGATGAAATAAAAGGATTAACAACTGCTGAGGAATCTATCATACGGTCTTTCAGGACGGATAGAGAACAGCTGAAGAACAAGTCTTCAGTTGTTACCCATCCTTCAGTACTAACACAAGTACTGAAAGGAGGAAAGTACTGAAGATCACACCTTCAGTAGTTTCCACTTCAGCAGTTGATCAATCCAAGATGAAGAATAAGCCATGTGAAATATGTGGTAAATTCAATCATCTATCTGATGAATGCTGGTACAAAAAGGGTTCCAAACTCAACAGAGATAAGCTCATTAAAAAGAGATAAATAAAATGAAAAATGAGTTTGAAACCAAGTTTGTACCACAGTCATCTCAAACTGATAAACCCAAGGCCTCACCAAAATCCAAAAAGAAGGATGGGGTTTATCAGAAAACAGCTGATAGTGTTCCTCTGATAAACATCAGACGAAGTCTGTGAATTTCAAGAAGAGGAAATGGTGGGTCACAGGAACTCATCAAAAACAAGTACTGATGTGTCAAATGAGCTAAAGGCTTTAGCAACAAATCAGACACAACTTGTTATGATGGTTCAGCATTTGTTGGGGAGAGTTAACCAACTAGATGCACCTGTGATCAAACCACTGAAAAGGAAATCCAAGCCCAAATCTAAGAATTCCATTTCAGCACCATCTCCACCTTCATCAGCTGTTAATCATGAGAAACAAGTTATGGTTAAATCTGTTGATGAAAACAAACCCAAAACCAAAAAGGTTTGGGTCTCTAAAGCTAACTAGTTTCTTATGATAAATGCAGGGTTCTTCAGCATGCCAAAGAAGCATCTGGTATGTAGACAGTGGAGGATCTATGCATATGACTGGGAGCAGTTCTCTTCTTAATGCCTACTCTCAAGGAAAGAAGGGATTTGTCTCATTTGGAAATGATGCTAAGGGTTACATCATCGGGAAAGGATTTGTGTCAAATGGAGAAATCAGATTTGATGATGTTAACCATGTGGAGAATCTCAAGTATAATCTACTGAGTGTCAGTCAGATGTGTGATAAAGGGCATGTTGCACTTTTCACAAGCCAGAACTGCCGGATTCTGTCTTCCAAAGTTCTGAGGCTGATTGACAAGGTATTGGATGAACATACTCTCCTGAAGGCCAACAGGATAGGAAGAGTATATGCCTTGGATTTGTCAAAGAAGATTGTGTTAAAAGGTCATCCTTGCCTGTTCTCCAAGGCCTCTCCTCAGGAATCTAAACTGTGGCATAGAAGGCTGGGTCATGTTAATCTCAAAAACATGAATCAGCTGATCCACAATAGTTTAGTAAGAGGTCTACCAATAAAGGAGTTCCTCTGTGATGAAACCTGCACTGCTTGTTTAAAAGGAAAACAACACAAAGTCTCATTCCCTCCTATAGAAGAACCAAAGTCCACTGCCTGCTTGCAATTACTGCACATAGATCTCTTTGGTCCTGTGAGAGTAATAGCATGGCAAAGAAGAAATACTGTCTGGTAATTGTGGATGATTACTCCAGATTTGTATGGACCTTCTTCTTGCATTCAAAGGATGAGGCTGCTCAGACAATTATTAACTTTGTGTTGTATGTTGAGAAGCAGTATTCCCTATCAGTCAAGTGTATAAGAAGTGATAATGGAACTAAATTTAGAAACCATACACTTGATGATTTCTACCTTTCAAAAGGAATCAAGAGGCAGTATAGCATCCCAAGGACTCCAGAACAAAATGGAGTAGTGGAGAGAAAGAACAGGACCCTAATTGAAGCTGCAAGGTCCATGTTGGCTGACTCTGGTTTGCCACTGACCTTTTGGGCTGAAGCTGTCAACATAGCATGCTATGTGCAAAATAGAGCTTTAGTGAATCAAAGGTTGATGAAGACTCCTTATAAAGTTCTACATCATTTGGCTCCTCTAATTTCATTCTTCAGAGCATTTGGGTGTCCTTGTTACATTCTCAACACAAAGAATCAACTCCAAAAGTTTGATTCTAAGGTGGATGCAGGGTATTTTGTTGGGTACTCATCCACTTGCAAGGCTTACAGAGTGTTCAACTGTAGAACAAAGATGGTTGAAGAAACCTTGCATGTGAAGTTCAATGAATCTCCTAAGGACAAAATCCCACAAAACCCTGTGGAGTTGTTTGATCTGGACATACTGCAATATGTTCCTTATCAGCCTCCAGCTGTTGCAGATCATGTGAATTCATCACCTTCTGCAGCTAGTCATCCATCTGGTGGTACTGATGTTCATGATGATCCCAGTACTCACCTATTCAAGTTTAGTGATCAACTGCCTGAGTCTACTCAACTTGATGTTCCTGTAGCTTCAGTAGCACCATCCACAACAAATGCTGATGAGATTTCTAAATCCTCTACTTCATTTGACCTGCCATCTAACACTTGGTTTCAAGAATCTGGATCAACATCTGTTGCTACTGAGCGTGCTACAAACACTTACACAGATCTCATAGTGTATCAAGAGCTGAAGAATCACCCAACGTCTCAAATCATTGGTGATATCAATGCTGGTGTCTCAACTAGAAGTCAATTGTCCAACTTCTGCTTCTATGCTCTTTTCATCAGTCAGCAAGAGCCAAAGAACTATCATATTGCATTAAGAGACAATGGATGGGTTGATGCCATGCAGCTTGAGCTTCTTCAGTTCAAAAAGCAGCAAGTGTGGGAACTGGTTCCCCTACCCCCAGGTAAGTGTGCAATAGGCACTAAATGGGTGTTTAGGAATAAAACAGATGAAAATGGGCAAATTGTCAAGAACAAGGCCAGACTGGTTGTCCAGGGGTTTTCACAAGAAGAAGGTATTGATTATGATGAAACCTTTGCCCCTGTAGCCAGACTGGAGGCAATTAGATTGTTCTTAGCCTATGCTACATTCCACAATCTTAAAGTTTTTCAAATGGATGTCAAAAGTGCATTCTTATATGGTAAAATAAAAGAAGAGGTCTATGTGTGTCAACCACCAGGTTTTGAGGATAATAAACATCCTGATTGGGTGTATAAACTTGATAAGGCTCTTTATGGGTTGAAACAAGCTCCTAGAGCCTGGTATGAAACACTATCAAATTTTCTTCTTCAGAATAATTTCACTAGAGGCTCCATAGATAAAACTTTGTTCATTAAGAAAGTGCGTCAGCATAAGCTCCTTGTTCAAATTTATGTTGATGATATTATTTTTGCATCCTCTGATCCACAGTTGTGTGATGCATTTACAAAGTTAATGCAACAAAAATTCGAAATGAGTGCCATGGGAGAATTACAGTTCTTTCTAGGTTTGCAAATCAAACAAAAGGCTGATGGAACTTTCATTCATCAGTCAAAATACACAAAGAGTCTTTTGGAAAAGTTTGATTTACAAAACTGTAAGTCCTGTTCTACTCCCATGTGCAGCACCACACAGCTGGATGCAGATCAGAAAGGTAAAGCTGTTGATGAAACACTTTACAGATGTATGATTGGGTCCTTGATGTACTTAACAGCTTCTAGACCAGATATTATGTTTGCAACTTGTGTTTGTGCTAGATTTCAGGCTGCTCCTAAAGAGTCTCATTTGATTGCAGTCAAGAGGATCTTTAGATATCTGCAAGGTACTCAATCTCTAGGTCTTTGGTATTCCACTGGGCACTCTTGCAAATTAGTTGCTTTTTCTGATAGTGACTATGCAGGGTGTAAATTAACTAGAAAATCAACTTCTGGTGGTTGTCAATTCCTAGGCAACTGTTTGGTTTCTTGGCAGAGTAAGAAACAAACATCTGTTGCTACATCCACTGCTGAAGCCGAGTACATTGCTGCTGCAAGTTGTACATCTCAGGTACTCTGGCTTCAGAATCAATTGTTGGATTCTGGCATTACAGAGACTAAGACTCCATTACTAATGGATAGTGCCTCAGCTCTTTGTATTGTCAAGAATCCAGTCCAGCACTCTAGGACCAAACATATTGAGATCAGACACCATTTTATTAGAGATTGTTTTGAAAAAGGTCTGATTGATCCAAAGTTTGTTCCTAGTGTTGATGAGCTTGCAGACATATTTACTAAGCCTTTGGACAGTTCAACTTTCCAAAACCTAGTGTTAAGGCTTGGTATGCTGCAGCTAGAATAAGTGACAACTACTGATGATCTCAGTCAACAAGTACTGATGAACATTTGTATACTATTGTCACAAATAAGTACTGATAAGTTCTTTTATCCTCAGTAGTTTTCATAACTACTGAAGACTAAATTACTTAAAAGTACTGAAGTACTCTATCTGTTGAAAAGAACTGATGTAGTTACAACTACTGATGTCAGTCTAACAGATAAGTACTGATGACCAATGAAACGTCTGAAAATCAGACAACGTCTGATATAAGTGTTGAGGTCAGAATGAAACAGCTGATGAGCTAAGAATTGACGACAACAGCTGATGAGAAATTTATCTCTTCAGTTGTTTCTACAACTGCTGCTTCACTTAAAACAACTGAAGCCAAAACCATGTCTTCAGTAGTTTCACAACTACTGATGACTAACACCAAGTCTTCAGTTGTTACACCACCTGAAGCCAAAACCATGTCTTCAGTAGTTTCACAACTACTAATGACTAATACCAAGTCTTCAGTTGTTACAACTTCTGAAAGTTAAAACCAGGTCTTCAGTTGTTTTCAAACAACTGATGACAGCACCAACACTTTCAGTCGTTTTATATCAAACTTTAAATTTTTCTGAGATAGTTTTTATGGAACTAAAGGATCTGGCCTTGAAACCTGTGGCAAACAGATGGATATTATACCCCAGGTTTCTCATGGCCATAATTTTAACACAGCTAAAATCAGACGGCCTTGTTGGCCTTGGAGTCCCTGCTCCGGTTGTATTGCCTGAAGTATACTCCAGGCACAACTCTGACCCTATAATGAAAGGGGCTGCCCGGCTGCTCAAACCCAAGCAGCGGGAACCCACAACCTCCACTTCCAGATCCAAAGTCCCCACCAAACCCTACACCAAAAAGCCTAAAAAGGCTACTCAGGGAGATGAGTCCCCTGAGGATGCCCCTGTACCACCAATATAGGAAACACTTACTGGTTATAACCCCCAGTAGTGTCAAAGACTCCACCAGCCCTAGCCGCTCAGGCATCCTCTCAACAGGATCCTGATGCAACCAAAATTGGGGATACCATAATGCTGGAACCTATCTCAATTGAGAAGGTTACCATTGAAGAGCACCAGTCACCCCGGGTGCAATCTGCTTCAGACCTATCTCCAAATGCAACCGCCCCTCAAAGCCCAACATTTATTGTTGCACAAGTGTTGAGTCAGCTGCATTCCTCTCCTCCTCCCCAGACACCAATTACAATGGGGAGAACCTCAACAGCTGAGGAAGAGGACAAAAATGCTGCTGATAACCCACAGCACAGGGGTTATAATGTTCAATCTCCCCGTGTAGAGGAGGAGGTTAGAACATCTGGTGAGGCTGCCAGTTCTACTGATTCAGCAAATGAACAGGATGAAGTTGGTAACATCTCTAAGACCTCACCAGAGGCAACTGCCGATGAAGGACTCAGTCCTGAGGCAGAAAGTCCCCAGAACCAAGAACAAGGGGCACATGCTACAACTGATCTACACTCAGGGCATGTACATCCTGATTCAATCAGGAGGTCAGATGATTCAGCAAAGACTGATGATGACCTGGGCTTTTTCTTTGATGTTTTAGCTCATAACACAATCCTTGAGGCTGAGGTGAGCAGACTCAAAGAACTGCTTGCCAAAATGTCTCAGGATCAAAGTCCATCTGCCCCAATAAACCCACAGATGGCACCTTCATCTGAAGGTTTACCAAACACTCAGCCACTACACTCAACTGAGCCACCAGCCACTGTTTTTGGCACCACCTCTCAGGGACAGAACCCCTCTGAGCAGATGGTTGCTACCTTTCAAAATTCCTTATCTCTCATCACTCCCATCATCAATGAGATTGTGCATAAAGCCAATGATGAGAGGATTTCCTCAAATCTACAAACACTTGTTGATGATGCTGTGCAAAGGAAACTTTCTGCCATTCAAACCCCTGAACCCAATGCACCCAAAAAGGGGGAGTCTAAGGCAGTGAAAGAAAGAAAAAGAAAGAGAGTGGAAAATGAGAAACAACAAGAGAAAGAAAAGGAAAAACAGCTGATCACATACAAAAGAGAGAAAAGTGCTGAAACTCAAAAGCCTGATGAAGAGAAATCATTGGAAGATCTGGTCAAAGAAGCTGATGAAGCTCACAGCAGATCAATGGACAGAATAATAGACCAACTCTTCAGACAGGGCTTTGATACAGCTACTTTAGACACTGAGATCAGAAGGCTGGAGATTGAAGAGATACAAGAAAGATGGGCCAGTTAGAGTGTGATGGAAAGGGAGAGGTTGGAAATAATGATCAGGTTTACTGCAAAATACTTGGGAAGATCATTAATTGAGATTAAATCATGGACCAGAGACAGTATTCTAGAAATAACCACCGGAATCTGTACTTCTGAAGCATTCAATAAGGGGTTAATTATCGAAGCACTAGATGAAGCAGGTGCTGGGAAGAGAACTGATATGGCCAAGCTTTCCAAAGCCAAACTTACCACAAAAATGCTAGATCAGCCTGCCCAAACTCCCACTCAACCCTCAAAACCAACTCCCTTACCCCAAAAACCACCTCAAACCACATCCGATGATGCACCCAGAAGGAGGAGAAGGGTGTTGAGGATAGAAGAAGAAGAAGAAGATGATGATGAAGAAGATAGTCTGCCAATCTCTGCTGTTCTAAAATTACCTGAGCCCAGAAGTCAACAAATGATCACACCAGACTTTCAGAGGCAAATGGTGAAAGTTAAGATTGAAGAAGAAGAACAGCAGAAACAGCACGATGAGCAATTTTTGAAGATGGTTGACAAAGAGTTTCCTCAGTCATCATCTATACAAGCCATGAAGAAACACGCTCAAAGGCTGTATGCACTTAGAAATACCTTTCAATATCAAAAGGAAAGAGTAAGGATTTGGCCAGACCCCAGGGTTAGTTCTAGAATTCATAAGAAATCCATACCAAGTAGATACAATGGCCAAGTGAGAAAGACCATAGATGTTGTTATTATGTTGGCCATTGTAGTCTCACCCTAGGAGATACTTGAAGACTTCAAGAGAGCCTACAAGTCAAAGATGACCCCTCAAACTCTAATGGAGAACAAAATGGTCAAGAAGGGGTTGTTATACAAGAGGCTTGAAGAGATCAAGAAAAATGAACTCCAGTTGTTATTAGAAGGGACTCACCCAGATGAATTTGCTTACAGAGAGATAACAACTGTTGAGTTGAAAAATGGAAAGACGTTAAAGTACCTATCAGAGTACTATGGCCCAGAGTTCTTCTTCGAAGGAGAAGCAGAAGAACTCACTAAGGAGGAACAAGTTGTTCTCCTTGAGGCCTACGTCAGAGAGTCTTATAGACTCATCAATGGGAAGTAGGTTTCATGGTTGGGATAACAGCTCTGTGTCCAGTTCCCCAAGACAGAGTTCCCTTCCATCCTTTGACATTCACATCTACAGAAACCTGTTCCCTGGCCTATGCTTATCTGATATCTCTGAAGCTGATCAAGAGAGTATTTCTACCAAGAATAAGTGGGACCTCAATAAGCTTAAAGGTTTTGGCTGCATTGGTTCAGGGGGAGTTTGTTGGACCAAAAGAACCAATGAGCCTGATCAGAAAAACCTTTAAGTCCCACGGACATTACAACAACTGAAGTAGTCTGCAATAGCTGAAGACATCAGCTGATAACAAGGTCTGAAGACAAAGTCTGAAGACAAGAGCTGAAGACAAAGTCTGAAGACAAGAGCTGAAGACAAAGTCTGAAGACAAGAGCTGAAGACAAAGTCTGAAGACCAAGTTTCAGATGATTGTCACAACAGCTGAAGAAGACCTCTTCAGTAGTTGTGATGGTTTCCTTTCAGTAGTTGTATTTTCTTTTATGTACTTGTAGTTTCAGTAGTTTTATGTTTCTTCGTGTACTTAGAATACTCTGAGATGTTCTCAGTTGTTGTGAACATTCTCAGTAGTTTGCTTACTTTTAGTAGTTTGTAATAATTCTGTTAGACGTCACTATCAAGTGACGTCAGCAGACGTCACATTCCTTTATATAAGGAATGCTGACCTAATTGTAATCCGTGCAGCTTAGGAAAACCTAGCAGCCGCCATACCGAAGCATGTGTGCATGAATGTTATTATCCCTTTGCAGAAAACCCTATTTCTATATAACCGTGTACTGTTCCATTGAATATTTATTGTGTTCTTGCTACATTTGTTTAATTCTTGCTCTAATTCCGCTGTGATTCAACTCAAATTGATCAAACTTAGATCACTGATCCTAACATTTATCATCCTTCTTGTTCATAAATACCTACTTGGTACCTATGATAGTCTTCCCTTGAGGAAGAGGGCACAAGTTTCACACCTTCTGTCTTTTGATTTGAAGCAACTCTTCTTGCATTGCTTCAATCAAGCTTCCATACTTTAGAGCCACATCAAATTTCTTAGGCTCAATTTGGGATAATAAATAAGAATGTAGACAAACATGGCTATCATGAGTTTGTCCTCTTGTTCTCACCCCTGAGTCAACATTTCCAATGATGTTTGTCATGGGATGTGACTTGTGGATCCTGAGTTGAGGAATCACAGCAAGTTGGTTGGACAGATCAAGATTAGAGTAATTTTGATCTGGAAAAGAAGAGTCCCCCACCACATCAGCACACTTATCAAGAGAAACTTGATCCAATGAGTGTATGACATCATTGATGTTGTCTTTAATGAAGTGGTTATCAGCATCAAGAAATTCTTGATCACTGTCACCACCACCCATTCCTCCTGCATTGGAGGTTCCTTCACCTAAATTCTGAGCCTCTGAACTGGACTTTGAGGGAAATTCAGTTGAATCAGCAGTATTTGTCATGCTTGTGCTGATTGGAGCCTCAATGATAGGGTTAGTCACCATTGGAGCTGAAGTAGTCTTCTTGTTTGGTCTTCTCAGCTCAAATCTTGGGTCAGGATCCTCTGTTGACCTGTTATCCATAGATCCTGAAACATTCTCACAAGATTTGTTAAAACAGTTGGTAACTAAATCAAGATCAAATAGTCAATCTAGACCAGAACCTTTCACACAGGGTGTGTGTTCATTGAAAGTCATATTGGCTGACTCCTTAATCATTCTAGTTCTAAGATTGTATACTCTATAAGCCTTGGCTTGAGAAGAGTATCCAACAAAATGTCTGTCATCTGATTTCTCAGCAAACTTAGCTATTTGATCTTTGGTATTCAAGATGGTAAAAGGACATCCAAATGTTCTGAGAAAACCAATAAATGGTCTCGTTTTATGCCATAGTTCATAAGGAGTCTTACCATGTGTCTTAACTACTAAAACTCTGTTTTGTACATAGCAGGCTGTGTTGACAGCCTCTACCCAGAAGGTGATGGACAGCTTAGAGTCAGACAACATAGTTCTTGCAGCTTCAATAAGTGTCCTGTTTCTCCTTTCAGCAACACCATTTTGCTGAGGAGTCCTGGGAGCACTATATTGTCTTGAAATACCCTTCTCATCACAAAATGTATCAAGGATTCGGGTTTTAAATTCGGTTCTCTGATCACATCTTATGATTTTGACCTCGTGATTAGATTGATTTTCAATTTTCAGAATTAAATTCTTCAAGATTTCAGAGGTTTCATCCTTAGTTCTAAGGAAAAACACCCAAGTAAATCTTGTGAAATCATCTATGATCACTAAACAGTATGAGATCCTTCCTAGACTCATTACACTGGTGGGGCCAAACAGATCCATATGTAACAAGTGTAGGGGAGTAGTGATAGAGTTCATTTCCTTTGGCTTGTGAGACACTTTGTGTTGCTTCCCTTTCAGGCATGCAACATAGTGGTCATCACTTATAAACTCTTTCTTTGGTATTCCAGTTACCAAATCATTCTTAATCAGTTTATTCATGTTTTTAAAGTTTACATGGCACATTCTCTTATGCCAAAGAAAAGACTCATCACTATTTGCTTTAGATAGAAAGCAAGAAACCTCTCCAGATGGAAATGCTTCCTACAAGTCCATCTTGTACATGTTTCCTCTCCTGGGGGCTCTAAGCAAAATATGCTCAGGAGGAATGTCAACCCCGGGGTTGAGAACAATGCACTCATGCTCAGTAAAGAGCATGTGATGTTTTTGGTCACAAAATTGGGACACACTCAGAAGATTGTATCCAAGCTCTTTGACAAAGTTTACCTTCTTAATGCTGAGCTTACCATTTTTAACCTTTCCCCTGCTAGTAATGTACCCTCCTGCATCTCCCCCAAAAGCAACTGGTCCTCCATCAATCCTTTCAAAGTTTTGAAGCAAGGAGTCATTGCCAGTCATGTGTCTGGAGCAACCACTATCAACAATCCAGATATTTTTGTTGGTCTTTAGCTATGCCTGCACAAAAAGAGATGATTTAGTTACATTGGAAACCCAAACCTCCTTGGTCTTGGGCTTATTAGAATGAGTTAAAGGCAATGAAACAGTAATAGATCCCATGCTCAGGCTTTGGGGATCATTTGCTATTTTTGATGATGAACTTTTAGCCACATAGTCTTCCTTCATCTTCCACACCACCTTTGAAAGATTGGGCTTGACCTTCAATGCTTCAAAAGCTTTGGAGACTGATCCTTTGGAAGATCTTGTTTTCACTGTAGCAGGCCTCGGTACTTCGAAAGCATTCCTTTCTTCCGAGACCAATTTTCCTTCCGAAAACAATGGTTCATTTGCCTTTTTCTTCATTTTAGAGCTTCCGAATGAAAAAGATTTTCCTTCGAAGCTGTTTGTTTCTTTTTCCTCTCAGAAGTTTTCTTCTTGATCATGTGGATAGTACCCTTTGGATTGTATTAACAATCCTTAGCCAGATGTGAGGTACTACCACAAATAAGACAATCTATATCTTTTCTTCTAAGAGCCTTCTTTTCCAAAGAAGACTGAGCTTGAACACTTTCCTTTTTCCTCTTTCACCTTCTCAGATGATGCATCAGGCTTCTTAGGGTGAAGCTTGCTTTTAGAAATGGATGGTTCAGGCTGTGTAGCAGTGACACACAACTGATCAATCTTCTTGTTATTGCTGGAGTGAGTTGAAGCTGAAGTATAACTCTTGGTACTAGAATTCTTGGCAGGATCTTCAACTTTTATCACCTTGAACCCTACAGAGACAAATACTTGTTTTTGTTTGGGATCAAGGTGGTCTTGACCTCTTGAGCTTTTCTTGATCTTCTCTTTGCTCTTCTGATCAAGTTCTTCCTTTTGGTTTTGCTCAAACCAGCTTCTTTTTCCTCCTTAGGAGCATGGTGACTCTTTTTGGATTTACTCTCTTCACTCACCTCAGAGTCATCCCTCACCTTCTCCTCTTCATCCTCTTCATCACTGGGGTCTATGGATGGAAGCTCATCTTGACCAGTTCCACACCTTGGAGATCTAACTAA
Source organism: Flaveria sonorensis (assembly GCA_025506505.1). Lineage (NCBI taxonomy): Eukaryota > Viridiplantae > Streptophyta > Magnoliopsida > Asterales > Asteraceae > Flaveria > Flaveria sonorensis. The sequence goes on from CM046433.1 coordinate 23,694,344, forward strand.
TAGTAGAGAGTGTGGAGGAGCTATCTCACTAGATCCCAGTCCCTACTTTTTTTGATAACACACTTTTGCATGCAGAGATGAGGATATCATGTTCTTTAAGGTTTCCTCTTCAAGAACACATTTTTCTGCTCTGGCTTTGCTGATCACAAGCTCAGTATGGCATTCAATCAACTTGGTAATGAGATCCTTAATTTGAGTCCTGTAATTTGTTTGCTTATGTTTAAGAGTTGAAACTAACATTTCTAGATCTTCTATCTTAAGTTTATAGTCATTTTCAGCTCTTTTAAAACCAGCTTTTAAAATATTTAAGGACTCAATGTCAGATCTCATTTCCAAGTTATAGGACCTATATCTATTTACTTTAGCAATACAATCAGGAGAGCAAAGATGTTCAAGTACCTTGGCTTCATCATGGTCAGCCATGAGTGCTTAGTTTGGAGATGCATCTTCAGCTTGAAAGCTCCAGTCAAAGCCTCCTTCTTCAATAGCAACTGCAGCTTGCTGTCTTGGCTTCTTATTCTAGTGCCCTCCTTTAGTGTAGTTTGGCCTGGATGAGGCTTGGCCACCATTTGATTTGGGTACGTTGCATTCTCTAGCAAAGTGTCCCATCTGGTTACAGTTGTAACACTTGACTTTGCTCTTGTCCAGCCCAAACTTGCCACTGGCAGCATTGCTAGGAAACCTTCTCCCAGTCCTCTTGTAGAATTTTTGGGCTCTGTGAGTGAGAAGAGCCATCTACTGGACTATCTCCATATATTCCAGATCATCTGGATGGATATAGTTTAGGTCTTCAAGAGTAAAGAGAAAGTTGCCTGAACTTTCATAAGTGGAAACAAAGGATTGAGAGGAGTTTGTCTCTTGGAAGGGACTTCATTGGATGTAGCTCTCTCTTGATGTCTCCAGGAAGGTGATGAAAGGACCCTTTTGTGAAGTCTTAGGGTAGCAGATGAGATGATGTTGTGGTTCTCTGCTATCCCTTTCAACCACATGAAGGGCTGAACTCTGGTGAGTGTTGGGGTTACCAGATGAATTTTGCATGTTCATCTCCATCTGGTATCCACTGAGTATCCCATACAGCTCAGTGAGAGTGAGGGTCTTGAGGTTTTCAGTCCTCTTAATGACCACACAATAGTGTGTCCATTGTCTTGGAAGAGAGGACATGAATTTCCTTACAATATCCCTGTTCTCAATGGTCACCCTAACATCAGCCAGAGTATCCACAATCTCAACATACCTAAAGTATTGTTAAGTCATGGTTTCACCTGTTTTGAAGGTGAAGTTTTCAAACTACTGCTTCAGGAGATCTTTCTTGTTCTCCTTGGCTTCATTTGAACCCTCATACATAAGCTTCAGTGCATCCCATAGCTGTTTGGTGGTGTTGCACTTCTTGAAACCTCTGTAGATGGAGTTTGGAAGAGCAGTTTGGAGGGCTGTCATGGCTTTCTGATCAATATCAATTCTTTTCCAATTCTTTTCTGATCAATATCAATCCTTTGGTATCATGCCACCACCACCAGCAGCTGAAGTGGTGCACGGTACATGAGGTCCATGGATAATAGACTCCCACATCCTATAATCTTGAGACTTGATAAAGCCTTCCATTCTTTGACACCAAGTGTCAAAATCCTCAGGAGTGATCAGTGGGGACTTTGTCATTGTTCCAGTTTCCATATCAGCTTTGGAGATAGCTGCCATTTGAAGAGTTAAGTGATGTGTGTTACTAAGAAGTTTTGAAGATGGCGAGATCTTGCAAACAAGAGCCTGGAATGCTCTGATACCAAATGCAGGACCATTAAAAGGGACTTTGCACTTAGTTAACACACTTAGGAGGATCTTTAGAATCACTTAACAATTCAAATGGGGAACTTAGAACTTTAAACAGATGATACAATGCACAACACATGTAAAGTAAGAGTGAGAACATAAGAAATAATTTTCAAGGAAGTAGTATATTGCTTCTTAGGTTCTATTACAAGTCTTTGCACTGATATTTGAAATACAAGAACCTTTGACTCTTTATACTAATCCTACAACCGTCAATATGCAAAAAGACAGTTGGATGTGACTAATCTAGACAACAATATCAACCTAAAGTCAAAAGGCAGATTGCCTTTTGACTAGTGACTATGACAGGCCATAGCTCACTGACTTTCCTATTACAAAAAGCCAAAAAAGAAACAAATACAGAAACTTACAGACAAAGACCTTATCTACTTTATCATAAAGCATGGATGTTTCACCAACATATGATAGTTGGTGAACCACCAGAGCATGCAACGGACAGGAGGTTGCTTTATGATAAAGTTGACAGAAAAAGTTTCTTTTCTCTCTCTTCTAAAGTAATCAGTCTTATATTTATTCAGCTTCGAAAGACTTTGTCTTGAGAGCTTCAGAAGACTTCATCTTTAACCTTTGGAAGAGTTGAGTCTTTGGCTTCGGAACACCTGACACTTAGTGTAAAGTTTCCTTAGTAGTTTCTTTTGGACATTGGCTTTGGAAGATTTTACACTTAGTATTTTACATGAGTGTGTAAAACTTCCAAAGCTAGTTCTTCTTTGTTCCTTAGTGCATGTTGGAAGACTTGGTTGTTTTGGTATCCTTTGGTTGCATCAGCCTCATAACCTTAGAGGTTCCTACAACTTAGCATAACTAAAAACTAATAGTGATGATACCAAGTTCTGAATGACACCTTAGATATGTCATCCTCTCGGGCCCTCAGATGATGATATTCTGACCTAAGATCTATCTTGGGATATGAACTCAACTCTTGAAGCTAATGAAGCAAATTGTCAATGTGTGAAAGAGAATAACGGTTCTTAATTTCCACTTTGATAAACTCACGTAACCAATACCCGTACAGAAAGTTCTATCATTTCTCTTGATAAACAGGACTGGAGCTCTCCATGGTGATGAGCTCATTTGCATGAATCCTTTATCCGATAACTCTTGCAGTTAGGTAGATAATTTTGGTAGTTCATTTGAAGCTGATATGTAAGGTGCTCTAGAAGTAGGTGCGACTCCATATGTCAAACTGATCTACAACGCGATATGTCTGTGTCGGGAAAAACCAGGTAAATCTTTTAGGAAAACTTTGTGAAGGTAAAGAACGAAAAGGATCTTTTCGATCATCATTTCCCCAGTTGCTTTCTTGGTGATCATGGCTAAAATGGCGGTATGACCCTTGCGTAAAATACTTCATCTCTACGAAGTGGTATGCGAATGACCTTTCATGAAATATAAATTCAGCTTGGTTATTGGACAACCAATCCATGCCGACAACCATATCAAAATATCAAGCATAATAGGAATAAGATCTATACCTGTCTTATGTATGGATAATCCCAATGTACATCCCTTCAGAATTTAAGTTACTTTATTTAGTTTACCATCAGCTAATTGAATGGTGTAACTAGGTTCCATTCCAGTTGAAGCTACATCTATAAGCTTGCTAAACGGTAACCACATTCTAGCCATATCCTGCCCTACCAGGCCTAATCACAAAGGTTCGACCCTGAACACTCTATCCATCATTCGTTTCTATTGTTATTGTCCTTATTGCCATTTTGCAGTTGACGGTAATCTCTCTTGATTTGCCTAACTTTGTTCCATTCAAAGCAACCCAATGATACTTCAGCTTGTCATTGCTACTAGGGTTTGTTGCTACTTGATTGTTGACTCTCCCTTAAAGTCTTTGGCTACATGATCCATCCTGCCACATCTTTGGCAACAATAATGACCACACTGGCCATTATGGTGAATGAATTACTCTACGTGCCATTCTATTACTTCTTACTATCAGATGAACCATCAATAATTTCACGCTTAGTCAGAGTGCTCTACGCTATAACCAAGTCAGTGAGCTTTTGAGATAACCTCATAACTTGTTGAATGGTTATAGAATCAATGACAATGACCCTTGCTTAAATCTGAGGTGCTATCCCTTCGATTGACTTCTCGGTACGCTTAGAGGTTGGAGTTACCATTACATAAAGCATTCAACTCATGAAGACGGGTTCTATATTCCTCAATATCTGACCCTATCATCTTAATGTTCCAGAATTCCTTTTCTAGCTTCTAGTCCTCATTCCAAGTACAATACTCCTCCTCAAGATCTTCCTCAGATGCATAGCAACTACAACTTAGGCTTCTATCCTTCTCTTGTGAGCACTTTTCCCTTGCTAATAAAAAGGCCTTCTAGCTAGCAGCTACTCTTAATTTTGATAATACTAGTCTCTGCTACATATCCTACAGTGTAGCCTCGAGGGTTTTCTTTCTTATCTAGTGCTCCCTCGACTATGCCATCTAGTGAATTATGTTTGTTCGTGTTTTCCTCGAATACATCAACAAAAGTATTGTGTTTTTGGCTAGTCTCTACCATGCCTTCCTTGAGTGTTTCCGAATATTCACTAATAGTGGTCTGATGCTCCGGTATCTCAGCGATCTCATCGGGTGCTTCATATACATTATGAATCTTTTGATCTAACCTTACCACAAGGGCGGCAAATGACTACGTAGTCGGATGAGGTATAAATAATAATGTAGGAGTATAATTAGTTATGTTAGCTGTAAAGGTAAGGGGTACATGCTCTTCCTAAATTTAGTTGGCAATCATATTAAACACTTCTAATGTTATGTATCTCCCCTAGCTTTAACATTGAACAACACTGCATGCTGTTTGAAGTTGTCAGCAGGCTCCAGCCGATGCTCATTCGGCTTCGATGGTGAGGCTATTAGTGTAAATGAAGAAGGTATGAGCGAGATCCTCAGTCTCGTCATTGAATAGGGGTGATGCTAGTGACATGGTAGGGTAGATGATGATGTGGACATCCAATGTCATTATGCGTGTGGGAAATGATATGTATGCTTGACAAACAATAAACAGATAAGAGTTTGTGCAATGGTAGTGTGTGTCTAAGGCTATAGTCTAGATGCAAATGCAATCCTAGTTCTCTATAACCTGTGGCTCTTATACCAATCTTTCATACCCTCAAAATCCACCAGCTTGGTTCTATCGCGAGGCACGTGACAAACCAGGATCTCAGACACAGTCATATCAAATGACACTATATGCGTTTTCAAAATATGCATTTGACCGTAAATCGGAGGAAATCACAATTTTCAATGTAATCAATACGGAAGTGTAAACGTTTCTGAAACCATGAGTAATAAACTCGCAAGACAAGGCGCCCAATGAAAGTAGTAAATGTAAATGAACTTTCTTTCAAATGATGAAGATGTTGCATGAGCTTCAAATATGCAACCCTAGCCTTAAGCGTGCCTGCAACCTGAGAAGATATGCTAAAATGTGTCAACACTAGGTTGTTGAGTTCATAGGTTTAAATCAGTAAATATGTTTGAAAGTTTGCTTGGTAAAAGTAAACAAAGGTATACTATAGGTAGCTAGTCTATATATCGAGTTACTTAGTTCGAACTGAAGCTGACTGTTTGTGAGTTGATATGCCTTTCGCCATGTCTTATCACCGGACAATGGCAAGTTTCTAGGTCAATTAAACACCCATTCGACTTCCAATCAGGTTAGCGCGACTAACGAGGGTGGGGTTTGTCAAACCCAGTAGTACTATTCAAAATTACCTCGCTATTTCGATATTAACAGTTTGAGTGTGTAAGGACTTATGTGATAATGTTTGCACTACAGTAACAAGCGATATAACAATAATACTAAAACTAAATAAAAATAGTTTGCATACTTCTTCCCCAAAAAGGAAAGTAAGTAAAGTGGGGCCCTGAAGTGTATAAGTTGAAAGCTAATCGTTACCTAACAAATGTTGCTCCATAAGTGTTTGTATATAATAAACATGATGAACCCCGTTGTATCCAAACAACCTAAACTGTTAGTTTGTTTGAAAAATGTTTGACAAGTTTGACAAAGTTGACTTTTTGACCAAAGTTGAATTTTGTTGACCAAAGTTGACCCGAATGACCCGATGAACTGTTGGTGATTCATATAATTAAAAGTATGTTTAGTCATGCTCAAATAGCTCAAATAATGACTCACATACAGTTTCATGTCAATAATCTATTTTTGGAAAGTTTCTATTTTTGGAAAGTATGACATTGTTACACATGTGTAATCCATTTTAAGATTATAAAGCACATCACAACAAACATTAGTCACACCATCATATCATGTTATACACACATCACATACAACATTCATCACATCATATCACAAAAGTTTCCATAAATAGCAAGCATGATCGTATGAAACGTTGTTCATAATTTGATTATTCCCAATTCATCCTTATGCTCTAAACATCATATAACAATCGTTACATCTCATCAAACATGTATAAATCATCATCTATATACTAGCTTACCCAAAAAGTTTCCTTTAATGGAAAATTCCCGAAAACCAAGCCATAACCAAAAGTTCAAAACACGACTTTTCATGCATTAGCATCAACTAACATCCTAGAACCATCAATTCAATTTAATTCCATTAAAATCATTCAAATTAAAAAAAAACTCAAATTAAAGTTTCTATTATAAGAAAGTCTCGGGTTTTGATCAAAACGACATAATTCCACAAAACCAATCCATACAAATATCACTATATTGAATACTAACACATAATCAATCACTAATTTCAATCAATTTCAAGTTTTGACTCGAGTTTGGATATATAGGGTTCATGTTGATCATGATAATCAAAGAACATGAAATCAAACATAAAACTTACTTGTTGATGCAAGGAATCATGTGCTAAAAGTGTTTTGGTGCAAGAAACGTCCGAATTCCAACTCTAGATGCAAGAATCAAAGCAAAACGTGTGAGTGTATGTGTTCTTGTGAGTAGATTTTCGAAAAGGAGAAGGGAAAAGGGTTGGGGGTTGGGTTTTATACTTTATTTTTACAAGAAAGGCCCCCGTCATTTCATAAAATCGTTTTATTGCTACGCGATTGCACTTTTTCTACAACAAAACCACCAAACGCTCACATAATATAAAATGAACATTATTAACATGAAATAATATTTAGTTTGCTAGTTTAAAGTCATTTTTATAATAATTAGGCTTTAAAAGACGAAAATGCGCAAAAACGCGTAAATGCTAGAAAATTTAGTATTTTCACAACCAGGCTACATAATTAATCACATAATCATATAACACATAATTTCACACCAATTATGATTGTTTGAAAACCATTTTGACAAATCACCAATGTTTAGGGACAGCCACGTGTGGGATATGACAATTCACCGAATTGCAGTTACGTGAAAGGTTCGTGAATGTTTATGCACTAAATGACGTATTTAAGTAAAAAACATTAAATGCATGAATTTATGATCGGAAAAACCATGTTTGTGCTGATCAGAAAGTGACCTGAAAATGTTGGGTGTCACATGTAGGTATGTATGTATGTGTGTATGTATATGTGTATGTATATTTGTATGTATGTGTTTATGTATTTTTGTAAGTAGGTGTGTATATATATGTGTATGTATGAGTGTATGTATGTGTGCATGGATGTGTGTCTATATGTGTGTATGTATGTGTGTGTGTGTATGTATATATGCACATACATAGGTACGCACGTACGAAGGTAGGTAGGTACGCACGTATGTATTGAAGTAGGTATGCATGTATGTAGGTACGCATGCACATATGTATGTATGAACGTATGCATGTACGTATGTATGCATGTATGACTCTATTTATGCATGTATGTGTGTGCATGTATGCATATAATCCTGTATGCATGGATGCATGGATATGTCTATGTATGTATGCATGTTTGTATGTAGCATGCATGTATGTGTATATTTGTGCATATATACATATGTATGTATGTATGTGTGTGTATGTATGTATGTATGTATGTATGTATTTATGTATGTACATACATACGTATGTATATGTCAACTTACATATGTATGTATATATGTATGTGTCACACCCCTGCTAAAGCGGAAATGCCTGGGTGCAACGAAATCAAATATTGACATCACACATGGTTTGAGAAAAATACTAAGGCATTAAATATAATTAACCAATAGTAGTTTACATCATTGTTTTCAAAACGAACCAAATAAACAAACAAGATAAATATATAATTAAAACTAGGTCGAAGCATCCTAAGTTAGCGAGTCTTGAAACTTATCACACCTTCAAAAATCCACGTGCGGGGTTTAACCGCGAGGCGTGTAAACAACAAGGATCCATGTCATTAGTTACTTAGAACGACTCTATATTTAACATTTAAAAATAAACTCAGAATTTAAAACTATATAACATTACCGTAGCATTTAGTAAATACTTCAAACCAAGGTATAGAATTGTAAAAATTTCAAAACACCTGCCCAAACCATTATTTGAAAGTATGTAATGAAAACCAAATGTGAACAGATGAATGTTTCAAAAGCATGCTCGATTCGTGAGTGCTCCTAGACGTAGCTGCTAATAACGACCTAAGAAAATCATACTAAAATGTGAACATGATGGTTGGTATGTTCAAGACTTGGCATTTATCATAAATAATAACAGTTGTAAAACATGAGTAAGTGCATTAAAATAGATAGCTAATCTAATTTGAAAAGTAATGACCATTGTGGTTTCACGATCGAAGCTGACTGTGTTCGTTTGTTTGCCTTCCACCACGACATACCAAGTCGTGACAATGTTAGTTGTTTAGGACAATATTGCATCCGCTTGACCTACAGTCATACAGCTGGGGCTTGTCAGACCCAGTAGTACTACCCAAGATTTCCGACTAGTTTCCTTAATTAATGATCCAAAAGTGTAAGGTCTTTCAATGGTATATCACACTATATTATACTATACACAATGTAAAGAGTTTTTAAAAAGAAGTATTCATTCTCCCTTAAAAAATGAGTGCATAAAGTGAAGCATTGAACTCATCTTGTGAACAAACGAACAAGATAAGCAAAGCTAACAATGAGCAACCAGTCAAAGGTTACCTAGAACACGTGAGTACATAATTACATGTAACCAGAATAGCTTAACAAACCCTAAGTGCTCAATCAACATATTGACCTAAATGATTTGGAAAACAATAACACATTTGACCTAGTTGACCCGTTTGACCCGTTGGTGACATGTTAATTGAAATCTTGTTTGATCAAGTATAGTAACTCATTACTCATGATTATCATGCAAACAATTCACGTATGTTTATGAATCTTATGTTCTATCAACATAGTTTATCATACAACACATACGAATCTTAACAAATCATCACGCTTAACATAAATATAAATAAACTTTGACTAATAAATCACACATTGAGTTTAATCACACACTAGATGCCATGTGAAGCAACTCAATACTTCACATCCTAAACTCTACCAATCCACTAAGTAGGGGCCTCAAATTTGCACACGTGTATGATGTTCATCGTCATATTCCCCAACATGATTCCTACTAATCAAACACATTGAACTTACCTAACAATAACATACCATAATCCAAGCACAATTCCATGACCTTCTAGCATAAACCCAACACATTATACATTTTCCATTCATAAACCCAAAATTTCCTAAATAATCCAACATAGCATCCAATTGATCAACCAATACATTCTAACATATTAGATACTATCAACAAGTAACCTAGGATGATTCTACCATATATACATGCCCAATTCACAAAATCAAAAAAATCATATTAATAAAGTTTTGTTTCAGGAAAGTAACACCCAAAAGCCAATCTTTCATTCGATTTAATCACGAATTCACCAAATTTATGTATAACCTATATCATAGCAATCATCTAAACACACTAAACATCATCAAATCCAAAAATTCTCATGAACTAAAGTTTCCACTTATAGTAATGTATGAACGAGATGTTAATTTTATGAAAATCAAACATAATCCACGTAAACTAACATCAATATACAAAACAACTAACATCATAGTATCATTAAACAACATCAATTTTGAATTATCAAGGCCAATTGAACTAGGGTTTGTTCTTGAATCAAAAACCATGAAATTGTTAAAACTCACCTAAAATTGTGTAATGATCAAAGATTATCCTTGCTACAGTGTTGGAATGATCAAAAGAACTCAAAATCAAATGGTTCATGATGCTAGAGATGAAAATTGCAAGAATGGGGGGTGTGTGTGTTGGAGTTCAGCAGAAAATTCATTGTGGGGGGGCTTGGGTTTGATTTTTGGTAATATTAAGATTGGAAATAATTACCAAATAAACCCTCCTTGTTTAAACTTTATAAAAACTAATTTTTTAACACTTGTTAAATAGTTTTAACTATAAAACACATGAATTATTTTTAATCTACAATAGTAATCATATTTTTCAAATTAGCAACTCTACACATAAATCATATTTCACAAGTCGACACATTATAATGCAAAATTCATAAATAATACATAAAATTTATGAATCAAATAAACACCTATTAATAATCAACATTGTTAATTAAATTATTATTTTTTAACTAAAGTTAATTATTATCAAGTCACCAATATTCAACGACAACTAGTGTGCGCTCATGACACATATATGCAAGACCTAACGGAACTAACCGAGTTTTGATAACGAGAAATTACCGGATGTCACAAAACTCTAGTCTTATTACTTAAAAACATGTAAAGAAAAAGGGTCAATATAATGTTAGTTAGAAACATAGGTTTTTAAAGCATAAAAGAATGAGCAAAGATGCACAATTCAAAAGCAAGCAATTGACAGGAAAGATAAACAACACAAGAGTCCACAACCAACCCTAATGACATGTACCCCCATGAATGAATCGGATTTTGATCGCTCAAACCCCTAACTAGGATTCGAACTGGTTTGTCATACCAATGGATCCACCATGATACTACCATTGGCTTAAAATAAGTTAAAGGTTGTGTATGATAAAGCGAGAGGGCTTTTACGATAAATGAATAAGCAACTTATTGATTAAGATTTTAGTTAGTTTCAAGTTTAAAGTTTCCTAGTAGAATGAGTTAGTAATGATTTGAATTGTGAAAACAAGTTTGACTATGATATGATACATGTTTTTCCCAAAAAGTTGTAAAATGGGCTATGAATCCCACATATAATATTTGAGAAATGACTTGAACCGATCAACCGAATGCGGGATGTCCTATTGATTAAGTTTATAGTTAGCTTCAAAATAATGGTGATACTTAGAAGGATTTTGAATTGATGTTTTGATATGCAAGTTTTAAAAATATAACAAATGATCAAAAACAAAGTTTTGTGAAACGTACTAAAATTTCGGATTCCATTTCTATTTTACTATGATACTTTGAAATATGAAAGAAAATTAATTAAAGGCTAAAAATTTCCAGATCTTTAATTCAATATCTTAACTAAATCATATCTAAAAATTATATTTTATTGATACTTCTAAGCCATTAAAAACCATGACAAAAAACAGCCTGTCCAGAACCCAAGCAGTTCTGTGCACTTAACTTGCGTGGGCTGTTTTGGAGTTTAAACGGTTGAATTTTTCAATGAGATTGGTGGGGTTAGAAAGCTAACTCAAAGAAATAAAAAAAAAAAAATGTCGTTGAGTCTATTTTTAATAAGTTAATGTCGTTTAAATTGTTGTAAGTTTCTGGACAGAATCTGAAATTTCCATAGATGTAAACTATAAAGGGATTTGATCACGGTTTTGATAAAAAACGGTTTTTAGACAATAAATAGACATATAATTATTATGAATTAAGTGATATATCATCATATTATAATACGATATTGATTTAAGAATAACAACAAGTTTCGAAAACCTTCAACACGATCAATCCCTTTCGTAAATCATGATCTTGTGTGTTGAGGTTCATTTAAACATCTTTGTTGCTACAATAAGGTGTATGAGCAACAAAGAATCATCTCATATTAATGAAAAAGAAGAAGTGGTAGAAGAATTAAGCTGTAAGAATCATCTCTGTACGTACGTACGTATGTACATATGTATGGAGTTACATATCTATGTAGGTATATATGTACGTATGTATGCATGTACGTATGTATGTATGTATGTACATATGTTTGAATGTACGTATTTTGAATGTATGTATGTATGTATGTACGTATGTACGCACGTATGTATGTTTGTACGTACACATGTATGAATGTACGTATGTATGTACGTACGTACGTATGTATGCCTGTACATGTGTATACAAATATGTACGTATGTATGTAGGTACGCATGTCTGTAGGTATGTATGTATATAGGTACGCATGTATGTACGTACGTAGGTATGTACGTACTATGTATTGTGACACCCTACATAAATTCCACATCGGCGGCGGACAAGACAGATTCCTGGTTCATAAGGAATGCCATGCCTCTAATATCACTAATTTGTTTTGGGCGTATTGCTATGGATGAGAGGAGAACTCCACAGTTAAGCGTGCTCGGGTAGCAGCAATCCAGGGATGGGTGACCTCCCTGGGAAGTTTTCACCTCGGCAACCAAAAGCAAATCCGTGAGCTTCTCGTGGGCAAAGCGGACAATATTTGTGGTATGAAGGGTCCGGTGTTACTGAATGGTATCAGAGTCACTCCTGTGTCATTTGGGATGGTGGGACAAAACTCACCGTGGATGATGGCTTCTTGGTCTCATCGAGGATGATAAGTCGAAAGGGGGGTGATTGTGACACCCTACATAAATCCCACATCAGTCGGGGACAAGAGAGATTCCTAGTTCATAAGGAATGCTCAGCCTCTAATATAACCAATGCGTATTGGGTGTATTGGCTATGGATAAGAGGATAACTCCATAGTTAAGCGTTCTTAGATGGCAGCAATTCAGGGATGGGTGACCTCCGAGGGAAGTTTTCACCCGAGCAACCAAAAGCAAATCCGTGAACTACTTGTGGGCAAAGCAGACTATATTGGTGATACGAGGGGTCGGGTGTTACATGTATGTACGTAGGATGTATGTACATATGTATGTATGTACGTACGTATGTATGTATGTGTATGTATGTATGTGTGTATGTATGTATGTATGTGTGTATGTATGTTTGAATGTATATGTGTATGTATGTGTGTGTATGTACGTATGTCCGAATGTATGCATGTATGTATGTATGTATGCATGTTTAAATGTTTGTATGTGTGTACGTACGTATGTATGTATCTATGTATGTATGTATGCATGTGTGTATGTTATTTATGTATGTATGTGTGTAAGTATATATGTATGTATGTGTGTGTATGTGTATATGTATATGTCTATGTATGTTATGTATGTATGTATGTATGTATATATGTGTGTATGTATGTATGTGTGTATGTATATGGGTATGTATGTGTATATGCTTGTGTGTATGTATGTGTTTATGTATATGTGTATATGTGTATTTGTGTATGTGTATGTATGTATATATGTATGTATGTTTGTTTGTTTGTTTGTATATATGTATGTATATGTGTATGTATGTCTTTATGTATATGTGTATGTATATGTGTATGTATGTGTGGATGTATGTGTGCGTGTGTATGTGTGTGCGTGAGTGTGCGTGAGTGTGTATGCGTGTGTGCGTGTGTGCGTGTGGTACGTGTGTGTGTAGGTATATATGTATGTACGTGTGTAGATATGTATGTATGTAAGTGGGTATGTTTGTAGGTATATATGTATATAGGTATGTAAGTATATATGTATGTAGGTATGTATGTATCTATATAGGTATGTACGTAGGTATGTAGGTATGTAGGTATGTATGTATGTATGTATGTATGTACGTACGTACGTATGTATGTTTGTTTGTGTGTATGTATGTATGTAGGTATGTAGGTATCTATGTACGTACGTATGTAGGTATGAAAGTAGGTACATATGTATGGATGTATGTATAAGCCTACCCTAACAGGTTAGACATAACATCTGACATATTTTACACAATAGCCATACATATTTTACAAATTGACCAAACAACCCCTTGACTTTTGACTTTAAATATTATTATATGATATATCTCTTGCCTAGAAACATTCTTCTTATTTTTAAATTAAATACCCATTTTGTATAACCCTACCGTGTATGATATTTCATAAGTTAGTCATATATATCAAGATAAGCCTTAGTTTGATGAAAAATGTAGGGATTGAATCTTGAGGCTCGGGAAATCCAATAAAGATGATGAAGATCTAGTCGCGCGAGAACTTAACCTTGCCGCGCAAACATCTTGCGCGAGAACTATGCTAAAAGTTCATAGTTTAGTATAAATAGTAGTTAGTTGATGTAATTTAGTGAGCTTTTGTTATTTTCCTGATTTCACTTGTAATTGTAAACATTCAAATTATAGAACAATATACATCAAAGTTATTTACATTCTTGTTCATCTAATTATCTTTCAATCTTATTACCGTGATGATTATATTCTGCGTTCTTATCAAGAGATTGATCTGATTCGTAAAGTGTTGATCATTACAATTGGTATCAGAGCTTTGTTTGCTCTAAATCGATTGATTTTAAGATTGTAGAGTGTTTTTGAAGTGTTCTTGAGCTCCAATTTGGATTCTTTGAAGATCAACTTGACTTCTATTATTTTTTATCACTTTTGAAGATGTTGAAAGCAACTTTGTTGTTGATTGAAGATTTGATGGTGTTCATGTGATTAAACGAACTAAATTGAATCAACTAGAGACACTTAGGATCAAATTTGAACCTAGATCACTAATTGAAAGCTTAAGTTATCAATTTTGAACAATTTGGTGAAAGATTGAAGGTGAAATCTTCAAAATTAGGACGAAAATGAATCTGGCGAAAACTTGCTGATGGCACACGAAAAGTCCTTATTCGAGCGAGAAGTTTGTGTTTCGCAAAAGTTTGTTGAAAAGTTTATTACAAAAGATTCTTTTCACGTGACAAGTTTCCTTTTTATAAAATTCAATTAGATAACTAAGTGCGATAAGTGGTGCTTGTTCACGCGAGAACTTTGATCTTCACGTGAGAACTTCAAGTTTAAAACTTTCTGGAAAGTTTTAGTTCTGAATTTCAAAATGGCAAATCTAAAGCACATCACTGCTACCCTCAACCTCGACAATGAAATTGGAACAAGCACAAAACCTACTAGACTTCTCAGCGAAGAAGATTATCCCGACTGAGTTTATCGTTTCGAGACTTATGTTATTTACACAGAACCCCAGATGATGCGATCAATTAAACAAGGACCTTATATTCCTATGTATAACAATGAGAAAGGAGAGTTGGTGGCTAAACCAGAACACCTCTGGGATGAGGAAGATATGAAGAAACTTGAGCTTTATAACAAAGCGTATGCTGCTATCACTATGGTGCTTACTACTAAGATTGCTCAAAAGTTCAAGGATTACAGGAAAGCTAAAGATTTATGGGATGTGATGGATGAGCAGATAATGGGCTATAAGGATATGAGGGAAAGCCGAAAGGACATGTCGAACCAAGAGTAAAATATGTTTAACCATGTACTTGGAGAAACTTTAGAGGCTCAAATGTCTAGATTTGTTAAGCTGATAACAAAGATAAAGAGTGCTGGAATTACCTTGGAGAATATTTCTGTAAACAAGAAGTTGTTAAACTCTTTACCCTACAGCTGGAACAATAACTGCACTACCATTAAGATAATTGAGGATATGTTCATCTTATCCCTCAGCGATCTCATTTCAACCATCAAGTCATATAAAATGGATAACAAGAATAGAGCTGCTAATTACATTAACACAATAGGAGCTGAAACATCTGCATTATATGCAAAAATGGCTAGTAATCCCAATTACTTTGTCTTTTATTCCCAGTTATGTCAACAACAAGCAGCAAATTCTGTTAATCATAATGTCAAGGATACATCCATGCCTCAGCTTCAAGCCTCTAATCAAAACCATTACAATCTAGTACAATCTCAACCACAACCTCAGATTTATCCACAAAGTCAATCCATTCAACCATCACAACAAGCATTTGTTGTAAATTTCCACCCAAACAAGCAAACCATTCAAATAGCTGAAGAGTATCTAGCTCTATTCCCTACTTTCTTGAACATCTACAAAGCTTTCACAGGTGGTAGACTTAGTGCACCCAACGTCTTAGTTGATGACTTGCAACAAGTTAATCCTGATGATGTTGAAGAAAACCATATCAAGTATCAAATAGCTATGGTGGTGTACCGGGCAAAGAATTTTGCTAGAAGAACAGGGAGGAAAATGTTTGGTTTAAACAACTCGAGGAAGATTGGGTTTGATAAAACAAGTTTGAGATGTTATTACTATGACGAACCTGGTCACTTTGCAAGAGAATGTACTGAGGAAAGCTCAAATCAAACCGATATTGGAAACAAGATGGTGACTATAGAAGTAGAGTCTAAGGGAGATAAAGTAAGAATATCAAATAACAAAGATCTAGTGTCTCAGACAAATGAAGAATATGAATGGTCAGACCAGATGGAGATTTTGAATATCAAATTGTCTACTTCTTTGTTAGCTGAAATTCAAACTGCTAAAGAAAGTGTTGATGAGAATATACTTGCTGAGTTTGTGTCTAATGACTTGATAAAGGGAATCTTTTCTGAAGAAGTTAGTGAGAATTTTGAAGATGTGGTTAATGAAAAAGCTGTTGAGATTACTCCAGCTCAATCAAAAGTCACTCTAGAGAGAGAGGAAGAAGTTAAAGAAAAGGCTATTGAGTTTACTCCAGTTAAAGATGAAAAGACTGTGAATGCTGTTGAGGAAACTCCGGCACCTGCTTGTGATAAAAATGTCAACACTGTTGAGTTCACTCCGGTATCTAAAGCAGAAGAAATATGAAACTAAAAGCCTTCATGGTAAATGTGTTACCTGAAGAGAAGAACAAGCAAGGAGATACTGATGACGTACATACTAATCTTTGTTCACGTACATGTGTTGAAAAAGTTCAAAGATATAGAGTTCACAATGAACACTTGATTTTAGAAGTTGAAAAACTTCAATATGAAGCTCGTAAATACAAAAATGATGAGAAAATTTTTAAAGAAAAGATAAAAGGATTAAACAAATTGATTTATCAACAAAATTGAATCTTCATGATAAAGATTGTAACATAAAGGATTTGATAACACGTAACAATGAACTACGTTTAGAAATCAATAAACTCAATAATGAACTCTTATCTGCTAAATTGACTGTTAAAAAATTTGAGCTGTCCTCAAACATGGTTAAAGGTATAATCAAGTCTCATAGGACTCAGAAAATTAATGGTAGAAAGGGTGGAGTTGGATATTCTAACATTGCACCACCTATTAATCATGATTATACATGTTTACCTTCATTAATTATCACTTCAGATGAAGAGACCTATGGATTAGGTTTTCAAGCAAAGTCAGACTTAATACGTCTTGCAATGTTTCACTGACTGTTGACCCTACCACAAAAACTGAAATTAAAATTAATCATGACAATTCTTTTGCAGAAAGTATGAAGAAGGAAGGGTTGGATAAAGATTGGGAAAGTGACAATGAAATAGATTTTAAGGAAAATAAAAGTTGTAATGAAAAATCTTCATGTAAATCATCATTAGTCATCAATGAAATTTCAAATGTTTTTCTTTCTACAAATGATTTCTAAAAAATGTCTAGCAAACAACAAAAATTAAAATTGAACATAGATTTTAAAGGTAATGAAAGAACAAGTGTCATAACATCTGTATCTGACTTGAAAACTGATTTCAAGAATAGATTTGTTTCAAAAGGCAACACAGATAAGGAATATCATATCCTTAACAAACCTAAGTCAAGTTTCTTTAACGGAGGATATATTATTTTTGCTGGAGATAGAGGAGGTAAGATTACTAAGAAAGGTATAGTGTATTAAGCTTTGAAGATGTCAATTTTGATGAGGAACTTAAACATAATTTGTTAAGCGTCTCTCAAATTCATGACAAAAATATTCAACATATTTCACTAATAAAGAATGTCTTATTCTAAAACCTTGATTTGTAATTCTTGATGAATGGGTTTTGTTGAGAACACGAAGAGACAAAGACACATACTTGACATGAATTGATCGCATATATTTGTAACAGCGTCTTATTTGTTGTCTAAAGCCTCAGAAAGTGATTCAATGTTATGGCATCATCGTCTAGGCCACGTAAACATCAGAAATATGAACAAGTTGGTTAGAGGAAATCATGTTATGGGCTTACGAGTGAAAGAATTTCAACTTACTGAACATTGTCTATCATGTTCAAAAGGCAAACAACGTAAACATCCTCATAAACCAGTTGCTCATATCAAAATTGAATCCATTCTTCAATTGTTACACATGGATTTATTTGGTCTAGTAAGCATTTTGAGTTTGGGGCGTCGTGCATACTATTTAGTTATTACTGATGATTTTTCTACATTTACTTGGGTTTTCTTTTTAGCAACAAAGGATGAGACTCCTCATTTGCTGATCAAGTTCATGACCCTAGTGTAAGGCCCCAATCCCGGGAAACCCTACAATTGGTTATCCAGAGCACATTACAGATTAAAATACACTGAAGTAAGAAAACATGGTAGCGGAATAGTTAAACAAAACCATTTTATGCATTAATAATAACTTTTGCCAAGAAATACATCGTTGTTACAAGTTTCAAATGAGAACATTTAGTTCTATTACAAGAAAAAAATCTTATTTCTGCATAACATGGATGCCAGTCTTTATTTGCCAAGTAGCTACAACCTCGTGCCAACCCCAGCAACATCATTTCCTGCCAACTGATAAGCATATAAAAAGTCAGCGTTGCTGAGTGAGTTCTCGTTTTGATAATATAGAAAATATACATTTTGTAAGCTTCACTTGATGTTCATCCATCATTATACATAATCATCCATTAAGAGATTCATTATCTTTCTTTCTTTCATTATCTTTGTCTTTTATTAACTAGGATTGCACAAAGCAAGAGCCTACATTGTTGGTTGGCAACGGATGCTGAACCCCTGCCAGCATACGTTTATCATGGTAGCTAACCCCTGACAGTGGACCCACACTGCTAGGCACGAAGCCTGCTCTTGAATACGGGTCCCATTCATTCATTGGTCAATCTCAAGGATTAGACCCTAAATGTGCATCCTTTGGGCTGAAACAACCGCACATCAGTTGAGTAAACGATACCCAGGGTCGTGAACCTCCATTCATTTTGCTTGCAAGGATTTCCATTCATCATACGGGCCCGGGGGTAACATTCATTAAGTTCCACTGTCTTTCTTTTATTTGTTTGTGACCACTTGTTTATGAATAATACTTTTAAGGTATCCGGTTATTAATCACATAAAATGAAATATTCATAATCATAACAGTAGCCGATAAGCAGATAAAGCATTAGAAACATTAAACAAACATAATCTCCCGTTAAAACATAAGTACTAGTCACTTAATTTCTATTCCCAAAATTTTAGAATAAACCTAAGTGTTCACAACACATGAAATAGGTATACAACGGATGGCTTAAATGCTAAGTGTCCACAGCGGACAACCAAAGTTCACAACAGACGACCAAAGTCCACAACAGATGAGTTAAACACTTAAGTGTCCACAGCGGACGACCAAAGTCCACAGCGGATGACTAAGGAATACTAAGGCATTATAGCAGATGACTAAGGAATACTAAGGCATACAACGGATGACTAAGTTTCACAGCGGATGAGTTAAGCACTTAAGTGTCCACAACGGATGTGCATGAATACCATAAGTGTCCACAGCGGACAAACAATGTCCACAGCGGACGGCATGAATAATTCTCCTAAGTGTCCACAACGGACATTCTAACAATGTTCAAGTGTCCACAGCGGACAGTTAGTGTCCGCAGCGGATAACATGTTCAACACTTACGATGCAACTTATGCAGTTTCTAGTCCCATAGATCATCTTAAGCTTACTCTTAACATAGATCTACCAGTTACACACTTAAAACATAACAAACAACCATTCAACATCATAGAATCTTTTAAAACATACATCTTTTGAAAACAACCATATTTTTCATGTTAAAACATAGTTTGGTTTATGAAACATCAGCTTAATATGCATATCAGCCCCTAACAAGTAGAAAACAAGTAAAAGAGGGGATCTAGAACTCACCTTAAACAGCCTTCAAGCCAATCACAACAAACCCGAGAGCAAACCTGGAGTTCTAACACCTAAACAGACGAAAATAAGAAACTAAACACATAGAAAGACATTGAAATCGGTCCAGAAGCTTGAACCCGACTAAAACTGAGAAGAAAACACCTTAAAATCTTACCTTTTGAAGATTTCTTCTACTTTCTCACTCTAGAATTGGTGGGAGTCTTTTCTCTCTCTCTAGCCGAAGGTTGAGTGCATGGGAGAGAGGGTATGGGCGACCATTTTCTTTTTAAACCCCATTATGGGTTGGTTTGGCCCTTGTATACTTTTAACCCTTGCTTATTGAAATAAAATCCTGTTTGCTCCCTTACTTTTCTTTTCTTTTTCTTATTCTTTGTTTTGATATTTCCGGGTGTTACAAGTCGACCCCCCTTATATAGGGTTTGTTCCCATAACTGTCACTCCTTAAAGAGATCTGGGTAGTGTTGTCTCATTTCTTCCTCTGACTCCCAAGTGGCCTTTGATCCCTTGTGATGCTTCCATGCACCTTTACTTGACTAATCACTTTATTCCTTAACCGTTTCTCCTTTCGGTCTAAAATAGCCACTGGTTGCTCCACGTAATTCAACATTTCATCAACCTTGATGCCCGTGAGATGGATAACAACATCACCTTCCGCAAACACTTCCGTAAGTGAGATACATGGAATGTAGGATGAATCCCATACAGCTCATCTGGATATTCCAACCTATATGCCACTTTACCAACTCTGGCAATGATTTTGAATGGCCTGGTATACCTTGGGCTTAACTTCCCTCTCTTACGAACCTGTTAATCCCATTCCAAAGAGATACTTTCAATATCACCTTATCTCCCACTTGGAACTCAATTGGTCTCCTTCTCTTATCAGCGAAGGACTTCTGCTGGTCCATTGCTGCCTTCATAAAAGCCTTGATCTTTTCCAACTTCTCCGACATGGCCTCAATGATCTCGATACTTCCCAACTCCTTATGCCTGATATCACCCCAACATACCAGGGTTCTTCATCGTCTCCCATACTACATTTCGAATGGTGGCATGCCAATACTGGCATGCCAATACTGGCATGATAACTATTGTTGTAGGAGAACTCTGCCAACGGTTGGTGTTCATCCTAACTTCTACCAAAATCAATAATACATGCCTAGAGCATGTCCTCCAAGGTTTGAATGGTCCATTCTGATTGACCATCTGTCTGAGGGTGGTAAGTTGTGCTAATGTGTAGCCTTGTACCCATCGCATCATGAAATTTATTCCCGAACTTGGACGTGAACCGAGTGTCCCTATAAAAAACAATAGACACTGGCATGCCATGACGTGTTACAATCTCCTTGAAGAATAGCTCCGCCAACCTTTCTGACGAGTAAGTCTCTCGGATTGGCAAGAAGTGAGCACTCTTCGTCAAGCGGTCTACAATCACCCAAATGGTATCACATCCTCTCGCCATGTGAGGTAATTTCATGATGAAGTCCATGGTGATGTGTTCCTACTTCCATTCGGGCATATCCAAGGGTTGGATCTTCCCGTATGGTTTCTCATGCTTTGCCTTCACTGGTAAACAGGTTAGGCACTTACTCACGTACTCCACCACATCACACTTCATCCTTGGCCACCAATAGTCCTTCTTTAGGCCATGATACATCTTTGTAGCACCAGGATGGATGGAATACCGTGTTTTATGAGCTTCATTCATAATCCTTCCCCTCAGATCCCCATAATGTGGAATCCACATTCGCCCGGATTGGGCTCTAACACCAAGGGTGTTCTCCCCTAAATCCGTTACCTGCCCTTTCATCCGTTCAAAGTTGATCCTATCATCCTTCAGCTCCTCGTCTTGGAACTTTTTGATCTGACCCATGACATCGGGCGTCACAACCAGTTGGGAAGCCTTCACCCAAATTGGTTCAGGTCTTTCCTTTTGACTGAGGGCATCAGCCACCACATTCGCCTTGCCCGGATGATAGTGGATTTCGCAATCATAATCCTTGATCAACTCTAACCACCTTCTTTGCCTCATGTTAAGATCCTTTTGCTCGAAGAAATACTTCAAGCTTTTGTGATTAGTGTAGATGGTGCACTTCGTGCCGTACAAGTAGTGCCTCCAAATCTTCAATTCAAAGACCATAACCGCCAACTTCAAATCATGAGTAGGGTAGTTAGCCTTATGGATCTTCAACTGACGGGATGCATAGGCTATAACTTTCCCTCGTTGCATCAGCATGCAACCTAATCCTTAATAAGAAGCATCCGAATAGACCACCAAGTCTTCGCTCCCTTCGGGCAATGTCAAGATAGGAGCTTGAGTCAATCTCGTTTTTAGCTCATCGAAAGCATTCTCCTGCTCTAGACACCATACGAACTTCACATCTATATGGGTCAACTTGGTTAATGGTGAAGCTATCTTAGAGAAGTTTTGGATGAATCTTCTGTAATAGCCCGCCAAACCCAAGAAACTAAGGATCTCGAATGGTGTCTTTGGGGACTTCCATTGCATCTCCGCTTCAACTTTCGCCAGGTCTACCATAATCCCTTCAGGATTAACCACATGACCCAAAAACTAAACATCTCGCAACCAGAACATGCATTTGGAGAACTTGGCATACAGCTTCTCTCTTCTAAGTGTCTCAAACACCTCACGGATATGACTAGCATGCTCTTCTTTGCTCTTCGAATAAATCAGGATGTCATCAATAAACATGATCACTGATTTATCTAGCATGGGCCGACACACCCGATTTATCACATCCATAAAAGTAGCTAGTGTGTTGGTTAAACCAAAGATCACGAGAAATTCGTAGTGTCCATAACGTGTACGAAAAGCTGTCTTTGGAATATCCCGCTCCTTCACCTTTAGCTGATGGTAGCCAGATAGAAGGTCTATCCTCAGGAACCAACTGGCGCCTTGGAGCTGATCGAATAGGTCATCAATCCTCGGTAACGGATATCGGTTCTTCACACTCAACTTGTTCAGCTCACGGTAATCGATGCACATCATCATACTACTGTCCTTCTCTTTAAAAATAAGATTGGAGCACCCCATGGATAGATACTCGGTCGAATGAACCCCTTATCTAGCAACTCTTGTAGTTGAGTCATTATTTCCTTTCTCTCTAAGGGAGCTAGATGAGATGGCGCCTTACAACAGGTTGGGTACCAGGTATCAGATCAATTTGGAACTCAATCTCATGGTCAGGTGGCACACCTGATAGATCCTCCAGGAACACGTGTCTGGGAAATCACACATGATCGGTACATGAGACAATCGTGGTACTGTCGCATCCACATCCTTCACATAGGCCAGATAGGCACCTCATCCACACCTCATAAACTTCTCTACCATGATCATAGATATCACTCGCGGAGTGATGCATTCCTTATCCCCGTGAACTGTAACCAAACTGCTGTCAGGCACAATCAGACGAATCATCTTCTTTTGACACACAATATTCACTTTGTAGGTCACCAACCAATCCATTCCTAACACCACATCAAAACCTCCTAGGGCCATCACATGCAATCTAGCAGGAAACCTATGACCATCTAATTTTATGAGGCAATGTCAATCATATCAGTCATCTTGGTAGATTTTCCTATCACTGTCTCTACATGGAAAGGCACATCTATCTTCGTACTCTTACCATGCATTACACAACAAAAGGCAGCAGATACAAAGCTCCTACTAGCACTCGAATCGAAGAGCACAAAAGCATACAATTGGTTTACCAAAAACATACTTGAAAGTACTTCAGGGTCCACTCTGGCTTCTTATCGGGTCATGTTAAATGCCCTAGCCTTTATTTTGGTTCTCTCACCCTTCCCTTTCTCCCCCATCTCTGGGTCCCTGAGCTTCCTGCTCCACCCTTCTTGCAATCCCGGCCCAAGTTGCGTACCTTTCCACATTGGTAGCATCTCGATACTCTGCACTCCTTAGCATAATGGCCCTCACCCCCACACTTGAAACACCTATTTGTCCCCACTCTACATTCACCCATATGACTCTTCCCATACTTCCTACATTCCCTTCGGTCATTCCCCTTCCTCTGTTCTGGGCGACGGTCATCAACCCTCATCTTCTTCTCCCCAATTCCATAGTTGTCATTCCTGAACCTCTTTGTATTACCATTCTTTTTCAACTCCTCTCGACCTTCCTCTGAACTGGCACCAGGTCCATCTCATCATACACTATCCCCGCCAAATCTACCACTGACCTAAACGTGCTCGGTGTAGCGGCTATCATGTTCCTCCTAATGTCCATGAGAAAACCTTGCATGTATCTTTTAAATTTCTTGGACACCGAAGTTACCAGATCTAGCATAAGTCTTGCAAGTTCATTGAACATGGAGGTGTACTCTTGATGAGTCATGTTCCCGGCCTCCAAATGCAAGAACTTCTTCTTAATTTTGTCCAACTCTCCAGCACCAGATCCTTCAAAACTGACCACCTTATTTTTCCTATAGATTGTTTTCCCTCGGCCAGGACAATATTGTCCCACCAGCATAGTGCCGAGTCAACAAAAGAATAGGAGGCAAACTTCACCTTCTTATCCTCCCGACATTCACTGATATCTAGGACTGCTTCCATCTTTCGAACCAAATGGTGAGCAGCAGTAGCATTGCCATTACCGTCGAAGGTCGGGGTTTGCATCTCTGAAACACCCATAGATGCACCCCTTAATAGTCTCCTTCTCCTCCTCACTATCATCATCATGAATTACCACCTTTGGGCTAGATGGCTCTTCTTCAGCTTCGTCAGTCCTTTCAGTGGACTTTCTTGATTTCCTCTCCTCCTTCTTCCCCGTATCCTCAGCTCTTTCCCCATCCTTTATGGCCTTCAACACTTTAGTCACAACCGAAGGCAACATATTTTGCATGACGTTATAGACCTCTCCAGCAATAGCTTCCTTCACTGTAGATTTGAGGGTAGCTGATCCTTCACCCTTTTGGCGGCAATGGAGATTTGTGTCCTCATGAACCCTCTCAGGAACCTTAGCTTTGCTCCTGGTGACACGTGGCCTAGTAGTACGCCCGCCCCAAACACGACCTCGTGTTGCCTTCCCAGATTTTCTACTTCCTATAAGATTTAAACAACAACAAGGTCATTCAAGGTAATAACTTAGATTATGTCAAGTATAGTATGTCCTTAATTATAGTGGCCAGTTGTGAGTAGCCACTTACTTTACTCTTCATTCCCCAAGCATTTCCTATCCTGACTACATCAGCATCCAAATCTACTAAGCATGTAAATCAGATAGCACACGCACATAATACCGGTTAACTTTAAGAAAATTACTTGATGGCACGTGGCTACTTGGGCTGGCATCCCTCCATTTGGTCCCATTTTTAGTTTAAGTTTATGTTTTGAAAATAATTTACCCAATTCTCTTAAAATTTGGCTTTGATACCAACTTGTAAGTCCCTAATCTCGGGAAACCCCACAGTTTGTTATTCATAGCACATTACACATTAAAATATATTGAAGTAAGAAAACATGGTAGCAGAATAGTTAAACAAAACCATTTCATGCATTAATAATAACTTTTGCCAAGAAATACATCATTGTTACAAGTTTCAAATGAGAACATTTAGTTGTATTACAAGGAAAAAATCTCATTTCTGCATAACATGGATGCCAGTCTTTATATGCCAAGTAGCTTCAACCTCGTGCCACCCCTAGAAACATCATTACCTGCCAACTGATAAGCATATAAATAGTCAGCGTTGTTGAGTGAGTTCTAGTTTTGATAATATAGAAAATATACATTTTGAAAACTTCACTTGGTGCTCATCCATCATTATATATATCATCCGTTAAGAGATTCATTATCTTTCATTCTTTCATTATCTTTCTCCTTCATTAACTAGGATTGCACAAAGCAAGAGCCTAAATTGTTGGTTGACAACAGATGCCAAACCCCTGCCAGTACACGTTTATAATGGTAGCTAACCTCTGACAGTTGACCACACTGCTTGACATGAAGCCTGCTCATGAATACGGGTCCCATTCATTCATTGGTCAATCATAAGGATTAGACCCCAGATGTGCATCCTTTGGGATGAAATAGCCGCATATCAGTTGAGAAAATGACACCCAGGGTCGTGAACCTCCTTTCATTTTGCTTGCAAGGCTTTCCATTCATCATACGAGCCCGTGGGTAACATTCATTAAGTTCCACTGTCTTTCTTTTATTCCTTTGTGACCATTTGTTTCTGAATAATACTTTTAAGGTATTCGATTATTAATCACAAAAAAAGAAATATTCATAATCATAACAGTAGCCCATAAGCAGATAAAGTATTAGAAACATTAAACAAACATAATCTCCCATTAAAATATAACTACCAGTCAGTTAATTTCTATTCCCAAAATTTCAAAATAAACCTAAGTGCTCACAACACAAGAAATAGGTATACAACGGATGGCGTAAATGCTAAGTGTCCACAACGGACAGCCAAAGTCCACAGCGGACGACCAAAGTCCACAATAGATGAGTTAAACACTTAAGTGTCCACAGCGGATAACCAATATCCACAGCGGATGACCAAAGTCCACAACGGACGACCAAAGTCCACAGCGGATGACTAAGGAATACTAAGGCATTACAGTTAATGACTAAGGAATACTAAGGCATTACAACGGATGACTAAGTTTCATAACGGATGAGTTAAGCACTTAAGTGTCCACAACGGACGTGCATGAATACCTTAAGTGCCCATAGTGGACAAACAATTTCCACAGTGGACGACATGAATAATTCTCCTAAGTGTCCACAGCGGACATTCTAACAATGTTCAAGTGTCAACAATGGACAGTTAGTGTTCACAGCAGACAACATGTTCAACACTTATGACCAACTTATGCAGTTTCTAGTCCCATAGATTATCTTAAGCGTACTCTTAACATAGATCTACTAGTTACACACTTAGAACATAACAAACAACCATTCAACATCATAGAATATTTTAAAACATACATCTTTCGAAAACAACCATATTTTTCATGGAAAAACATAGTTTGGTTTATGAAACATCAGTTTAATATGCATATCAGCCCCAAACAAGTAGAAAACATGTAAAATAGGGGATCTAGAACTCACCTTAAATAGCCTTCAAGCCAAACACAACAAACCTGGAGTTCTAACACCTAAACACATGAAACCAAGCAACTAAACACATAGAAACACATAGAAATCAGTCTAGAAGCTCAAACCCGACTGAAACCGAGAAGAACACACCTTAAAATCTTACCTTTTGAAGATTTCTTCTACTTTCTCACTCTAGAACCAGTGGGAGTCTTTTCTATCTCTCTAACCGAAGGTTGAGTGCATGGGAAAGAGGATATGAGCGACCATTTTGCTTTTTAAACCCCATTATGGGCCGGTTTGGCCCTTGTACACTTTTCACCCTTGCTATTGGAAATAAAATCCTATTTGCTCCCTTACTTTTCTTTTTCTTTTTTTTTTAAAAAATTTTGGGTGTTACACCTAGTGGAGAATCAGACTGAGAAAACCATCAAATGCATTAGAAGTGATAATGGAATAGAGTTTTGCAATCATACTCTGAATGAATTTTATGACTCTAAGGTGATAGCTAGACAATTTAGTTCTACAGGAACTCCACAACAAAATGTAGTTGCTAAAAGGCGAAACATAACTTTTATTAATGCTGCAAGAACAATGTTATCAGCAGCCAAATTACCATCTTTCTTTAGGGCTGAAGCTGTTAACACCACATGTTATGTTTAGAATCATGTTTTAATCAATAAACAACAAAACATGACTCATTATGAAATCTTTTTCAAACATAAACCCAAAGTCAAATATTTCAAAACCTTTGGATGTTATTGTACTTTATTACTTACATCTGATTCAAAATAAAAATTTGATGAAAAAGTTGATGAATGTTATTTTGTTATATATTCAGCCAACAAAGTCGCATATAGGTTTATAATAAAAAATCTAAACAAATAATTAAGTCATTTGATATAGATTGGCATGAATCTAACAAAACAGATGCAGGTTTTGCTCCTTCATGGGTATACAATTGTTCTTCATTATTTGAAACTTTTAATCGTTCTTCTATTGTGTCTACAGCTAATCCACCTTTGTCCACCTTTGTCATCATCAATTCAATATATCTTTACTAATGATGTTGGAGCTATGTCATCTTCAGCTACAACAACATCTTGTGACATACTTTCTTCTTCAAATGTTACAGCTGTTCCATATTTTGTTTCTGAATCTGAATTGCCTCATTCTGATACAGTTGTTGAACAAGCTCCACAAGCTTCTGACCCGAGTTCCTATTCTACTCAAAATGATCCGATTGATGCTATTCAAGTTTCATTTGATGATTTATCTGTTGATAATGATATTCATCAAGAGAAAGATATTGTGTATCAACCCGAAGGAGAGAACACTGTTGAAGAACCAATTGGTCATATATTTAATTTAGATGAAATTATTTCTAAAGATACCTTTCCTCAGTTGAGAATACAAAAAGATCATCCAACTAAAGCAATCATTGGTTCGTTATCACAAGGTTGAGGCTATGTAAGTTGAGCTGATGCAATTCAAGAAGCTAAATGTTTGGCATCTGTGTGAACTTCCAAAGGGTAAGTTACCGATTGGAACTAAATGGATATTCAGAAACAAAACAGATGCAAAGGATGTGATTGTTTGCAACAAGGCTCAAGGATTTTATCAAGTTGAAGGACTTGATTATGAAGAAGTATATGCTCCAGTTGCAAGACTAGGTGCTATACGTATTTTTTTGGCTTATGCTTCATACAAGAACTTCACTGTCTATCAACTGGATGTCAAAATTGCATTCTTGTAAGACGAGATAAAAGAAGAAACCTATGTTTGTCAACCTCTTGGTTTTGAAGATCCAGATCATCCTGCCAATGTTAATAAGTTAGACAAAGCACTCTATGGCTTACAGCAAGCACCTCGTGCTTGGTATGCCACCCTCACTGAACACTTACTTGCAAATGGTTATACACGTGGTGCTATTGATCAAACTTTATTCTTATGGAAGACTGGTCATGATCTTATTCTTGTTCAAATATATGTCGATGACATTATCTTTGGATCTACCAATGATGATTTATGCAAGGAATTTGAAGTTGTTATGAAAAAGAAATTTGAGATGAGTTCTCTTGGCGAAATGTTGTTTTTCTTGGGTATATAAGTTAAGCAAGATGATAAGGGTATACTGATACATCAATAAAAATATGTGTATAGTATCTTGAACAAATATAAATTTCAGGACACCAAGATTGCTCCAATTCCAATGTCTTCTCATCCAACTTTAACTCCTGATCTCACGGGTGAAGATGTTGATCAACATTTGTATCGATCAACACATCATGTTTCCTGTCTATCAGTGTGCATGATTTCAATGTAATCCAAAGGAGTCACATATGAAAGATGTCAAAAGGATTTTCAAATACCTTAAAGGTCAACTAAAACTCGGACTTTGGTAACCTAAAAATTTTGATTTCAATTTATATACTTATACTAACAGTGATTATGCAGGATGTAACTTAGACAGGAAATCAAAAATATTGTCATTTTCTTGGAAATAGATTGATCTCTTAGCAATGCAAGAAGCAGCAGACGGTATCTACATCTACTACAAAAGCTGAATATGTGGCTGCATCAAGTTGTTATTCTCAGACGTTTGGATTCATCAGCAACTTCTTAATCATGGTCTTAATCTTTATAACACTAAGATTTGGTGTGACAATATTGTAGTGTTGAACATAGTAAAGAATCCTATCCAACAATCCAAAACAAAACACACCAACATCCGAATGCATTTTATTCGTGACTGCTTTAATCGAAGGCTTATTCATCTGGAACCAGTCAAATCAGATGACAACATTGCTGATTTGTTTACTAAGGCGTTTGATCATTCTCCATTTGACTTTTTACTTCAATCTCTTGGAATGATTAACATTGGTTAACACTCATCCTTACACCCTCTCAAAAATATTTTTCTGATCATTTTAGTTAAAATTAATGTTTTCTGTCTAGATAATTACAATTTTAGGGGGAGAAAATATGTAAATGTCTCGTAAAAGATTTTGTTCTTAGGGGGAGTAAAAGTTTGAAGAAAATTTACAATTGTTTTACACATAGAGAAATTTAAAATTTTCAAGGCATTATAGGAAATGATACAATATTTCTTGATTTTGATACATTACATTCTTGATTTTGTTACATTTTCAAGGCATTATATGATCTGTGATGCACTGAAAGTAAATTCTAAAAAACTGAAGTGGGTTACTCATCAAGGTTATGTGGTCATACTAATTCTATGCTAAAACAGATTGAGAGATACAATCTAGTCATACTCAAGCCAGTTACTGTCTGATTCAGTATCTTTCAGAAGAAATATGTATATATAAACATCAAAAGATGAAAAAGATATGAAAAGCAAAGACAAAAGTGAAAATAAACAAAAAGGAGCAAAAAGATGTCAATAGGCCATATAGGAATAAAAAATGATAATGAGCACAATAATAAAAGATATGTTATAGACATACATACTAGATGATAAATATTTTTATTTTTGAGAATATGTTCTGACACTGGAGGCAAAATCAAAAGATGGGCACGTAAATTTGAATTGGCATGTTAGTGCTAAACGTCTTGCGAGGGCAATACATAAGTCTGACTGGTAGTTAGTAAGTCCTAAAACTTGTTAATATTCTGTGTGTAGAAATATTTCTCAGACGAGTTATGCTCTAAATAGATATTATAATAGAAAAATATAATCCTGAAAATGCTGATCAGAGGTAAAAGGTTTAAGTAAAATCAGGATGACTTGAAATCTTAAAAGTGTCGTGAAGCTGGATAAGGGTTCTATAGGATTTTTGATTGTGGGATCCATTGACTTCATACAATTTAATCTAAACATGATAATAACACACAATATGTGTCCAAGTAAAAATTAAAGTCTAAGTTTAAGGTGGATACAAATATTGACAATCAGCGTAACCACTCTTATTTAAAATAACACTTGATGATGTTAATGATCGATTTTACAGAAAGATGATATTATCCTTGAAAATTTACCAAAAATATTTAAGTTATTAGTATAATGTGTATGTCATTTTGTTTTAGTTTTTGTTTTTGTTAAAATTCGTGTTTGTTACACTTTGTTTTTGTTCTACAAAAATTTAAAAAACTTAGGCTTTTTGGTTAATTGTAAATACTTAGTTAAACATTTTTTATTCATAAAAAATCAAAGGTCTCAACAAAATCAATAAATAAAGTTGAAAAATCAAAAAGGTAAAAAGTTCAAACTGTGCGAAAAGTTGGCTGATACTAGTCGCATGCGAACCGGTCAAGGAATGCGAAAAGTTGTTATACTGACTTCTCGTGCGAGAAGTCAGTAAGCTATAAATAGCACAGTTGTGTGATAAGTATCTCATTCGCACAAAAACTCTTTAAAATTCATACTCTCAAAATTTCTAAGTGTTCAAACATTGTTATAGTTGATATTCTTGTTCATTGTGGTTGCATATTGTTACTAAAATGATTGATAAGGTAGATTTCTGGTTGTTGTTTGATTTTATGCATGTTTGATTCGTGACGGATTGCTGTTGGACAAGTAGACTTAAAATTGAACAAAATTAACCATATAAGACCTTAATAATGACCTAATCGACACTTAATGAAAAAGTATTAATGGTTAGATCACTTTGAAAACGTTTAATTTGAAATCTGAAATATCATACTTGTTGCATGCGAAATGCGATCGAATATGAAAAGACGCGAAATCTTTTGAATTCGCACCACACTTGTCCCGTGGGAACTTTGACTAGTCGCGCGAAAAGTTTACTTTTTTTTATATTCAATTTCATGCGAATACTATAGTTTTCGCGCGAGGAGTTTAATTTTTCTAATTTTTCAAAAACTTTCTATGTCTAGAAAACTTAAATTATGTATTACTAATAAAAGTTTGTTTAATTTTCAGATGGTGAGATCAATGGTTTTTAACAAAAACCATAATGAAGGATCGGTGTTGGTCTTTCAACACAAGTTTTGTATCTCACAAACTCACTAACTCTTACTCGGTTGATGAAGAGGAATCTCTAAATAAGTTGACAATAATATAATAAGTTGATTAACACAAGAATAGTTTTCAAGATACTTGTATATGTTATTTCTTAACTCAGTATTATAGGACTCTTACAAGCATGGTTACATAAGTTACAATGAAAAACTATATATAATACTATCTACAGCCGGTTATACTTGGAAAACCAGCTGGAATTTACCGCTAAGCAAATACTACATTGCTAGAAGTAAAATATCTAAGATAAAATAATATCCTAGATTAGGTAGTCATGACAGGTCCATGACTTACCTTTTGTCACCAACTAAGTATGGTAACTGTACTAACTAAAAAAGGTAAACAGTGGATTAAAGTATGGTCAAATACATGGGAGTGGGAAAAGGCCATGTAGTGTATCGGAGTTGTCAGCGGATGTCGACAACCCATACTTATGTCCACTGGTTCATAGTTGATTCTTCTGAAGGCAAAATGGCTTTGAAAGAATAAGTTCTTCCAAATCCATTTATACTTTGGAAGAATCAACTTCTTCCAAGTCTTCTGCAAGTCTTTGTGACTTCATTCTTTGGAAGACTTTGTCTTAGATCTTCTAAGTGTGAATGCTTCGGAAGGGGAATTACTTGGTCTTCATAAACTTCGGAGGACTTCATTCCTCCTTCGGAAGTTCTTCATATACTTTGGAAGTAAAACTACCTAGTCTTGGAAGACTTAGTTTTACTTTCAGAAGTTCTTCATAAATAAGCTTCGGAAGATCTTCAACTTGTCTTCGGAAGAGCGGCTTTAAGACTTCTTCAATTATACTTCAAAAATATACTAAGTGTTTATTTGGTTGCACCAGCCTCATATGATCCAACAAACTCCCCCTAGGCTGATGCAACCAAAACTTCACTTCCTTCTGCTCTTTAAAGTCTTCAACACCAGGGAAAAAAGATATTTATATGTTTCCTTATTCTTCCCTAATATGGTGGTGAGGAGCTGGTACAAGTCATTGGTAGATGGTAGATCGAGCCTGTTGTTTTGAATGACATGTACCTTTTGTTGTGTCCCTCTAAAGAGAGTTAGTTGATAGTAATTGTAGTCATACTCCCATCTAACTATAGGATAAGAAGTTGAGCCTTCAACATCTGAAAGAATTATTTTCCTTTTGTATGCCTTCTTCCGCATCCTCAGCTCTCCTCTTCAACTATTCTTTAGTCTGCTAGAGTGTAGTAGAGATGAGGTATCAACCCTGTTTACCTCTCCATTCTCTCTTTCCATAACAAAGCTGTTGGAAGGTTCATCGAACCTCCACTGGACTATTCATTTTCTAGGATAAAAGGATTTGGATAAAAGTTTGTCCCCCTTCCTAGTGTCTAGGAGAGTCACCAGCCTCCTCCTTAACTTCTTCTCTTCTTCCATAAGAATATCTGAGTTGGTTGCAAGAAGTTGGAGAGCTTGGTCCAGTGCTCCCCTAGGTAAACCAAGGAATGCATCTTTTGTGAGGGAGATGGAAGAGCCATCAGTGTATTTCAGGTTAACTGACTCTTCCTCATAAGATATGTCGCTCAATGTTGTGCAGTTGATGAGCTTCCTCTTGATCTCCTGGAATTCTTCCAAGGCCACGGGCTTTGAAGGTTCAAAAGAAGGTTTGGGTAAATATTAGGTTCTTGGTTGTGTTTTGGGTTTAAGGATAGGCGGTGGTGGTGGTTGTTAGGAAGCAGTGGGTAAGGGGGTAGGTAAGGCTGATGGTGAGGGTTCAGGAGTGTAAGGCTTAGGGGTTGGTTCGGTTTTGATGGGGAAGGGAAGAGGTGTCGGTGTAGGTTGTGCTGGTTTGGGTGTTGGTGTTAGTTTGGGTGCCTTCTTCTGAATACTTGGCAATTGACTTACCTCCTGCCTTCTTCCTACATGAATGTCAGCCTTGATGTCACTGACATGTCACTTTAAGGTCTTCTCAGACATAGGACCCACTTGCCTTCCGGTGAAGCCATGGACTTTGAGATAGGCTTTCATCCACTCCTTATCTCCTACCTTCTTGGTAGCGGCAAGTTGTGCCTCTTCCTCCTTCTTCCTTCTCTCCCTCAGCTTTTCCCATGCACTCTTCTTCCTTTCTTTGTTGATTTGATCTTGCTCTTTGTGAAAAGAAACAAGATCGCGTCATAATCATGGGGTGACAGCTCCTTTTTAGAATAGCCTTTTGAGTAGAGAAAGGCTATACTCTCCTTCCCTTCCCTTTTAGTAGCCTCCTTCTTCTTCTTCCTTTTCTCCTCCTCTTCGGCCAACCTTGCTGTTTCTTCCTTTACCTTTTGTAGCAAGGTTGCCTTCTCCAAACTTACAAGCTCATCAAGTGGGAGTACAAGGATGTCTTCATTGACTACTCCCAGGCTGATGAGCCTGTCAATAATCTTCACTCTCCTCTTGTTGTTGATACTTTCTTGAACGGCTGCTGCTGCTTTGCTGCTTGCAACCAACAGCTTCGCAGTATCAATTCTTCCCTTCTTTTTAAGCTTTTCCAAACTTTCCTCCTCAAGAAGCCCCTTAGCAGTGAGCTTCCTCTTCCCCTTAGGATCAGAGGAAGATTCAGCCTTTAAAGACTCGGGTTTAGAAGATTCAGGTTGGGGAGAGTAGGGTTGGACCTGTGGTGTTTAGGAGAGAGGGGTTGTAAGGAAGTCCTCACTGTTTACCTCAGAGGCTAGGTCCAGAATAGCCTCTGTGATGAACAGATCATTGGAAGAGGAAGACAGTTCAATTATTCTTTTAGCAGCTTGAATTTCTGCTTCAGAAGTAATTAGAACCGCATTACCTGTCACTTCCAATTTAGTTGCCGGGCCATGAGTCTGTGTATCCCCTTTGAAGTAGGTGGTGCACTCAGTCTTTGAAGCACCTCAGCTCCAAAGTAGGCAACTGCTACATCAAGGGAAGGTTGTTCAATGGAGAGCTTATTAAAAATGTGGTTAAAAACCTATTAAGGTCTATATGCATTTTTGGATCCACTTGAATGGTGATGGGAGCTGGTTGAGGGAAGGTAGTTGCCGGGTGTTGCTGTGTGGGGTACAAAGAAGATATGGCATCAAAGGAAGTTGTGATGATGGTGTTGGGTTTTCACAAGTTAAACAGATCTATTTTATCCTTATAAAATAGAAGAACGCAGTGAAAATAATATATATATTTTGAACTTGTTACAGTGAGCTAATAATATATATATATATATATATATATTTATATATATAACATTTTTATATAAAATCAGTCAAAAGCCATATGGATCGATATATGAAATCATGCTTACAAACAACCATAGAAGGTACGAAGAACTACCTTCAACAATGAGGTTGGCGGGAGGTAAACGAGGATGGCAGCTCCTAAAGTAAGAAGCCTCAAGCTGGTCTACCCACGAGCCACCAGCAGGAACACTGGTTGCTAGGATTTTCACTTATACAACTCCCTTTTTATGTTTCTCTAGACCGATCGAGAGAAAAGGGTTCTTACACTTTTGGTTTTCACAAGTCGTGTGTTTAGAGAGATCTGCAAGCAATCTTATATTGCATGTCCTTGTAAACATAAAGTTTAGGAGAGAGAAAAGTGGGTGGGGCCCAGCCCCTTAACCCATCCGTATTTATCAGAACAACATCCGCATTAGTTAATGCGGATGAAGTTGTTTTCCCGCATTTGTAAATGGTCATCCACATTAGTTAATGCGGACGCATGTTTCCATCAGCATTTCTAGAAATGCTCATCCGCATTTGTTCCAAAACAAATGCGGACAGGGTTTGTTCATCCGCATTTGTAAATGTGGATGAGTAAACATCATCCGCATTTCTTCAACCACATCAAATACGACTATGTTAAACGAATGCGGATGAGTAACATCATCTCTCTTTGAAATAAATTATCCATATAATTTATATACAACACAAGTGTAAATGTTTGGAAACCCAATTCCCAAATATTCTAAGTGTTAATATTTATTTATATGATCATATCATAAAACAAATATCTTTGGTGTTTATCTAGCTCGTTATTGGGTATGACCCGACTTGGATCATGACATACTAGCCACATCAATTCAATATGTATTTTGGGCAGATCATTTCCATCAATCTCCCACTTGCACAAGATACATAGAGGATTGATGCAAGTAGCAAATACCGCCTAACAATGGTTTACTACCCCTAATATGCATGACTAAGTGCCATTCAATAACATCGTTCCTTTTAAGTGCCTTACTTGAACTGAGTTAGGTGAATCCAACCATATATCCTTTTGTTTCAGATGTCATGTTGAATCCAGGGACACAGAATGATCATTCCCTGTTGATTTAACTTTATCAGGCCTTAGACATCACGCTCTCAACGAATAAGAGGAACAAATCCCATCTTGACTGCATACGTTTCTCACAATCACCTTGTATCACACCTGAACATAGCCTTGTGAATCGTCCATTATTTCAGAACAGTGAAGAACTAGATCAAGGTATAATATTTGGTGAATATCAAAACCCAATATGTATCTCAGGTCAGAGGACACTATGATATTCGCCTTTACTCAAATTTACTTATGATCAATTATAAAATTCCATGCAGTAACATTTGAGAGCAGGTCAGTCCAATATTTGTATCCCACAAATATCTATGAACCTTGGTAGAAACCTTTTGCTCTATATTCATACCTTATGAATATCTACCAATCCATGTTCATAATATCTTACATTCATATTTGTTCCCACAAATATAACCGACTACGGACATTTAGAATAGTAAACATATTCATGGATGTAAACATGCTAAAATGGAACATAACTCAAAATGTCATAATTTATACAAAGAGTTAGTATTACATTCGTTCCAGAGTTAAACTACAAAACAGATCAAATCCAATCACTAGAATATCGAAGTCCTAAGGCACAAGTATGACTCTCATGCTTTGCCCTTTCAAGGAGCTTCATGAGTGGATCTACAATATTTTGATCTGTGTGAACTTTGCGAATACATATCTTTCCCTTTTCAACTTCATCCCTTATGTAGTTGAATCTCCACTCAATGTGCCTTGTCTTTTGATGTGCACGGGGTTCCTTGATTTGAGGAATCGCACCCTCGTTCTCACAAAAGATCACTAGGGGGTCTTGAATGGTAAAGACTACCCCCAGATCGGCAATAAATTTCTTTAACCCTGCCAATGAAGCGGCGATGTATTCGGATTCTGTAGTGGACAATGCTACCACGTCCTGCTTCGAACTCTTCCAGGACACTGCCCCTCCATTCATAATGAAGACATACGCCGATTGTGATCAAGAATCATCTCGATCAGTTTGGAAGCTCGCATCCGTGTAACCCTTTACAACGAGTTCCTCCTCACCAGATCCATATATTAGAAACATATTCTTAGTCCTCCTAAGGTATTTCAATATACTCTTAACAGCCATCCAATGGCTATTACCTGGATTCTGTTGATATCTACTTATCATGCTTAATGCGCATGACACGTCCGGTCTAGTGCATATCATTGCATACATGATGGATCCTATAGCAGATGCATATGGGATTTCCTTCATTCTTTCATCTCATCTTTTGAGCTCAGACATTGAGATGTACTCAATATTGTCCCTCTTTGAATAGGTACCATACCTTTCTTAGAGTTTTCCGTCTTGAACCTTTTCAAGATTTTATCAATGTATGCACTTTGGTTTAAACCTATCAACCGTCTTGATCTATCCCTATAGATCTTTATTCCTAAAATATAGGCGGCTTCACCAAGATCTTTTATGGAAAAGCAACTTCCAAGCCAGGCTTTAACAACTTCCACGGTTGGAACATCATTTCCAAATAGTAGTATGTCATCAATATATAATACTAAGAATATGATAATGCTCCCACTAGCCTTTTTATACACATAAGCTTCATCAGCGTTCTTGATGAATCCAAATTTCTTGATCTTTTCATCAAAACATTGATTCCAACTTCTTAATGCTTGTTTCAATCCGTAGATTGATTTCTTTAACTTACATACTTTATTAGGATGTTTTGGATCGACAAAACCATCAGGCTGAACCATATAGACGGTCTCTTCGAGATGTCCATTAAGGAAAGCAGTTTTGAGATCCATTTGCCAAATCTCATAGTCATAATATGCAGTTATGACAAATAATATCCTAATTGACTTTAGCATTGCCACAGGCGAGAATGTTTCATCATAATCAACCCCTTGAGTTTGAGTGAAACCCTTTGCTACAAGTCTTGCTTTATAAGTATCCAAGTTTCCATGCATATCGGTTTTCTTCTTGAAAACCCACTTACATCCTACCAGTTTGGAGTTAAGTGGTGGTTCAACCAATTCCCATACTTGGTTGTCATACATGGATTGCATCTCAACGTTCATGGCTTCTAGCCATTTGTCACAATCCAAATTGGACATTGCATCATGGTATATAGTTGGTTCATCCGAGTCAACCACATAGCATCCATTCATTAAAAATTCATATCTTTCAGGTGGAATGCTAATTCTACCAGATCTGCGAACGTTTTGTGTGTATTGATCAACCATTTGATCATTATAAACAACCTCTTGTTGATCGCTAATTTCAACCAAACGTGTATTCACTTGTGGTTCTTGATCCTCATCAATTTCCACTGTTCTATACGTCGTTTCTTCCATAAGAAACTTAGTTTCTAAGAACTCAGCCTTTCTAGCAACAAATACCTTTTGCTCGGTTGGATTAATGAAGTAATATCCCATACAGTCTTTGGGATATCCAACAAATATACACTTAGTGGATTGACTTTCTAACTTGTTTTGGGTGTTCTGCTTCACATAAGCTTCACAACCCCATACCTTTAAATATGATAGTGATGGAACTCTTCCATGTCATATTTCAAAAGGTTTCGTATCCACTTTCTTGGTTGGGGCCATATTCAAAATACGAGCTGTGGAGAGCAATGCGAAACCCCAAAATGATAGAGGTAGTGAGCTTCTAGCAATCATAGATTGAACCATATCCAATAAGGTTCGGTTTCTCCTTTCAGACACACCATTATGTTGCGGTGTTTCGGGTGGAGTAAGTTGTGAGACAATCCCACAACTCATAAGATGATTTTGAAAAGCATCACTCAGGTATTCACCTCCTCTATCTGAATGAAGAACTTTGATTGTTTTATTGAGTTGATTTTCTACTTCATTCTTAAAGATTTTGAACATTTCAAAAGCTTCATGTTTGTGTGTCAACAAGTACACATAACCATAACGACTATAATCATCGATAAAGGTAATGAAGTATCTCTCACCATTCCTTGTCATTGTCTTAAAAGGACCACATACATCCAAATGTATGATTCCTAATAAATCCTTTGCCCTTTCGTTAGTACCACTAAAGGGCAACTTGGTCATCTTTCCTTGAAAACAACATTCATACTTATTAAATGAACCATTTTCATTTGTTTCCAAAAGACCATTCTTTTGAAGTGTTTGAATCCGATTCTTGTTTATATGCCGAAGACGACAATGCCAAAGATATAAATCACTTAAACCCATTTTAAGTTTCTTGGTGCTTGTTTGGTATAACGAGTTATTAAAAGAGGAGTTATCATGAACCAATTCATAGATACCATTATAAGGCATAGCCTCAAAATAAAATACATCATCCATAAAAACAAAAATACCATTGTTTACAAACTTTAATACATAACCATATTGTTTTAAAAGGGAAACAGAAATTATGTTCCTAGTTAAACTAGGAGCATACAAGATGTTTTTCAAGACAACTTCCAAACCATTTGGAAGCTTCAAAACATAGTCTCCTTGGGCTTCAACATCGACTTTTGCTCCGTTGCCCATGTAGAGACTTGTGTCTCCCTTCTTGAAATGCTTATTTCTTTTGAACCCCTACAACAAATTGCAAATATGAGTTCCACATCCGGTATCCAATACCCATGTGTTTGAAGAAATAATATTCAATTCAATATGAATCATGAAAGTTGTACCTGAGGTTTGCCCAGCATCCCTCTTGTTTCTCAACTCTTTGAGATAGGTTGGACAATTCCTCTTCTAATGTCCTATCTCACCACACTCAAATCATGGATCGTTCTCCATTACCTTAGGCTTCTTAAGCTTTGGTTTTGGAGGTTCAGTTCTTGCCTTTCCCTTACCCTTTCCTTTGATGTATCCCTTTCCTTGAGCAACATTTTCCTTGGGATCGGGGTGTTGCCTTTTCTTGTTGCCTCCCTCATTGATCGTGAGGACAGGTAAAACCCTTTTACCCATCCCCGCCTTGGCCGTTTTGAGCATTGCGTGAAGCTCACCAACGCTCTTGTCCCACCCGTTCATGTTGTAATTCATGATGAACGTCTCAAACCTTTTGGTTAGGCCATTAAGGATCAAATCTGTGGCCAACTCTTTTGAGACGGGACAATTTAGCCTATCAAGGCGATCAATGTGGCTCTTCATCTTAAGTACGTAAGATGAAACCGATTGAGTTTCTTCCATGCGACATGCATGAAGCGCTCGAACCGTTTCGAAGCGTTCTACCCTTGCTTGTTGAAGGAACATTTCATTCAACTGGGTAATCATGTCGTATGCCCCAAGATGCTCTAAATCCTTTTGGAGCTCGGGAATCATAGTCCCCAATATGAGGCAAGAAACCTACACAGAATCCTCAGTGTGCTTAACCCAATCGTTATAGGCATCAACATCATTAACGTCTGGTTCATCGGGAATGGGATCGTCTAGTACGTAAGATTTCTTTTCTTGCTTGAGAACGATTCTCAAGTTACGAAACCAATCCATAAAGTTATTATGGTTAAGACGATCCCTTTCTAATAGAGTTCTTAGCGATAGGTTATGGATGGTCGGGGTGGTAGCGTTGTTGTTGGCGGCCATTTCTACAAACAAAGTTCAATTTTAGTATTTCCTAAAATAAAACTTTAATTATTAATACCCTTTTCAGGTCTCATAGAAATTAATAATTAAAATCTATAATCCAACGTTACATTTAAATAATGGTTAGGTGACTTTTATCCCATCATTTAAATTAACAAGGTAGTCAACACTTGACAATTGCAACCCTTTGCAACTTCTAGTTTTATGGGATCGGTTAAACATCTTTATGTTTAGTATGAATGTTTAATCCCATCAACACCATTGTACACCATGCTTCGGTGACCCTATTCACATGGTTTCCAACTCAAGTTGTCCTACTTACACACACATGTGAGTTTACACATACAAGTGGTTAGGTGACCTTTATCCCACAAATATATTAACCCAACCTCAGACACACAAGTTCCCTAAGAGTGGTTAGGTGACCTTTATCCCACAAATAGTTCCCAAGTGATTCGAGTGTTGTGTAAAAGGATGGTGTTAAACTTGTTTTGAAAGGGATTTTAGTTTTTATTAATTCTAGTTTTGAAACTATTTTGCACCTAACATTTGCATGCATTCAAATGTGTGGTACCAGTGTGAAAAACAATTTTCAAGGTTCTTTCAATAAAACCAATTTTATTGTGAACACATTAACTTTTAATAAACCCTTTTATTACCCATTTTAATGTTTTATAAGAACCAATTTTATGCTTGTTGTTGATTTTAAGTTGTTTAAACATGCATATCCATATATCACAAAACAATAATAAAACAACCACACAAGCATCACATGAGTCCATAACCGTAGCCATCTAAGCTTAACATCACTTGTTGACCAAAACAAGTGAGTTAATAAAGTCGTTTATAAGGGTGAAAATGACACAACATTTGTGTCGGTGAACTCCCACTTGATCCCGCATCCAAATGCTTCAAGTGTCCACCTTGTGTTGTGACTCTTCCAATCCATTTGGGTCTTCATTTAGGCTTTGACTTCAGCACCAAACTCCTTTGGGCCTTCATCTTCTCCTTTCGGTTAAAACCGAGAAAGATAGTCTTGTTGCATCTTCTTTTACAAAACATATCCTAAATATATTTTTTCTAGTAAAAGTAAAGTGCAACTAGCCTATTTATTTTACATACCAAATGGAAAAATAAATAAATTACATACCCAATAGGAAGAATAAACATGTTTAATTATTACAAACCATTTGAATAATTAAAACAAATCACAACACATTCATCCATAGGTCTCGGCTTTGGTTATGAACAAATAAAATACATATCCACATATGTAAGCAAAATCCAAAAGCATCCCCTTGAACCATAGATTCTCGGCTGAAGCATAAACAGCCGAGAACCATGGTTTTGTTTCGAAAACAAAATCATCAAAATGATATAAATTTTCCAAGATTCCTATATGCATGTCTAAATAGATCTTGAAAAATAGGGGATACTAGGGCTGAAGCCTCTCGGCTTTTTGGTGAATCATCACCATGAAACCGAATTTTCAGTCCAAATGAAGCATGTATCCATATAACCGGCTCTTGATGCCATTGTTGGGTTTTCACAAGTTAAACAGATCTATTTTATCCTTATAAAATAGAAGAACGCAGTGAAAATAATATATATTTTGAACTTGTTACAGTGAGCTAATATATATATATAAAACATTTTTATATAAAATCAGTCAAAAGCCATATGGATCGATATATGAAATCATGCTTACAAACAACCATAGAAGGTACGAAGAACTACCTTCAACAATGAGGTCGGCGGGAGGTAAACGAGGATGGCAGCTCCTAAAGTAAGAAGCCTCAAGCTGGTCTACCCACGAGCCACCAACAGGAACACTGGTTGCTAGGATTTTCACTTATACAACTCCCTTTTTATGTTTCTCTAGACCGATCGAGAGAAAAGGGGTTCTTACACTTTTGGTTTTCACAAGTCGTGTGTTTAGAGAGATCTGCAAGCAATCTTATATTGCATGTCCTTGGAAACATAAAGTTTAGGAGAGAGAAAAGTGGGTGGGGCCCAGCCCCTTAACCCATCCGCATTTCTCAGAACAACATCCGCATTAGTTAATGCGGATGAAGTTGTTCTCCCGCATTTGTAAATGGTCATCCGCATTAGTTAATGCGGATGTATGTTTCCATCAGCATTTCCAGAAATGCTCATCCGTATTTGTTCTAAAACAAATGCGGACAGGGTTTGTTCACCCGCATTTGTAAATGTGGATGAGTAAACATCATTCGCATTTCTTCAACCACATCAAATGCGGCTGTGTTAAATGAATGCGGATGAGTAAACATCATCTCTCTTTGAAATAAATTATCCATATAATTTATATACAACACAAGTGTAAATGTTTGGAAACCCAATTTCCAAATATTCTAAGTGTTAATATTTATTTATATGATCATATCATAAAACAAATATCTTTGGTGTTTGTCTAGCTCGTTATTGGGTATGACCCGACTTGGATCATGACATACTAGCCACATCAATTCAATATGTATTTTGGGCAGATCATTTCCATCAAATGGCAAGGCAGGGTTTCTTATGTCTTTGTCTCTGTACATTCTCCCCTTTTTGGTAGCATCATCTTGAGAAATAGATTAGCTAGAGGAAGAACTTAAGGAAATCAGAGTATGTTCGTGCATGACAGACTTCTCAATCTATGTCTCAGCTAGTTGTGCCTTGAGATCTTCAATCTCAAGTTGCTGAGTGGTAGACCTGTCCTCTAAAGTCCTAACTTTTGATTCAAGGTTTAAGACTTTAGAAATCAGGTCTCTGATAATGAGTTTGAGGCTACCCTTATCTTCTTTACAAGAATCATCGGGAGATGAGATAACATACCAGGTATGTTCATCTTCACCACCAGTAATGGTTTCT
The DNA here is from genome assembly GCA_025506505.1 of Flaveria sonorensis. Taxonomy (NCBI): domain Eukaryota; kingdom Viridiplantae; phylum Streptophyta; class Magnoliopsida; order Asterales; family Asteraceae; genus Flaveria; species Flaveria sonorensis. The sequence continues at coordinate 23,738,210 of CM046433.1, forward strand.
CGATGCCCTCGATACCCTTGCTTGCTGATGTCTCTTTCAGAGTCATCAAGAGGCAAGGTTTTCGTAGACTCAGTCCCACTTATGTTACCACTATCCTGAGAGGTTATTGAAACACTCTTAGTAGTGGCAGCTGAGCATACATGAGTCACCTCCACTCTAGTTTGACTCACCTCAGTTAGGTATTACTGATGTAGGCTAGACATCAGAGGTTCCCTAGGGCTCAGTTGATCTAAAGAGTGGTATGGTAGATTAACATCATGGCCCAGATGGAACATAATGTCCTCATCAGGTAGGGTTGATAGGTCAATTAGGGATAGAGAGGGTAAATCTAATTACCCGGGACCTTGGTCAGCACCTAAGGGTTCTTCTGTGAGAGCAAATGACCTAATGATGTTGGTGTCCCTTTTTGGCTGCTCAGGGGGGTGTTAGGACTCACCCTGAGGGCTAAAGGCTTGGGTTATAGGCTTGTCAGCTTGAGACTGAGGAGGCTCAACGCTGAGATTGAGGTCAATGGTGGAGGATGGTTGGACCTCTAGCTGAGTGGGAGCCCTGAGTTCTACTTGAGCCTTTCGGGATAGAACAAAAGGACCCTGACTAATTAGAGTAGATTGATCAGGGGTTCGTTTGGGGCGTCTTGTGTATGTAATCTTGATTGGGTGGGAAGAAGTGATTGGAATTTGAGTGGTGGTGGCTGGTGTGGGTTCATCACCTGCTGGGCTTGCAGGGATGTCACAAGGAGCCGTTGGCTCGCACATACCTGAAAGAAGATCGGTGAATCTTCCAGAGAAGTTGGTAGACACCTTTTTCAAGGTCTTGAAGATGCCAGGCCACATGTGATGGACTAGTAGAACATCTGCATAATGTAATCTGTCCTGGTCCAGCTCACAATTGATAATGTGCTGAATGAACCGGGGATACATCTAGAATGGATCTCGGGTGAGATTGCCTCTTAGATTGTTCAACATAAATTTTGAGTAGTTAAAGCGTAGGCCCTTTACCAACCCGTGGATGAGGCAACCCAAATCATATGGGATTTGATCCCATCCCCCGGATTTATTGGATAGGTAGTGCAGGACAATGTGTAACAAGAACTTCCAATTGTAGGAGAAGTTGAACTTGTAGACTGTAGACTTGTGCACATCGCCACCATATCCCATCTGAGTGTAAGTGTCTTCCAACTCAGATTTGGGGAACTCGGTAGGGGCGCCCTCATCATGAAGCTCCAGATGCTCCCTGATGGTTGATTTAGCAATGATGATCTCTTGTCCCCAAATCCTTGAATGAATGACCCGTTCACCATTTAGCGTTTCTTCTTGACCATTGGCCCAGAATTCGGCCTTGTGGTTAGACTAGATGGTGGGGTTAATGGTGAGGGCTGTGAAGTATGCCAATTGGGACAAAAATTCGATGATAGGGGCGAAGTCAACATTCTTTGAAGAGTCAAGGATAGCGACCTGTTTATGTTGGGGATTTAGGGCCATTGTTAAATGGTAAGGTAGGATTGAAGACATTTGGAAGTGAGTGAAGAAGATGGTGGTAATTTTGGGGCTTTTGCTGTGGTAAAGAAAGTAAAGAGAGAGTTTTGGAAATTTTAAATGAGGGTTAAAAAGAAAACCGATAAGGTGAAAGGACAGTTTAGGTTTCGATTTGACAGAGGCTGTAAGATAAAACATTTAAAATATTCCGACAATCATCGCTAAAATTTCACTTTTTACAGAGTGGGGCCTAAAGATTTCTGTTACACAGTAAGGATGTTCTTCCGAATGTAAACTTGCCTCCGAGAGAATACACTTGTGTTTCTCAATATTGTCTTTCGAAGTCATTTGTACTTCTGAAAGCAAACCATGTCTCAATTACAAGTTTGCTTTCGAGAGTACAATCTTTTTTCAAGAAAAGAAGTTAGTAAGCTTCGGAAGTAAATTTGATCTATGATCAATTGTTATTCCGAGGCTAAAACTCTTCGGAAGATAATATTTAGGCAGAGGAATTTGCCTTCGGAAGAAGAATAAAGATTTCATCCGAGGGTAAATTTGTCTTCAGAAGTATTACACTTAGATTTTTGAAGAACGCCTTTTTGTAACAGAGCTTAGATTGTAGTTAGGCAACATAGACAAGACATATTTTAAAAGGTTTTTTAAAAGAAAAGAACTAATCAATTTTAATCATCCCAATAGTTGTAATTAAGTATTTAAATCTTTGTTCATTAAAGGCTTTAGTGAACAAGTCAGCATATTGTTCATTTGAATTCACTTTGACTAGCTTTATTAGATTTTTCTCATGAATATCTCTAATGAAATGATACCTGATGTCCAAATGCTTTGTCTTGGAGTGCTTGACTGGATTTTCTATGATAAAAATGGCACTCTTGTTGTCTATATGGATAGGAGTCTGCATGAAGTTGAAACAATAGTCTAGCATCTGATTTTGAATCCATAGCAGTTGAGCACAGCAGCTCACAGCAGTAATGTATTCAGCTTCAGTAGTTGATGTTGAGACATATGATTGCTTCTTGCATTGCTAGGAGATAATCCTTCATACCAAGAAATTAACATCCTCCAGAAATTAATCCCCAGATGTAGATTTCTTGTTGATGTTGCAGCCACTATAATCACTATCAGTGCACCCATAGAGATTGAAGTCTTTGTTCTTAGGATACCAAAGACCCAATTTAGGAGCTCCTTTAAGGTATCTAAGAATTCTCTTGGCAGCAATTTGGTGAGACACCTTGGGAGCAGCCTGATATCTTGCACAAATACAGGTTGCAAACATGATATCAAGTCAACATGTAGTGAGATACATCAGAGATCCAATAATAACCCTATACTGATGCTGACCAGTATATTCCCCCTCAGAATCAGGCCAAAGATTGTGATTTCTGGGTATGGGGGTCTTGGCTGGCTTACAATCTTTCATCTCAAATCTTTCTAAGATGTCCTTAACATACTTAGATTGATTAATGAAGAACCCTTCTTCCATCTGCTTCACTTGAATTCCAAGGAAGAAATCCATCTTTCCTATTTGGTCATTTGAGAAACCAAATATGATGTCATCAACATAGACTTGAACAAGCAGCATGTCCTTCCCGGACTTTTTTATGAACAGTATCTTGTCTATGGTGCCTCTGGTGTAGCCATTCCTAAGAAGAAACCGAGGCATGGTCTCATACCACAGCCTAGGTGCTTGATGCAACCCAGAGAGCTTTATCCAGTTTGCCCACATAGTTGGGGTGCTGTGGGTCTTCAAATCCAGGCGGCTGACACACATAGACTTCTCTATTAGTATCCCTATATAAAAATGCACATTTGACATCATGTTGATAGAGAGTAAAGTTCTTGGATGCTACAAAATCAAGGAAGATTCTCACAGCCTCAAGTCTTGCAACAGGTGCAAAGACATTAGTGTAATCTATTCCTTCCTCCTACGTGTATCCTTAAACAAAAAGTCTTGCCTTGTTCTTGATGATCAAACCTCTATCATCTCTCTTATTTCTGAATATCCACTTGGTGCCAATGGGGACTTGGCCAAGTGGCAACGGATACAAGTTCCATACCTTTTGCCACTTGAACTGAAGCAACTCCTCTTGCATAGCTTCAATCAATACGTTGTCCTTGAGGGATTCTTTTACCTTCTTTGGTTCTAATTGAGAGAGAAAGCATGAGTACAAGCAGACATTCGCATTCTGGGTCTGACTCCTTATTCTCACAACTTTTGAGACATCCCCAATGATGTTCTCAGCTGGGTGACTGTTGTGTATCCTGAGCCTAGGAATCACATTTAGTTGCATAGATTGATCTAGATTTAAGAAGTTTTGCTAAGGGTTTTGAACACCATGACCAGCTGATGTCTCACACTCATTCAATAAGGACTGATTGAATGAATGTGTGACATCATCAATGAAATTTTGCTGAAACATCTGATCTTCATAGATGTCACTTTGAGTTCTAGTTCCAGCTGAAATATTCTCACAAGATGGTTTAGAATAGTTTGGAAACAATTCTAGATTAAAGATATGATCAGGCCCATTCCCACTAACATAAGGAGTGTGCTTCTTAACAACAATGTTGGATGATTCCTCAAATTGCTGATTTTTAATATTATACACTCTATAAGCAATAGAGGTTGAGGAATATCCAACAATGATAGCATCATCTGACTTTTTAGCAAGTTTTGCTAAATTGTCTTTTGTGTTGAGTATGTTACACCTGCTGCCAAAGGACCTAAGAAAGCCAATGAACGGTGGCTTCTTGTTCCATAACTCATAAGGGGTCTTTCCATGGGGCTTAACAAATGAGAACCCTATTCTGTACATAGCATGAAGTGCTGACTACCTCTGCCCGGAAAGTAAGAGTCAGCTTTGAATCAACTAACATTGTTCTTGCAGCTTCAATAAATGTCATGTTCCTCCTCTCAGCAACACCATTTTGTTAAGGAGTTCTAGGAGCACTTTATTGTCTGGCGATCCCTTTTGAGTTGTAGAATGAGTCAAGAACCTGATTCATAAACTCAGTCCCTTGATCACTTCTAATGATTTTTACCTTGTGATCCTTTCGATTTTCAATTTTAAGAATAAAGATTTTAAAGGTTCAGTCATTTCATCTTTAGTTCTCAAAAAGAATACCCATGTAAATCTTGTAAAGCCATCAACAATCATAAGGCAATATGATTTCCTTCCTATGCTCATTATACTTATGGGACAAAAAAGATCCATGTGCAATAAGTGTAATGGAGTGGTGATGGAGTTAACTTCTTTGGATTTGTGAGAAACCTTGTGTTGCTTTCCATTGAGGCAAGCAACATAGTTTTCTTTACAGAGAAATTCCTTTTTAGGCACACCATGTACCAAATTATTTTTAACCAGCTTATTCATGGTTTTAAAATTAACATGGCATATTCTTTTATGCCAAAGAGTTGACTCATCACCATTAGCTTTAGAAAGAAAGCATGATACTTTACCCAGTGGAGAAGCATTGTTCATATCAAGCTTTTACATATCCCCTCTCCTGGGGGATCAAAGAAGCATGAATTCCTAAGGAATTGTCTTCCCGGTTTAAGGATAATGCACTCATGTTCTGTGAAAAGCATTTGATGCTTTTGATCATAGAATTGAGAAACACTCAAGAGATTGTGTTCAAGCTGTTTGAGAAAGTTTACTTTGTCAATGTTTAACTTACCATTGGATACATTACCTCTACCAGAAATGTAACCTCCGGCTTCACCTCCAAACTGAGCAGGACCTCCATCAAAATGTTCAAATTGTTGTATGAGAGATCTGTTCCCTGTCATGCGCCTGGAACATCCACTATCCACAATCCAGACATTTCCATTCTTGTCATGTGGATGTCCTTACACATAAGGTGAAATGATTAGTTATTTTTAGAAACCCAAGCCTTATTGGTCTTGGGTTCTTCCAATGCAGATGATATAACTATACCAAATTGTATGCATGGGGGCTCAATTATAGTTTATAAAGAAGAGGCTTGGGCTGCAGCATCTTTTTTGGTCTTCCATTCCATCCTATGGTGGACCTGTGTTGATGAGCCTGAGGAGGCTTATGCAGCATGACTTGCTTCTGAAGCTTCTTTCTTTTTGGAAAAAGTCTTCTCCACCTTTTCTTCCAAAGTAGCCTTCTTCTTGGAAGGTTTCAAGGAAATGTTTTTGTTTCTTTGTTTTCTTTTTGGCATGTCTTCTGAAGCTATTTTCCTTTCGGAAGAATGAGTTTCTTCCGAAAGCAACTTGGCTTCAAAAACAAGCTTTCCTTTCTTTAACACTTGGACCATATGGTAAGGTCCAAATGTGAAACCATCCTTGACTCCTTCTTTCTTAACATTGGTTGCATAATGTGTGCTTGCTGGATTATAGTAACAATCTTTAGCCATGTGGTTATGCAGGCCACATATTATGCATTCAATGTTAATCTTGGTAGGACATGTGGGCTGTTGTTTCTTGCACTTCTTCTCTTCTTCAACAGCCTACCCCTTTATTTTTTGATCCTTCAGCTAGATAGGAATGCTAGTACTACTCTGCTTTCCTGAATCAGAACTTCCAACCACTTGGAATCCAGCTGAGATGAATACACCCTTTTGCCTTGGACTGTTTTCATCTTAGTCTTAGCCACATTTTTTGCAATTTTTCTTGCTGCACTGATCTAGTTCTTTCTTGCTTTGATAGTCAAGAGTTTATCAACTGGGGGATGAGGTTTTCTACCTTATCCTTCTCTATGGTGGTTTCTATTATTGCATCATTCTTCTTCTCACTGAGTAGTCGGTCAGTAGTTAGAACCTCTTCCTCATCAGTACCACATCTTGAATGTCTAATAGACACAAGAGAATATGGTGGAGCAATTTCATTGGATCCCAACCCACTTTTGTTTTGGTAGAATACCTTAGAGTGGGAGGATGATGCTATAATGGTGTTGAAGTTATGCTCTTGAATAGCATACTTCTCTACTTTAGCCTTAGCTATGACTAGCTGGGCTTGAGCTTCAGTCAACTTAGATATTAGATCTTCTATTTGAGTCTTATAGTTGGTGTGTTCATGTTTAAAAGACGACACAGTTTTCTCTTACTCTTTAATTTTAAGTTTGTAGTCAGATTCTGCTCTCTTAAAATCAGATTTTAAGATATTTAAAAACTCAATATCAGATCTATTATCCATGTTATAGTCCTGATACAACTTAACCTTAGCAATACAAGCTAGAGTATAGAGGTGTTCATATACCTTGCTGTCTTCGGTTCCAGCCATGAGAGCTTGAGCAAGAGTGACATCTTGCAGCATAAAGCTCCAGTCAATCTCTTGAGCAATAGCAGCAGTTTGTGGCTCAGTGGGTTTGGTTGCTGTGACATCCGGTAATTTTCCGTTACCAAACTCCGTTAGTCCGTTAGGTCTTGCATACACGTGTCATGAGCACACACTAGTTGTCGTTGAACATTGGTGACTTAATAATAACTAACAATGATTATCTTATAATAACTTGATTAATAATGTTGATTATTAATTCGTGGTTATATGCTTCATGAATTTTAAGTATCATTTGTGAATGTTACATTGTAACATGCCAACATGTTATATTTATTTCATATGTTGTGTGATTAGTGGAACATATATATGATTAATATTGTTGGTTAAAAATACTTGTATTTTGTAGTTAAAGTTGTTAAAAATGCTAAAAAGATTAACTTTTACAAAAGGTGATTAAGGAGGGTTTATTTTGTAACTACCATTTAACTTAATATTACCAAAATTAAGCAAGCCCTAGCCCCCAAACCCCCCCCCCCCCCATTCGGCCGAACACCCCCTCTCCCCTCCCCTTTGCGATTTTGATCAAGAACAAGCACCAAACACTCGATTTGATCTAGTTTCAAGCACTACAACATGTAGCAAGCATCAATTCTTGGCCATTACACGATTAAAGGTTAGATTTTATTGGTTTTTCATGGATTCTTGAACATGGCCGAACCCTAGTTCGAAATTGATGATGGATGTCGAATTTTGTGTTGTTTGATGATTGTATGATGTTAGTTAGATTGTATTGATGTTAGTTTACGTGGATTATACAAGAAAATCATGGTTTTGATGCGTTGTTCATACCTTACTAATAATAGTAACTTTTGTGCATGGAATTGATGAATTGATGATGGATTGATGATGTTATGATGTTAATGATGTTGTATGAATGTTAATCTATGTAGATGATGCAAGAAATCCATGATTGATGTAGTCTAGTTCATACATTGCTAAAAGTGAAAACTTTTATTCATGAGATTTGTGTTTGGATGAATTATAAGTGTCTGATGGATTCTTATGAATGCTATGAACTAGATAGGGTATGTCATTGATAAATTTGTGTGGAAATAAGTGGAAAGATAGATTTTGGGATATTACTTTCCCAAAAAGGAAACTTTAATTTTGAAGATGAATGAATATTGTGAGTTAGACATGGTTATGATATTAGGATCATGTTAGAATATTTCTGGATGATGTCTAAAGTGTTGGATTGTGATGATTGGGTCATATGGTTAGTTGGTGCAACTATGGGAACATATGTGTTTTCTTGAAAAAAAATGTGCAAGTGTACATGTTATGTGCTATGATGAATTGTCGTTATCGATTATTATAAGGCTAATGTTTTGCTTGTGAGTTACATGTAGAATATTGATGATGGGTATCCTACACGCGTGCGAATCTGAGGCCCCTACTTTGTAGGATTGGTAGGGTTTAGAATGTGTAGCCATTAGTGGCATCACATGGCACGTTGTGAGTGACTAAAACCAATGTGTATTGTAATGGAATCTAATTTGTAATCTGTGTTGTATGATGAATTGGATTACGTGCGTTGTATAATGACCTGGATTAGCATGAAAAGCATGATAAGCCTTATGTGTTACAATGTGGCTCATGTGAATAACTTGCATAGTAATCTGGAATGGTATGTTGGATTATTGGTCATTATGTTTGATCAAACAAGAACTTAATTTGACATGTCACCAACAGGTCAAATGGGTCTAATGTGTCTTGTTTTCCAAAACCTTGAGTTAATGTGTTTATTGAGCACTTAGGGTTGCTTAAGATTCTGTGTACACATACTTATGTACTTGTGTGTTCTAGGTAACATTTGAAGGGTTGTATTTCCACTCATCATTAGCTTTTACAATTATTCGTTTGTGCACCAGGTGAGTTCAATGCCACACTTTTACTGCTTCTCTTTTTAGGGGAGAAAACATACTTGTTTTAAAATGTTTTACTGATATAACATGTGTTTGGTAAGACATAGTGGGTTATACCATAGAAAGTCCTCACACTTTCGGATTGTTAATTAAGGAATCTAGTAGGAAATCTTGGGTAGTACTACTGGGTCTGACAAGCCCCACCCGTGTGACCTGAAGTCAACGGGTGCAATATTGCCTTAAACGACTAACAGCGTCACGATCTGGTATGTCGTGGTGGGAGGCAAATAGACAAACATAGTCAGATTCGATCGCGAAATCACTATTGTTCTTTACTAATGAAATTAGACTGGCTATCTATTTCAATGCACTTGTTTATGTTTTTACTAACGCTACTGCTTATGATTGATTACAAACTCTTGAACTCGCTAACTATCGTGTTGACACTTTTAGTATGCTTTTCTCAGGTTGTCTCTAACAGCTGCCCTTAGGAGTAGGCACGTGTCAAGCATGTTTTGTTCAAACATTGTTTACTTTTAATTTAGCATTTACTTACATATTTTGGTTTGGGCGCGTGTTTTGCACAGTTTACTTTTAGTACCTTGTGTTTGGGTTATTTACAAAACGCTTCCCCAAATATTTTAAAGTTTTAAACTCTGATTTGTTTAAATGTTGCAAATAGAGTCGTTCTGAGTAACTAATGACTGAGATCCTGGTTTGCTCACTCGCCTCGCGGTAAAACCCCGCACGTGGATTTTGAGGGTGTGACAGATTGGTATCAGAGCCAATGGTTATAGGGAACTAGGTTGCATACACACTAGACTATAACCGCACAGTTTGTTAGTTACTCGTCACTTATTCCTTACTATATACTCATTGGCATACATATCACGTACCTCGCAGCATGGCATTGTCATAAAGAGCCCTAGGAAAGAGACCTGCACGATTTGAGTCACCTCCTCCTCCTCCTGTACCTAATAGGGGATCAGACTGGCCTCGACCTCCTTACCCCTCTGAAGAGATGGATTGGGATCAGCCATTCGCATTACCCAAGCGTCATCCTCCATGGAACTAGAACTTCTACCCTACCTATATACGCCGTATGGTTTACTGGGAGCGTGTACCAGCTGTAGCTCCTACCCGACCTAGGACTAGGTCATCGACAGCCTCTACATCACCTACTCTTCCTTCCCTAGACATCCCTCTCGACTAGGCGATTGCAGCTTTAGTGGCTAAGTTAGACACTGAGTGACAACACACTAGAGGACTCACTGATAAGAACTCCACTCTACGATATGAGATGCGTCAGTTTCATTTCCTGGTAGAGACACTTCAGGAGCGACTTTCGATGTCTATTGGTGGGCATCATACTTTGGCTAGTAATGTTTTTGCACTTACTAAGTGCATGTCCGCGCAAGAGCTTTACAGTGTAGGGACAGATGATAGATTGACTGAACTGGAGGCACAGCTAGCGGCACCTCAGATTGCAGATGCCCCTGTACCTGGGGAAGACCCTAATGAGGAAGACCCTGAAGAGGAGCCAGAAGAAGATCCAGAGGAAGAATCGGATGAAGTCTAGAAGTTGGAGGCTTTCTGGCAGTTGAAAATGGAAGGATCCGAGATTGAGGCTTACACTACGAGGTCTCACGAGTTGGCGGCACTTTGCCCTGGCATGATCGATCCTTCTATCAAGCGAATTGAGCTTTATCTGCATAGCTTGGTTCCAGAGATACAATGTATGGTGACTGCTGCGAACCTCCCTACTATTCAGCAGGTTATTCGATTGGCTCACAAGCTTACTAACCAAGCAGTGGAGCAAGGAAAGCTACCCAAACGGGGCGTTGTGGCAAGCGTGACTGACAATAAACGCAAGTAGGATAACTCTGGCAGCAAGGGATCTTCGCCAAACAGCCAATCTTAGGAACATCAGCAGCAACAATAACACACTCAGCAGAATCAGCATCAACAATAGAAAAGGAGGTTTGACAGCAACCGTAGTTTCAATCAATCATCTTCTTCATCTCAGGGACAAGGTGGATACGTGGTTAAGTATCCCAAATGTAATCGATGCCACTACCACCACACTGGCAAGTGTGACAATTTTCGATGCCAATGTTATGGTAAGGCTGGACACGTGGCAAAGGAATGTCATGGTGAGTTGATGAAGAAGCCTCGGTAATCCCAGGAAACACCAAAAGGTTGCTTTGAGTGTGGAAAGGAAGGACACTACAAGAGGAATTGTCCTCAGTTGAAGAAGAACAAGAATGGTGCTGGAAATGGTGGAAACAACAACAACAACAACGGCAATGGTGACAATAATGGTGGCAACAACGGTGGAGCTAAAGGGAGAGCGTTTTTCATCGGTTCAAGTGAGGCTCTAAACGACCCTACTACTGTTACTGGTAAATTTCCTGTTAATGGTCATTTTGCTACTGTACTGTATGACACTGGAGCTGATAAAAGTTTTAACACTACTAAGTTTAGTAGTCTCTTAAGTGATATGCCTTCTGCGTTGGACTCTAGTTACATCGTAGACTTAGCTGACGGTAAACATATTCACATGACACACATCCTTAGGGGTTGCAAGATAGAACTTGCTAGTCATACATTTGACACAGACCTCACGCCTGTTACACTTAGGAGTTTTGATGTAGTAGTAGGCATGGATTAGCTTTCCGACAAGCAGGCGGAAGTCATATGTCACGAGAAGATTATACGAATTCCCATTGGTAAAGAAATTCTCTCGGTCAGAGGTGATAGGTGTGGTGCAATGATGGGCATCATATCATACATGAAAGCACAAAAGTTGCTACGTAAAGTTTGCTTAGCTATATTAGCCCTCGTCACTAACAAGCATACTTGTTTTAAAACGCTTTACTGATATAACATGTGTTTGGTAAGACATAGTGGGTTATACCATAGAAAGTCCTCACACTTTTGGATCGTTAATTAAGGAATCTAGCAGGAAATCTTGGGTAGTACTACTGGGTCAGACAAGCCCCACCCGCATGACTGGAAGTCAACGGGTGCAATATTGCCCTAAAGGACTAACAGCGTCACGATCTGGTATGTCGTGGCGTGAGGCAGACAGACAAACATAATCAGCTTTGATCGTGAAATCACTATTGTTCTTTACTAATGAAATTAGACTAGCTATCTATTTCAATGCACTTGTTTATGTTTTTACTAATGCTACTGCTTATGATTGATTGCAAACTCTTGAACTCACGAACCATCTTGTTGACACTTTTAGTATGCTTTTCTCAGGTTGTCTTTAGCAGCTGGCCTTAGGAGCATGCACTTGACAAGCATGTTTTGTTCAAACATTGTTTACTTTTAATTTAGCATTTACTTACCTATTTTGTTTTGGGCGCGTGTTTTGCGCAGTTTACTTTTAGTACCTTGTGTTTGGGTTATTTACATAACGCTTCCGCAAATATTTTAAAGTTTTAAACTCTGATTTGTTTAAATGTTGTATATAGAGTCGTTTTGAGTAACTAATGACTGAGATCCTGGTTTGCTCACTCGCCTTGCTGTAAAACCCCGCACGTGGATTTTGAGGTAGCAGGATGTTGGGAGACTTGAGCTGCTCTAGGATTAAATCTTGGAGCTTTACATTCCCTAGCAAAGTGACCAAGTTGGTTACAGTTGTAACATTTTTCCTTGCTTTTGTCAACCCCAAATTTGCTATTGGTTGGGTTTTGAAGAAATTGCCTTCCGGTTCTTTTGAAGAACGTTTTTGCGCTATAGGTTAAAAAAGCCATTTGTTGGACAATGTCCATGTATTCAACATCATCTGGGCTAAAACATTATAGATCATCAAAACAGTATTGAAAATCTCTAGAGTGCTCACTCCCTGAAACAAAAGCACAACTCTCCTGGAAAGGAGTGTGTTGAGCTTGTTGAGACCTGGGTGTCTCAGGGAAAATGATGTATGGCCCAGAGGATAATGATGGCTGTTTGGGGTAGTTCAGGTACAATTCAGGCTGGGGAGTTCTTGGTCCTTCAGCAACATATAGAGCATTATGGACTGTAGGATTTGAGGTTCTGTTCATCTGTTGGCTCTTCTGAGTCTCCATCTCCTTACGGTATCCATCAAGGATGCCATACAGTTCAGTCATAGTGAGAGTGTTGAGATTTTCCTTACTCTTGATTGAGACACAGTAAAAAGTCCACTCATGAGGAAGTACACTCATGAATTTTCTCACTATGTCTCTTTTCTCAAGAGAAACTCCCATAGTCTGAAGAGAGGTGATCAAGTCCATATACCTGAAGTATTGTTGACACAAGGTCTCACCAACAATATAAGTGAAGTTTTCAAACTTCTGCTTTAGCATATCCTTCTTGGTTTCCTTCAAAGCATCAAAGAATTCTTTGGCGGTCTCGCATTGCTTTAAGCCTGCCATTATGGAGTTTGGTATGGCAGTGAGCAATACGGTCATTGCTTTGTAGTCGATGTCCAACCTCTTGAAGTCTTCTTTAGTGTAGTCTTCAATAGCTTTCTCAATCATGGCGCCATTACCAGCCGGGTCCACCACCTTTGGCTTGTAAGGACCATGAGTGATAGATCCCCACATGTGGTTGTCTTGGTAATTGATAAAACATTCAACTCACTTGCACCAGGTTCCAAAATCATCAGGGGTGATGATAGGAGCCTTGGTCATGGTTCCCATTTCGGACTCAGAAAATTTTTGGTTAAGAGCCATTTGAGTGAAGTGAGTAAGTGTGAGGAAACGAGGGTGATTTGGGATGGTTAGAGCTCACAATCAAGAGACTAAAATGCTTTGATACCAATTATAGGATCGGTGTTGGTCTCTCAACACAAGTTTTGTATCTCACAAACTCATTAATTCTCTCGCGATTGATGAAGAGGAATCTATAACTAAATTGACAATAATATAATAAGTTGATGAACACCAAAATGGTTTTCAAGATACTTGTATATATTATTTCTCAACTCAATATTACAAGACTCTTACAAGCATGGTTACATAAGTTGCAATGAGAAACTATATATACTACTATCTATAGCCGGTTATACTAGGAAAACCAGCTGGAATTTACCGCTAAGCAAATACTACATTGCTAGAAGTAAAATATCTAAGATAAAATAATATCCTAGATTAGGTAGTCATGACAGGTCCATGACTTACCTTTTATCACCAACTATGTATGGTAACTATACTAACTGAAAAAGGTAAACAGTGGATTAAAGTATGGTCAACTACATGGGAGTGGGAAAAGGCCATGTAGTGTATCAGTGTTGTTCATACTTAAGCTTCGAAAGATTTTCAACTTGTCTTCGGAAGAACAGCTTTAGCTTTGGAAGACTTCTTCAATTGTACTTCAAAAATATTCTAAGTGTTGTTTTGGTTGCACCAGCCTCATATGATCAAACACATAATGCAGTAGTATTTCTTGGAAATGTTCCTAAACATAAAGCATTATTCAGATCTCTGATTGACGGCCTTAAGACCTCTCATATACATCATGCTATTACTGCTAATCCCACTATCTACACAGATGTGGTTGATCAGTTTCGGACTACTGCAGCCAATGAGAGAGATGATTAGGGAGAACTGTGTATTTCTTTTACGGTCAAGGGGAAAAGGATTGTTATTACTGCGGAGGTGATCAACAGTGTCTTACTGTTAGAAGATCAGCCAGATGCGCCCGTAAAGATTGATGATGATGTGGCGAGAGACTGTCCGAAGAGGATGGGTTGTGATCACCGTTACCCGTCACTAGAGAGAAATATTTACCTCTATTCTTCAAGTATCTATTTCATGTGGTGATTCACTGCTTAAGCAACTTAAAGGCTGGTATTGATAGCCTAAGTGCAGTGTTCGGATCCATGCTGGTATCACTTATTGATGATCTACCATACATCATATTCGAGGCTATGTTCGCAGAGATGCAGAAAAAAAAATGATTGCTGCTGCTTGGAAGAAGTTCATCATGTACCCTAGATTCATACAGATGATAGTGAATGCTGCTCACCCTGAGCTAGCATTGTCTGTTTCATTAACCTATGTTGTTATGGTAATGAAGAAACACATATTCATATACTTTATAGGAGCAAGGGAGAATGCATGGGATGGCACTCATTTTTCCAAGCTCGACGGATTTGTTAAGGGATATCCAGAAGAAGCTCAACAACAAGAGACTATAGCTCCTCATGCTTATACAGCTGGTCTATCTACTAGTATTGTTCAAAAGGCTCCAGAAAGTTCTCAGGAAGCTAGAATGTCTGCTAAAGATGAGGTGTACATGGTTCACAGATAGTGATAATGAGATGGATAGTGACCAGATCGGAATTTGTAAGGCCCTGATTTCAGGAAGCCTCACGGTTGGTCAATCACAGCAAAACAAGGATTTAAAACATTCATTTAAATAACATTTGTAGCGGAAATTTCTTTAATTCAAATTCATCATGACATAATTCAAAGGAAACATTAACTTTGCCTTAAATACATCAAAGAAGTCTTAAAAGAGTGTTTAATAATCTTCTTAATCAGGGATGCCGGTCTTCAATTGCCAAGAAGCTTTGGATCCATGCCCCCACTCTTCTAAGCCCAACAACTCACCTGTCAACTGATATGCATACAAAAGTCAGCTTCGCTGAGTGAGTTCTAGGTTTATTTTATCAGATAATCATTTAGCAAGGTATGTTAACTTTATCATTCTTAAATAGTCATCAAATGAACAATCATTTACTATACATAGACTTTCACTTTATCATTAAGTCTTTTGCTTATTTATTTTCTATTACTCTTCTTTATCCGTCAATTCCCAGTGACTATGTCTTGGGATCTGCCCAAGGGCTAGACCCCCGCTTATGGTGAACACAAGACTTGCTTATCCATGCTTGTGATGAACACAAGACTTTACTTTATCCACTTTATTTTATCCATGAGAGCACAACAAATGCAACTCTACTTTATCATTTGCTTGCAAGAATTTACTTTAGCAATGTTATATTGTTATGAGCTCAATAACATTTCTATAGGTTTCACTTACATCATCAGTTATACATATACTTATATATGTTAAGAATAAACTAATAGTCCATACATTCACATTCTTCAACAAAAGAATGCAAACAGTATAACCAAACCTCCACGAGACAGCAAGGGTTCGGGGGCGGCAGCCCCTGATAATGTAGTTCTAAGGGCAGCAACCCCTAGTGGGGTCCAAGGGGCAGTGCCCCCAAAACATTGAAACCTCTTGAAATCTTTTCCATAAAAACCGTATACTTAGTATGCATATCGCCCCCAAAACATTGAAAACGTGTAAACAAGGGGGATCTAGAACTCTCCTGGCCAGTAAGCAACTTCAAGTCTAAGTTTTCTAAGCTAGGATCGTGGCACATAGTTGGCATATAAGTTATAACACAAATAGGTCATTTTCTACATAGTTTCAGCAGCAGTTTCGCATGGCAGTTTCGCTGTCAAAAATTGCCTATCTTTTATTGGAATTTCCTAGATTCGCTAAATCTACTGGTCTATCTATGCACTTGCGAAATTACCAACGAAACTATAGTTTCGCAGGAAGAACTAGTTGTTTCACTAAACATATAAAAATGACAAACCAGCTTGTTTTCAACCCAAAATCTCAACTTTTTACGTCCAAATCCTTAGTTTTTTCATCCATAAAATTATATCTAAGCTCTTTAGATGATTTCATATGTAAAAATTTGACCTTTTTATGATTCTTTGCAACTTTCCAAAACCCAAAACCCTAGAATCTAATTTCTGATCTAAGGAGGCGTTTGGGTGATGATTCTTACTTGGATTTCTTGCTCTTTCCTTGTTGTTTTAAAGCACAAACAACCAGATCATCAATCCTCTAACCAACAAAGCTTCCAACCTTTGATTCCTTCACTTTCTCTCTACTCTCTCTAGAAATGTTAGGTTTGGGTTGCAAATAAGGAGAAAGATGGCTGATTAGGGTTGTTTAATGGGTGCTAATGGGCCCTTAAACCCATCAACTTCTTAGCCCATGGAACTAATTGGGCCATAATCCATTTTCTTCTTCTCTTTTTTTATTAAATACCCCAACTTAACCCATTATTACAAAGTTATTCACTTCAACATTCCAGAGCATTACAGGAATGTTCCCTATGTGTTGCAAGAACAACCTAGAGTGCAAGAAACTCCTACCAAAGGCAATGCTAAAGACAGAGATACAGACTTTGTACTTGAGGATTCTCCGTCTACTCAGATGAGAAAGAAGAGGATGGCAAGGTTGAGATATTCCAAATCTTTCACAAGGTACGGAAACTCAGAACCTATTCGTAGTTGGGCGTACGATGCTGAGAAGAAGATGTATATGATAAAGAGAAAGGCTGGTGCTATAGAGTATTATCAAAACGAGCATGACTTTCATACACTTAGAGCTTTAGATTTATATGCTATGGGACGTGTCCCGTTCATTAATCCAAGCAATTATGGAAAGGGGAATTGGATTAGAAATATAATATGAAGACAGAGTAAGACCAACTTCAAAGACTTCAAAAGTGCCATGTCCAAAGTCATTGAAGATGAGACGCATATAGACCCAAACACCAACAAGCTAATGAAGATAAGGATTTATAAGCATCATAGATATGCTAGGAAGATCCCTATACATGCTCCAGTGCCAGTTAACAGTTTTTCGTAGTTTATGTGGTTGAGTTGTGAGAAGGAAACGGGTCATGCGTTGATCCATTATGTAGAAAAAGATTACTTATCATTGACCCTGTGGATCTACTTATGTTTTGGAAGGGACGAGGTTGCAGTCATGTCTTATGGTAGCTGATGAATCTGTTCATCTTTTTGCGGCACAGTTCGGTTGGTTGATTACGAAAGCCCTAAACAACAAGATGTACGCTTATGGGGCACTTACAAGGTTGCAGACGTAAACTTCTAAAGCATTGATTCACCAAGCCTAGGTGTTGATTATAGGGACTGAACCTAGAGGGTTGGGAAATTAAATCAAGATGATGAAGATCCAATCGCGCAAGAACTTGATCTTGCCGCGTGAGATGAACATCTCGCACGAGAACTATGCGAAAAGTTCATAGTTTAGTATACATAGTAGTTAGTTGATGTAATTTAGTGAGCTTTGGTCATTTTTCTGATTTCGCTTGTAATTATAAACATTCAAATCAGAGAGCAGTATACATTAATGTTATTTACATTCTTGTTCATCTAATTCTCTGTCAATCTTATTACCATGATGATTATATTCCGCGTTCTTATCACGTGATCGATCTGATTCGTAAAGTGTTGATCCTTACAAAAATTAGCAGTTAATTAAATAAATCATGCATTTCTTAAAACTTCATATTCTAAAACTTTTATAGAAATAAGTCCCTTACAGGATATATTTACAGGATATAACACACAACTCTGTTTTGATTGATATTTGTAAACTCTAGGATCAATAAACTATTGATCTCATATCACAAAAGTAGACTGAATTTGATATGGAATGGTTAAACATCACAGAAATTGAAATGAACATAAGATGTAAATAAGTTTTCTGCAAAATATATTCCGGAGAGAAATTGATTACCAAACATGGAATAATGATCAAGTGCTTCAATTTACAAAACAAAAACATCTATTTCTGTAAGATGTTCTCGCGTGAGAATTTCATATCATGCGACAACTAGGTTCTTGCAAGACTTGTTCTTCATATATCATGAAAAATGAATATTGATTTACCGATCCTCCTCGTTTAACCCCTACAATATTTACACCAAAACGTTGATAAAAATATTCATACTATAACGTTTTTTTTTAAATTTTCTAAATATTTAAAATTTATATAGAAAAAAAATAAGGATAAGTTGTGACATGGTGATGCAAGCGCCAAAACAAGCAAGCATAAAGGTGTTGTTTGTTGTGCTTGACCGCTTACCGCATTAGTTTTTAATAGTTAGTATGTGGGAATTGGAATTCTATATTATTTTTGTCAACTGAAACAAAGGCCATGCCAATAAAGCATTGAATTCTTAGCCTTGTTTTTCCTTAATGGTACAATACCAACTTCTTTGATATGTACTCAATTTTTTTCTTTCACCGAAACGTCCTTCTATGTTGTTTGAATTAATTTGTTTTTAAATAAAAAATAGAAGCCAAACGGGCAACAAGTTACGTCGCTAGCCCTGAATAATTTAGTAGAAAATTAAACATAAACGGGCACCCTCATCAATCGTGTTCTACATAGGTTTCCATGTTAGTGACGGAAGATAAAAAGTCTCTCCACTATATTCAAAAAGTAGCAATGACAAAAGTTTTCAGATGCTTATAGATGAAACTTAAATGTAAATAACATTTTAGGATGAGTAGTTTAAGGTGTTTACTAATTAATCAAGCATGTTGTTCTTTTTTAAACCGCAAACACATGTACTCTCGACCTACATTTACAATCACAAACATATATATTGTTTACATACATCTATTTTGTTTCTAAGCATACTATAAGATTTGAATTTAAAACTATTTAGTTTAGGATGACACTTTACAATCAAAATGCTCATTGGGAAAAAACAAACATCTTCCATCACAACATAGTTTAAGATCGTTTAGTGATAAGTCTGATGTTTTTATACATATAATAACTTCTCTTTTTATTTTCACGTTTAATTTTTAAATATGGTGTTGTTTAAATTACTAATATTTGAAAAATATCAACAAACCGTCTTTTGACTAAATGGCTATACATAATTAATCCTTTGTCTAAGTTCTTTGAAATATAGCTTTTAAGTATATAGGAGTTGCATATATATCCGGTCACCTTGGTGAACATTGAAAACACTTGATATAAAATCCATATCAAAGCATAAAGAAGTAAGAATATGGTTGTAGTACCATAAATTTTAAGAGAAATAAATTGAAGTTCAAATAATGGGTTAAATATATAAAATGGGAAATTTAAATGAATATAGATGTTTTAAAGGGAATGAAACCCTAAACTCTAATGTGCAAAATTGCCGCCCATCTCCCTTTTCTTGTGAATCAAGACTGTTTAAAAAGGAAAGAGAAAGTGTGGGTGATGCGTAAGAGAGAGAACCAAAATTTTATTGAGAGAAAGTTCAAGAGAAAAAGAAATGTAATTTTTATAAGATCCAGTCTCGTTCTATATAACATATCTATGCATGGGATTTCGACATCATTTTATTTGAATAGAATCAAAGTAGTAAAGTTTGGATCTTTATGTATCCTTCCTAGATTTGTGAAGCTTTCATGCTATTTCTAGGGTTTTGCTTATTGTTCCTCATGGTGACTTGTAGAACCAAACTTTTTTTATGTTTGTGAAGTTTTAACAACATTTCTACGGTTTTGCCCTTCAACCTTGGGGTGTTATCAAGAATTGAATAATTTTACAGTGAAAGAATAAATATCCACTATTGAGGTAATCTATTTTAATTAGCTACAAGGAGCGAGTTGGTTCTTAATAATTAATTTAAGGTGAATTATCATCACTTAAATGTAAAAAGAGCATGACATTCCAATGATAGCATTTTGTACATGTTATGAGTTCCTTGTGAAGTATATTGGTCTTATAAATACTCTGTAACATTCATTAGTATGATGAATTGTGCATGTTGAGCTATGTTGGATTGATCCGGTAGAGTTTTCACGGATAATATTTTGATCTACTCAAAGGACGAAGGTGACCATGCTTGTTACATACGGGAGGTGTGGAAACACTCAGAAATGAAATTTTATACATAAAGTTTTCAAAGTGGCCCTTTTGGTTGCATGAAGTACACTTCCTTGGTCATATTATTCAACTGGATGGGATCATGGGGAACCCTGGTGCTCCTTATCAAGGGTTGGGATGTGTTTTGATGCAACAAGGAAAAGTGATAGGCTATGACTTATGATAGTTTAAAATCAATGAAGACTACTATCCGACTAATGATTTGGAGTTGGCAGCTGCAAGCTTTGTGTTTTCTTCAAACTCACTCAATTTGGATTGATAATCAAATTATATTGGTGAAATAAGGAAATCTTATGCTAAATATGATCAATCAATAATAAACAATATGGAATATATCAAAACAAGCATACATAATCAAGTATATAATATTTTGATCGATTTCACCATAAATATGTATGTTTACAAGATATGGAAAATGAAAGACATTAAGAAAATACAACATGACACCTATACAAGCTCTATATAAATAGTGAAACCAAAACATAAAAAGTTGTCGCAAAACCCACGAGTTCTCGCATCTTCAAGAGTTTTCGCATCCAAACAATGAAGATTAGGTTTTCACTTCCTTTATAGTTCACGCTTACTAACTTAGTTTTTCCAAAACATCTTTTGATTTTTCCGGTCTTTTATATTAGGACCTCTACAATCTCTCCTGTAGACTTGGTGAATCAAATAGCATCATGTGTCTATATTACCACTATGGTAATTCCCTTCTCTAAAATATAATTCTTTTTCTAACGCCTTATTCATCATTTTCTCAAACTGTAAAGATAAAAAATAAATAGTAACTAGTGTTTCGATCTAGTTGGCTTGCAACTTTAATGCAACCTCTTTTGTAAACTTTAGTGGATCAATATGATACATAAATCTATACTTCTTATCATACACTTAGTCTCTTCATGCCTTGAGCTAAACTCAAACTTTCATCTGGCAAATTTAGCTAGTTGTTCATTAGTTGTGGTGCGTAAACAAGAATATTTATGGTAATCCTTCGCTTTCTATCTACTTGGTTTACGCATAACTCTATTATGCCTAGATGAATCATTGGTTTGTCCACAACCCTCTTAGCGTTAACCAACTTCAACTTTTTGAATCCGAACTTGTACTCCATATATAATAAGTTCATGAACCATTTCACATTTGAATTATTACTTAGATTGTAATAAGGACTCTGGTTCAGAACATTTAGATCAAGAATTAATGGAATATGAAAATCACTAACACTTCTATAATAATCAATAATCTCATCGCAAATTTGATCCCATACAACTCTTTCTCCTTGTTATACATCCAACTTATAATGGGTGATAGATGAGTATACTTGGTCTTCCTTTTTTTGTAACTCACAGGATACTTTCCTTTGTTGACGAGGGGCTCTCTAAAATGTATAATACAAGGGAGCTGCATTGTGTACTATAGTCTTTACCAACACTCTCATGGATTACTACTAACTATCTTTGCATTCTTATCTAGATTAACCTCTAGAATAAGTTCAAAACTACTAACAATAAGGAATCATGGATACTGAAGAAGATTCATATACTCACTGTTAGGGTAAGAAATAACATTTCATGTGCATTAGTGTAAATTACCTCATTATCCTTCATATCTAGAGTCTTATCGAGATTATCAAATAAATCATCCAAGTGAAGATCATCTGAAATGTCTAAGATAGACTCACTGTTAGGGTAAGAAATAAGCTCCTGAACATACTTCGCTTCACGTATAGAATCTTCTTGATACGTTCGAATCTGCCTCGTGTATAGAATCTTCCTGAACTTTTTACTAATTCACAACCTTTTGGTCAATCTATGGTTAGTATCTGACTCCATACACCATGGCTTCATGATCATTCTCATATGGTGCAACATTGGTAGAACTAATTCTACTTTTTCTACCATTAATATTTTGTGTTATTTCTGCATTGATGATACAATTCACAATTGTTGATAACATCTCAAATTTCCCAATAATAAGCTTAGCTGAAACTAATCTATCATTAAGATGATTGGTTCCTAAGGTTAATTCATTAATTCTCTTAGACTAAACAACTTACACTCAAAAATTGTTAGTAAAACAAACATGCTATGAAGATTATCATGCATTGATATGATTATATGTCATCACTGGATTTTACAATCAAAAATCTCGTTGAACACCTCTCCATCTATAAACACTATTTAGATTTCAATTCATCCTAACTTGACTTAAATCTTATACCTCTGATCGGCAATTTCATTGAATAATGTTTTAATATTACTATTTGAGCATAACTATCCCAATAAACATTTGTCAACACATAATTTAACAATTTTTAAGATTTGCCAGCCATACGGTTTTACATTGCTCTCTCTAGATGTTTAAGACTTACATGATGATCCTCTCATAAAGCCTTATCTTTCGAATTTGCCTCCCATGTCGGAACATATAATCAAAGAATAAAATATTTAACAAATCTTTCGTTTGCACTTTGGCGTATCTTTTCTTTTTGTGTGTACATTGGCATCTTTTATTCCTATATGATCTTTTGCCTCTTTTTGCTCTTATTTTCTTTTTATTCAGTTTTTATTTTCCTTTTCTTTTTCTTATTTTGATTCATTATATATATAAGAATCATGAATTCTAGAATGATTGGCTTGAGTATAATAAGAATATAACTCTCAGTCTGTTTTAGCATAGAATCAGTAGTACCATAAACTTATAATATATTACCATCTTTAGTCATTGGAGATTTTGTTTTAATAAATCACAATCCATGTTCCTTTTCAGTCTTGACAACCAAGCATATTAACATATCAAACAAAGTCCTAGTCAGTATTTTTAAGCCATGGTTTGTAATAATTTTAGATTAAAAAATATACTATCATTTTCTATGTACACATAAAATTCATTTTTGGAACTTTTAGTAAACTGAAAATATTTTTGGAATTTTTTAATATTTTAACTAACTCCCTATAAACTAAAAATATTTTTGTATTTTGCTTTTTTTTAATTTTCAACCCCTAAAATAATGATTATCTTTAGAAAATAACAATTTTAACCTAAACAAAGAAAGAATAATATGGTTGTTGAAAATTCTCGTGTAATCATCAAAATTAATCATCTCTAGAGATTCAACTAAATAGTATAACCGAGAATGATCAAATGCTTTGGTGAAAGATCCACAACGTTTTCAATAGATTAAACTTGTTTATGATGAATAAGCTTTCTATTAAAACAATCACAAATGAAGTGCATGTGAATGTTGATATGATTGTTCTTAAGGTGTTGTATAGGATTATTCGCAATATCAACTACGTTGTCGTCGCACCAAATGGTTGTATTATAAAGATTTAAACCATAATCAAGCAATTGTTATTGAATTCACACAATCTAAGAGGAACAACTTGATGTGACCACATATTCAGCTTTGGTAGTTGACGTTGACATCGTGTTGGCTTCTTGCACTGCCAAGAAATCAAATGATTGTCAAGAATTGACATCCACCGGTAGTTGATATCCTATCCAGATTATAGTCACCATAATCCTATCTAGATTACAACCACCACGTCTGATTCCTTAGGATAACTTTGATAATGAGAACACTAACAAACCGAAAACATGATATCCGGCCAGCATGCAGTCAGATTCATTTGACATCTAATATGTGTTGGTCAACATCGTCGCCCGTGAGATCTAGATTTTAAATGGGACGAGAAGACATAGGAGTTGGAGCAATCTTATAATCTACAAGCTTGTATATATCAATTATGCTTTGAACATAATTTCTTGATGAATCAGAATACTATCTTTACTTGGTTTCACTTTGATACTCAAGAAAAATGATATTTCTCCAAGCGAACTCATCTCAAAGTTCTTCATCACTGCCTTAAACTCTTTGCATAATTTATCATTTGTAGATCCAAAGATAATATCATCCACATCAATTTAAACTAGAATAAGATCATCACATGTGTCCCGTGTAAACAAAGTTTCATCAATAGCTCCTCAAGTATACCTATTTTCAAGCAAATCCTCTATACGAGTGGCATATCAAGCACGAGATGCTTGATGTAAACCATATAAAACAATGTCTAACTTGTATACTTAATCTGGATGATAAGGATCATCAAAACATTGTAGTTGGCAAACGTAAATTTCTTCCTTCACTATGCCATACAAAAAAAGCAATCTTGGTATCTATTTGGTAGACTTTGAAATTCATGAATGAAGCATACAGAAGAAAAATATAGATAGCCTTAAGTCTAATGGTAGGAGCATAGACTTCTTCATAATGTCTTCCTTCTACTTGTTAAAATCCTTGCACTACAAGATGAGCCTTGTTTTAAACAATCACACCTTTTTCATTCGTTTTGCTGCAGAAAATCCACTTTGTTACAATAGGAAGCTTATCTTGAGGTAGCTCATGTCTTTACCACCTTCTAGTTAATACACTATTATTTCCTCTAAATTATCATCTGCAACAAGTCCTTCAGGTGATGCCATATCAGATTGTGATTCTTCAAAGGGAACTTGAATAGCCTTAATAGGAAAGGCTAGTGTAGAAGATGTAGATGTTTTTGATATTGGAGCCAGAATCTCTAAAGATGGATAAACTTTTTGAAAAACGAGACTAGAATCAAAATCATATGATTGAACTGTTTTTTGAACCTGTACAAAATCAAGTTCAGATATACCTTCATGAACAAGAATAGAAAAGTAAAACTACTTGAAGAATGCTTTGCGGTAGATTCTAAAATAGAAAATGAGGGAATATTCTCATCTATCTTGTTGATGATATTATATAAATCAGCATTCGGAGAACTAAAACTAGTAATGACACCAGAATAACGATTAAAATTAGTGAATAAAGATTCATAGTCATTGTTGGAGCGGGTTAAGGACTTAACTAGATTATTCTGTTTGATCAGCAGATGACAAATGCAGAATATAAGTCAACTGTCTTACTTAACAAACACATACACTTTTAGTAATAATAATTACACAAAAAAATTCTTTTAAAGTATACACTTGATTAATCTTTTCTGAGTACAAGTTTGTTACAATTAGTAGATAACCAAGTGGGCTAAGAAGCTAACCTCAAAACTATACAAGTAAGAGGTATTAATACTATGAAAGGTAAACAGAAAGAATAAATCACTTCAAATCTATTCCTGGTTTACAAAAGGCATGTACAACACAAACAGAAAATTGGCACATCAGAAGTTTACAGCTTCATTACTATGTTATCTCTAAAAGGCAGAACACAACGACCGCTAATGTAGTTTGATACAGACAGTCTTGTCTAATGTGGTAGTTGATCAACATCTCATCCATTTTAGTGCTGATAACTAGTTGATTAGCACTTCGTCAAGCTTATCGGCATGTTAGGGTTTTCACAAGTTTATCAGAGTCATTTTATCCTTATAAAATGAAGAACGTAGCGGAATTAGAATGAAAAACTTGTTATAGTTAATATATATAAACCAATTTATATATCTGTTAAAAACCTCTAATGGATCATTATATGAAAAACCATGCTTACAAACAAACATAAGGTGTTTAGAAATCTACCTCTAGAATGGGATAGAGGAAGAAGATCTTTGATCTGCAGCTTCCAAAGTAGGAAATCTCAAGCTTGTCTACCTCAAGCTTCCAACAAAACACCAGGCTGCTAGGATTTTCTTCACTTGAATCGAATTCTGTTCTTGGTTTTCTTCGACCGATCAAGAGAAAAGCAACAGGAACATCGATCTGCACCTTTGTGTGTGTTGTAAGTTATCAGAGAGAGTGGTTGAGTGCAATCATATATTGCACGTCCTATGAAACTGAATTTCAGAGTGAGAGAAAAGTGGGTGGGACCCATCCCTTTAACCCATCCCGCATTTCTCTAATATCCATCTGCACTAGTAAATATGGATGAACAAACTCTAACCGCATTTGTAAATGAGGAAGAAGAAACTTCATCCGCATTTCCCAAATGTACATCCGTATTTGTAAATGCGGATGAGTAGTTCCATTAGCATTTCCGAAAATGCACATCCGCATTTGTAAATGCGGATGAGTAGTTCCATCAGCATTTCCAAAAATGCACATCCGTATTTGTAAATGTGGATGAACAGTTCATCATCATTTCCCAAATGCATATCCACTTTAGTAAATACGGACGATCAGTTTCATTAGCATTTCCTTAAATGCTAATCCGCATTAGTAAATGCGGATGAAGAAATTCCTTCAGCATTTCCACAAATGCACATCCGTATTTGTAAATGCGGATGATGAACATTCAATCTCTTTTCTTCAGTAAGACATCGCATTAGTAAATGCGGATGAGTAATCGAAATGCGGACAAAAAAGACTTATAGTTTGTTCAACCATTTAAATAACAATACAAAGTACTCTCTCTCTAGAACAAATTATCCATATAATTTATCCAAACACTAGTGCAAATATTTAGAAAACCAATCTCTAAATACTTCAAGTGTCAATATTTATTTACATGATCATATCATAAAATAAATATTGTGGGTGTTTGTCTCTTTTGTTATTGGCTATGACCCGACTTGGATCATAACGTAGCAGCCACATCAATTCAATATGTGTCTTGGGCAGACCGTTCCCAACAATCTCCCACTTGCACAAGATACATAAAGAATTGATGCAAGCAGTAAATACTGCCTAAAATAGTTTACTACCCTAATACGCATGACGAAGTGCCATTCAATGACATCATCTTCCTCAAGTCCCTTACATGAAAATGATTTAGGTGAATCTATCATTTATCCTTTTGTTACAGATGTCATGTTAAATCCAGAGTCACAAAATGATCATTCTATGATGATTTAACTTTATCAGGCCATAGATATCATACTCTCAACGAATAAGAGGAACAAATCCCAACTTGACTACATACGTTTCTAATAATCACCTTGTATCACACCTAAAACTAGCCTTATGTATTGTCCATTATTTCATAACAGCGAAGAAGTAGATCAAAGTATAATATTTGGTGAATATCAAAACCCAATATGTATCTCAGGTCGGAGGATACAATGATATTCGCCTTTACTAAAATTTACATATGATCAATTACATAATTCCATGCAGTAAAATTTGAGAAAGGTCTGTCCAATATTTGTATCCCACAAATATTTATAAACCTTGATAGCAACCTCTTGCTCTATGTTTATACCTTATGAATATCCACCAATCCAAGTTGATAATAGTCTTACTTCATATTTGTTCCCACAAATATGACCGACTATGGACATTTAGAATAATAAACATATTCATGGATCTGAACATGCTAAAATGGAACATAACTCATAGTATCATAATATATATATATATATATATATATATATATATATATATATATATATATATATATATGAGTCAAAATAACAATTGTTCCGATATTTAAATACTAAATAGATCAAATCCAATCACTAGAATATCAAAGTCCTAAGGCACAAGTATGACTCTCATGCTTTGGCCTTTCAAGGAGCTTCGTGAGTGGATCCGTAATATTTTGATCGGGGTGAACTTTGCGAATACATATCTTTCCTTTTTCAACTTCATCCCTTATGTAGTTGAATCTCTGCTCAATGTGTCTTGTCTTTTCATGTGCACGGGGTTCCTTGATTTGAGCAATCGCACCCTCGTTGTCACAAAATATCTCTAGGGGATCTTGAATGGTAGAGACTACCCCTAGATCGGCAATGAATTTCTTCAAACATGCAGCTTCCTCTGCTTCCAATGAAGTGGCGATGTATTCTGATTATGTAGTGGAAAATGCTACCACATCCTATTTTGAACTCTTCCAGGATACTGCCCCTCTATTCATAATGAAGACATACCCCGATTATGATCGAGAATCATCTCGATCAGTTTGGAATCTCGCATTCGTGTAACCCTTTACAACGAGTTCCTCTTTACTAGATCCGCATATTAGAAACATATCCTTAGTCCTCCAAAGGTATTTCAATATACTCTTAACAGCCATCCAATGACTATTTCCTGGATTTTGCTGATATCTGCTTGTCATGCTCAAAGCGCATGGCACGTCCGGTCTAATGCATATCATTGCATACATGATGGATCCTATAGCAGATGCATATGGGATTTCCTTCATCCTTTCTTGCTTATCCTTTGAGCTTGGACATTGAGATGCACTCAATATTGTCTCTCTTTGAATAGGTACCAAACCTTTCTTAGAGTTCTCCATCTTGAACCTTTTCAAGATTTTATCAATGTATGCACTTTGGTTTAAACCTATCAACCACCTTGATCTATCCCTATAGATCTTTATTCCTAAAGTATAGGCGGCTTCACCAAGATCTTTCATGGAAAAACAACTTCCAAGCCAGGTTTTAACACCTTCCATGGTTGGAATGTCATTTCCAAACAGTAATATATCATCAACATACAATACTAAGAATGTGATGATGCTCCCACTAGCCTTCTTATAGACACAAGCTTCATCAGCGTTCTTGATGAATCCAAATTTCTTGATCTCTTCATCAAAACATTGATTCCAACATCTCGATGCTTGTTTCGATCGATAGATTGATTTCTTTAACTTGCATACTTTATTAGGATATTGTGGATCGACAAAATCTTCGAGCTGAACCATATAGACATTCTCTTCGATATGTCCATTAAGAAAATCACTTTTGACATCCATTTGCCAAATCTCATAGTCATAATATGCAACTATAGCAAATAATATCCTAATTGACTTTAGCATTGCCACAGGGGAGAAGGTATCATCATAATCAACCCCTTGACTCTAAGTGAAATGTTTTGCTACAAGTCTTGCTTTATAAGAATCCAAGTTTCCATGCATATAAGTTTTCTTCTTGAAAACCCACTTACATCCAACTGGTTTGGAGTTAAGTGGTGGCACAACCAATTCCCACACTTGGTTGTCATACATGGATTGCATCTCTACGTTTATAGCTTCAAGCCATTTGTCATAATCCAAATTGGACATTGCATCATGGTATGTAGTTGGTTCATCCAAGTCAAGTACATAGCATCCATTCATGAAAAATCCATATCTTTCGAGTGGATAGCAAGTTCTACCAGATCTACGAACGTTTTGTGTGTATTGATCAACCACTTGATCATTATCAACAACCTCTTGTTGATTGCTAGTATCAACCAAACACGTATCGGCTTATGGTTGTCGATCCTCATCAACTTCCACTGTTCTATCGGTAGTTCCTTCCATAAGGAATTTAGTTTCCAAGAACTCAGCCTTTCGAGCAATAAATAAGTTTTCCTTTGTTGGATTGTAGAAGTAATATCCCATCGAGTCTTTGGGATATCTTACAAAGATACACTTAGTGGATCGGCTTTCTAATTTGTTTGGGGGTTCTGTTTAACATAAGCTTCACAACCCCATACCTTTAAATATGATAACGATGGAACCCTTCCATGCGATATTTCAAAAGGTGTCTTATCCACTTTCTTGGTTGGGGCCATAATTAGAATACGGGGCGCGGAGAGCAATGCTAAACCCCAAAATGACAGAGGTAGTGTGCTTCTAGCCATCATAGATCGAGCCATATCCAATAGGGTTTTGTTTCTCCTCTCAGACACACCATTATGCTGTGGTGTTTTGGGTGGAGCAAGCTGTGAGACAATCCCACAACTTCTAAGATGATCTTGAAAGGCATCACTAAGGTATTCACCTCCTCTATCCGAATGAAGAACTTTGATACTTTTGTTGATTTGATTTTCTACTTCATTCTTGAATATTTTTAACATTTCAAAACTTCATCTTTGTGTCTCAACAAGTACACATAACCATAACGACTATAATCGTCGATGAAGGTAATGAAGTATCTTTCACCATTGCTTGCATTGCTTTAAAAGGACCACATACATCCGAATGTATGATTCCTAATAAATCTTTTGCCCTTTGGTTAGTACCACTAAAGGGTTCCTTGGTCATCTTTCCTTGTAAACAAGATTCACACTTATCAAATGAACCCTCTTCATTTGCTTCCAAAAGACCATTCTTTTGAAGTGTTTGAATACGATTCTTGTTTATGTGACCAAGACAACAATGCCAAAGATATAATTCACTTAAACCCATTTTAAGTTTCTTGGAGCTTGACTGGTATAATGAGTTATTAAAGGATGAGTCATCATGAACCAATTCATAAATACCATTAAAAGGCATAGCCTTAAAATAAAATATATTATCCATAAAAACACAAATACCATCGTTTATAAACTTTAATAAATAACCATATTGTTTCAGAAGGGATATAGAAATTATATTCCTAGTCAAACTAGGAGCATACAAAACATTCTTCAAAATAACTTCCAAACCACTTGGAAGCTTCAAGATATAGTCTCCTTGGGCTTCAACATCAACTTTTGCTCCGTTGCCCATGTAGAGACTAGTATCCCCCTTCTTAAAATGCTTATTTCTTTTGAACCCCTGCAACAAATTGCAAATATGAGTTCCACATCCGGTATCTGATACCCTTGTGTTTGAAGAAATAAAATTAAGTTCAATATGAATCATGAAAGTTGTACCTGAGGTCTGCCCATCATCCCTCTTGTTTTTCAACTCCATGAGATAGATTGGACAGTTCCTTTTCCAATGTCATATCTAGCCACACTCAAAGCATGGATCGTTCTCCATAACCTTTGGCTTCTTAAGCCTCGGTTTTGGTGGTCCCGCTTTAGTCTTTCCTTTACCCTTTCCTTTGATGTACCCATTGCCTTTGGCAACATTTGCCTTGGGTTCGGGGTGATGCCTTTTCTTGTTGCCACCCTCATTGATCATGAGAACCGGTAAAACCCTTTTACCTATCCCTGCCTCAGCTGTTTTGAGCATTGCATGAAGTTCCTCAATGCTCTTGCCCCATCCATTCATGTTATAATTCATGATAAAAGTCTCAAATTTCTTGGTTAGACCATTGAGGATCAAATCCATGGGCAACTCTTTTGAGAAGGGATAATTCAGCCTTTTGAGATGATGAATATGGCTTTTCATCTTCATCACAAAAGATGACACATATTGGGTTTCTTCCATTCGACATGCATAAAGCGCTCGAACCGTTTCGAAGCGTTCTACCCACGCTTGTAGAAGGAACATTTCCTTCAGCTGGGTAATCATGTCGTATGCCCTGTGATGTTCAAAATCCTTTTGAGGCTCGGGAATCATGGTTCCCAACATGAGGCAAGAAAGTTGCACAGAATCCTCAGTGTGCTTAACCCAATCCTTGTAGGCATCAACATCATCAATATGGGGTTCATCGGGAATAGGATCGTCCAACACATATGTTTTCTCTTCTTGCTTGAGAACAATTCTTAAGTTTCGAAACCAATCCATGAAATTATTCTGGTTTAGATGATCCTTTTCCAGGATAGTTCTCAGTGACAGGTTATGGTAGGTCGGGGAGGTAGCGTTGTTATTATTTGCGGCCATTACTACAATACAAACAAAGTTCAATTTTTGTATTTATAAAAATGACATTTTATTTATTAATACCCTTTCATGTGTCAAAGACAATTAATAATTAAAACCTAGAACCCAATTGACATTTTAATTATTAATACCCTTTCATGTGTCAAAGACAATTAATAATTAAAACCCAGAATCCAACGTTACATTCGAATAATGGGTAGGTGACCTTTATCCCATTATTTAAATTAACAAGGTAGCCAACTTTTGACAATTTCAACCCTTTGCAACGTCTAGTTTATGGGATCAGTTAAACATCTTTATGTTTAGTCGGCATGTTTAATCCCATCAACACCATTGTACGCCATGCTTCGGTGACCCTATTCACATGGTTTCCACTCAAGTCGTCCTACTTACACACACGTGTGAGTTTACACATACAGGTAGTTAGGTGACCTTTATCCTACAAATATGTTAAACCCACCTCAAATACACAAGTTCCCTAAATATGGTTAGGTGACCTTTATCCCAGAAATAGTTACTAAGTGATTCGAGTGTTGTATAAAATGATGGTGTTAAACTTCTTTAAAAGGGATTTCGTTTCCATTAATTCTAGTTATGAAAACATTGTGTACCATACATTTACATGCATTCAAATACGTGGTACACTAGTGAAACCAATTTCCAAGGTTCTTTTAATTAAACCCAATTTTATTGCAAAAACATTAACTTTTAATAAAACCATTTTATTACCCATGTTAATGTTTCCAAAAAACCATTTAAAGCTTGTTATTGATTTGAAATTGTTTAACAATGCATATCCAAATATCACATGAACAATAAACTAAATCAACCATACAAGCAACACATACAACAACAAGTTCATAACCATAGCCAACTAATTTAACATCACTTGTTGACCGAAACAAGTGAGTTATTAGGTCCTTCCTAAGGGTAACACTTGTGTCGGTGAACTCCCACTTGATCCCGCTTCCAAATGCTTTAAGTGTCCACTTTGTGTTGTGATTCTCCCATTCGATTTGAGCATCCAAATAGGCTTAATTTTTGCACCAAACTCCTTTGGGCCTTCAAAATATGTTTTTGGTTATTGGGCTTAAATCCCACTAAGAGCTATAAAGCCCTTTGGGCACAAAATTGGCCCAAACCAAAAAACATCCTTGTTGCAGCTTCTTTTACAAAATTATATATCCTATATACATTTTCTAGTAAAAGTGAAATGCAACTAATCTATTTGTTTACATACCAGATGAAAATAAAAAAATTACATAGCCAATTGGAAGAACAAATAAATTTAATTATTACAACCCTTTGAATAATCAAATACAAATTACAACACACCCAAACACAAGGTCTCGACTAGGTTATGAACACCAAGATACATATCCAAATATGTAAGCAAAAATCCCAGTGCTTTCCCCTTGAATCACTGATTTTCGGTTAATGTATAAACAAATCGAATATCATGATTCTTGTCCAAACAACTAAATCATCCAAATAATGAAACTTTTCAAGATTATAATATGCATGTAAATAGAAATCTTGAAAAAATAGGGGAAATATAGACCTGAATTTTCGGTCTGTTGGTGAATTAACAGCAAGAAACCGAGAATTCAGTCCAGATAAATCATGTATCCATATAACCGGCTCTTGATGCCATTGTTGGGGTTTTCACAAGTTTATCAGAGTCATTTTATCCTTATAAAATGAAAAACGTAGCGGAATTAGAATGAAAAACTTTTTACAGTAAATATATATAAACCAATTTATATCTCTGTTAAAAACCCAAAATGGATCATTATATGAAAAACCATGCTTACAAACAACCATACGGTGTTTAGAAATCTACCTCTCGAATGGGATAGAGGAAGAAGATCTTTGATCGGCAGCTTCCAAAGTAGGAAACCTCAAGCTTGTCTACCCCAAGCTTCCAACAAAACACCAGGCTGCTAGGATTTTCTTCACTTGAATCGAGTTATGTTCTTTGTTTTCTTCGACCGATCGAGAGAAAAGCAACGTAAACACGGATCTGCACCTTTGTGTGTGTTGTAAGTTATCAGAGAGAGTGGTTGAGTGCAACATATATTGCACGTCCTATGTGACTGAATTTCAGAGTGAGAGAAAAGTGGGCGGGACCCATCCCTTTAACCCATCCGCATTTCTCTAATATTCAACCACATTAGTAAATGAGGATGAACAAACTCTAACCGCATTTGTAAATGCGGAACAAGAAACTTCATCCACATTTCCTAAATGTACATCCGTATTTGTAAATGCGGATGAGTAGTTCCATTAGCTTTTCCAAGAATGCACATCCGCATTTGTAAATGCGGATGAGTAGTTCCATCAGTATTTCCAAAAATGCACATCAGCATTTGTAAATTCAGACGAACAGTTCATCAGCATTCCCCAAATGCACATCTGCATTAGTAAATACGGACGATCAGTTTTATCAGCATTTCCTTAAATGCTCATCTGCATTAGTAAATGCGGATGAAGAAATTTCTTCAGCATTTCCACAAAGGTACATCTGCATTTGTAAATGCGGATGAGGAACATTCATCTGCATTTCTTCAGTAACACGTCGCATTAGTAAATGCGGATGAGTAACAGAAATACGGACAAAAAAGACTTGTATTGCTTGTTCAACCATTTGAATAACAATACAAAGTACTCTCTCTCTATAACAAATTATCCATATAATTTATCCATAACACTAGTGCAAATATTTAGAAAAACAATTTCTAAATACTACAAGTGTCAATATTTATTTACATGATCATCTCATAAAATAAATATTGTGGCTATTTGTCTAGTTTGTTATTGGGTATGACCCGACTTGGTTCATAACGTACTAGCCACATCAATTCAATATGTGTCTTGGGTAGACCGTTCCCAACACAACAATGGTTCAGGACTTGGCAGAATTTGGTAGTTGGAAGCCAATGCTGAATCCTTGTGTTTTTGATAGCTTTATCCTCTTCATAGATCAAGAAATTCCCCCTAGGATGATGCTACCAAAACTCTTTCTTCACCCTTCAAGAATCCTTATTAACAGTAGCTCAAACATGTATCCTCTTCTATCTCTTGAGGGTAGACTGACCAAATCATTCATGTTGTGCTCAGATAGTCTAATGAGATCATACTCTTTGACATCAGTTTCACTGGAACCAGCAAAAGTTAGACAGGAGGAGTAGGTTGAGGAATTATAGCTCCAATATGTGATTTGGTCCTGAATGTTTAATGGAGTCACATGTAGAACATCTTCTTTTTTGTCTCCACTTTATTTTGCTTCAACTTTGTTTCCAATCTGTATCTTCAAAATAGAAGCCATAGATTTATACTTATTTGGCATGCCTTCATATTCGAGATCAAAGTGAACATCTTCTATAGGTTTTCAAGGTTGAGGTTCAAAACTTCTAGCTCAATTAGGAAGAAAGACTTGGACTTGTTTTTTTTCTCAGTGAAGTATCCCTCAAGCTTCAGATCGTATCCATATTTGATAATGGTTGTACCATCACCCTTTGAGTCTTCTTCTTTCTCAAATTCTAAGAGTTCTTCTTCATCAGTTTGCTTAGGATTGTCCAAACTTTGTCTTACTCTTTCGACAGCAGTGGTGATGATCACTTCATCTTTCGATTGATCAGACATCCTTTGTGTTGGAAATTTTGTTGTTTGAGGAGCTTGTTGAACTATTGGAGAAACATGCTCATTGGTTTAAGCAGTTTGGATAATAGGAGGAGATAATTATGGTTGAGTACTGGATACAAGATTTACAGATGGGGTGGCCTTAGTAGCTTTAGTCCCTTTCATATTCTTCTTTTTTCTAAAGCCTGCCTTGACTTTTCTAGAGTAGACTTGTAAATTCTCATTAACACCTTCTCTACTTCCATTACCATTGAGTCATTTCTTGTGTTGTTTAGCCTTAATCTGGTTAGGCTAGTTATCTCAAATCTGTTGAAGCAAACTAGTTGATTCCTTAAGTAAGCTACCTTTCCGGCTACTAATCTTGTGATAAAGTTTGTGTCTTTCTTCTGGTAATATTCCCACTCTATTATTGGGTCATATGCTATCAGTGGAGTTTTAGGGATTTCCTTACCATCTTCAGCTTTGACTAAGGATAGTACCTTCTGAAGCAGCATCTTGGACTTCTTATTTCTACATCCATAGATGTTGAGGTACGCAGCAACTTACTTTGAGATGTCAAGGGGTAGATCTAGTATCTTATTCTCATGATCATAATACATGTTCTCACTTTTTATTCTCTTGACTGGAAACTTCTTTATTTGGGAATCATACCCAGCACCCAAAATATTTATAAAGGAGTTAAAATATTCGGGTTTTGAACTTAGAACACAAGAAAAAAACAACTAATTCCCCAAAGTATCGATTTAAATCTCTCAAAGATAACAACTAGTTGTTATTGATTCAATACTCATTAATCATAGTGCGGAAATCCATGATTAATAATATGAGATCTATGTGTGTGTGTGATTATGTGTGTGTTTGTATGCTTGAATAATATTAATAACTGCTTGTTTTATTGATTGTTTAAAATCTTAGAAAGGATTAGGGTATACTGTTATTTATAACCTATACAATGATCTATGTATAGTTACAAAAATACCCTTATGTAAACAATATACATATAATCCTAAGTCTATAAGTCGTCCGTTGTGAATGATTAGCTGTCCGCTGTGGATGATAAGATGTCCGCTGTGGAAGTTGAACTATATTTTCGCTGCGACTTGGATGCTATCCACTATGAACACTTGGTGTTTGCTTTGTTGTTGTCCGTTGTGGAGTGTGCATTCGTTGTGGATGTACATCCACTATGGACTATTCATCAGCTGCGGACTTGGTCATCCGCTATGTGTGATTGTTCATCCGCTATGGGCACTTAGACTATGTTCTTCATCTTCTGCACCTTCTTGTTCATCCGCTATGGACGAGCCCTCATCCGCTGTAGACACTTAAGCAAAAGTTCCTTTTTATCTACAAACCAGAAAAAGAAATTTAAACTTAATTAGTGTTTGATATGAATATTAATGATGTTTATGTGTTCGTTAATGGTTGTTTGAATACTAGAACACATTATGTTTGATTATGGCAAGCATTATCCTTTTATGCACATGTTGAGTCCAACAATACTCCCCAAAAGGATGATGTTGCCAGTCTTTGATGTTTGCTTGTTAATGTTTTGTATGTTAATGATAATGTGTTTGTTTATGTTTGATTTGAATGATATCATTATTGCATGATTGACTTAAGATGTTTGATATGTATGATTGCATGATTGGATGATTAACTGTTTAACTGATTACACATGTGTAATCAAATTTCCTTGTATGTTCTGATTCATATATGTTTGCTTGTATGACTTGTTACTTGCATGATTGTTGTTATGTTTGGTAATATGTATGTTATACATGAATGATATATGTTCTCATATGTGTGCTATGTCTGTTATGTATGATTTGATGTTTTGATTATTTGAGTGGTTAGATATGTATGATTGTTGTTTTGACTATTTGATTATTAGAAACCTTTAAGAATAAGATGGACCAGCTTCATCTACACTCTTTTGCACTTCAGAGGTAGCTTTGAGAGACTCTTCAACATCTTTCTCTGTGAACATGTCTTTCTCAGCTTCCTTGACTTGATCAGATAATGGTGTAATCTTCAAAGCATTAAGGCAGTTCAATATGTGTTCAGTAAAGTATTGAACTGCACTCTTCTGATCATCATACTTGAACTTTATTAGGAGTTGCACCATCTATTTAAGGGTGGTTTGATCAAGGCTTTGAACTTCAATGGTTCTAACCAGAGTGGTTACCACATGATAACCTTTTAGAACTTCAAGATTGTTGTTCTCTAAGATCCCATGGCTTCTTATTCTTTCAATATGTGTCAGTGACTGCTGGTTTGTCTCTAACCTTTGCTTCAAGGCACCATTCACAAACACAATGCCTAAGATCCTCATCATATGTATAAAGTAGAAACAGTCACCCTTACACAACACATCTTCAATGGCAGGGAATGACTTTGTCTTAAAAATTGATACATATGATGGATGTAGCAGCTTAATTTCAACTGGGTCAAACAATCGGATATTAGCTGCTTCTTTTCCCTCTAACTTTCTCTCTAACACAACTTCAAAGTGGGCTTCATCATAAAACCATCAAGTGATTGGATGGTTGTATTGATTACCATCAATCTTCTTCATAATCAGCTTTAAGTCTGATGGTCTCAGAGGATATCAAACTCTCTCTAACAGTTCACTGTCAAGATATGTTATACTTTCTTCACTTTGTTGCTTCTGTTTGCTAGCCAATTATTGTTCTCTTCTAAGCTGTAAGGTCTTGTTCCCGGGACGCTTACAATCAGTCAATCATCGCATAAAATACTTAAAAGGCATCAATTTGCAGCGGAAATACATCTTTTCATTAATAAATTAAATTGTGTCAAATCATCACATTATTTTGTTTACATCCCAAAAATTGTATTAATACATTATCATTCTCAAAATATCGATACCAGACTCGGATCATCCCCAGTAGCTTATGAATCCATGCCTGCACCTCTTCAGCATCAACAATTACCTGCCAATTGATATACATATAAAAAAGTCATCGTTGCTGAGTGACTCATTTTATAATAAGATACATTTCTTTTGTATAAACATATCCTTTACTTTCATACGTGATCATACATCATACATACATCTTGATAAAAATTATTTATTATCTTTCATCTTCGTTCGTTTTCGTACTTTCTTTCATTAACATCTTTCATTTTTTATCTTGATCCCGTCATATGCTATGCCCCATCATTATGCACGAAGCAACTACCGTGTTTGGGTCAAGCGAAAAGGATCCCGTTTTTGCATGTCTTGATCAATCATAAAGATTGACCCCCCTGTGTGCACTCTCATGGGTTAGCTAAACCACACACAATTAAGCTAACAACCCCTCAAGGAGTTGTGAACCTCCATTAAATTTGCTTGCAAGGCTTTCATTCATTCATTACGTTCCACTTTTCATTATCGATACTTTACGTGCATATACATATCATGCCATGTAAAGTCACCTCATAATACATAACATAAAATATTATAACTCGTAACAGCAGCCCACAAGAAAAGAATATAACATTAGTGTTAGAATTCACACCTCAGAGAAGAACGATTGCACAAATTACTATTTCTAATAATCTCTTGAAATAAGAATACATCACACTATATATCCAGTTTCACAACTAACTAATACTAATCCTTCCGAAGGCAAACATAAGCTTTGGAAGAAAATAAGCTTCGGACGAAAATAAGCTTCAGAAGAAAATTAGGGAAAAAACAAATTCTTCAAAAGAAAACAAGCTTCGGAAGAAAATAATCTTCTGAAGAAAACAAGCTTCGGAGGAAAATAAGCTTTGAAAGAAAACAAGCTTTGGAAGAAAACTTGTACTTTAAACATTAGACAAGCATAACTTCCATTAAAACATATGTACCAGTCACTTAATTTCTATTCCCAAAATTTTAGAATAAACCTAGGTGTTCACAGCGCATTAAATAGGTATATAGCGGATGACTTAAGTGTTAAGTGTCCATAGTGGACAGCCAAAGCCCACAGCGGATGACCAAAGTCTATAACGGATGGCCTAAACACTAAGTGTGTTCACAACGGACATGTATTGTCCACAGCGGACAGTCTAAAAGTGTTCAATTGTCCATAGCGGTCTGTTAGTGTCCTAACGGACAACAACGGACATTCACTAACACTTATATCCAAAATAGGTGAATTCTAGTCCCAAGCAACATATTAAGCGTATTCTTAGCATGGATCTATTAGTTACACACTTCAAACATAACAAGCAACCATTCAACATCATAGGATCTTAAAAGAAAAACTTCATCTTTCATAAACAGTCGTATTTTAAAGAAAAATCATACTTTGGCTTAGAAACATTAGTTTAATATACATATCAGCCCTAAACAAGTTGAAAACTTGTAAAAGAGGGGATCTAGAACTCACCTTAACTGGATTTCGAGTGACCCACAACAAACTTGAGAACAACTTGGAGTTCTAGCACCTAAACACACAAAAACAAGCAGCTAAACACATAGGAATAGGTCCAGAAGCTTAAACCCATTTGAAACTGAGACCAGAACACCTTAAAATCTTACCTTTTGAAGGTTTCTTCTACTTTCTCACTCTAGAACTGGTTGGAGCTTCTTTCTCTCTCTCTATCCTGTGTTTGTGCGTGGGATAGGGGTATCGGCAGCCATATTTCCTTTTTAAACCCCATTATGGGCCGGTTTGGCCCTTGCACACTTTTAACCCTTGCTTTTTGAAATAATAACTCATTTTCTCCCTTTACTTTTCTTTTCTTTTCTTTTTCTGAAATTTTCGGGTGTTACAAGTCCACCCCCCTTATATAGGTTTCGTCCATGAAACCTGTCATTCCTCGAACAGCTACGGATAGTGTTGTCTCATCTCTTCCTTGGTCTCCCATGTAGACTAGGATCCCTTCTTGTGTTTCCACTATACTCGCAATAGTGGGACCACTTTATTCCTTAACCTTTTCTCTATTCTATCAATGATGGCCACCGGTTGCTCCCTATAATTGAGCCGTTTGTCCATCTCGATATCCTCAAGTGGCATGATCATGTCTTCATCGGCTAAGACTTTCTCAGATGAGATACATGGAACGTTGGATGAATTCCACTTAACTCATCGGGTAGTTCAAGCTACCTCTCCTACTCGAGTAATGATTTGAAAAGGCCCTTCATCCACTCAGAGTTAATTTGATCCTTCTTTAGAGCTTCGTCCTGAAATTCCTTAACCTTCTTCATCACATCAAAGGTCATGATCATCTGATAAGCCTTTACCCGAATTGGCTCGGGTCTCTCCTTTCGGCTAAGGGTATCCGCCATCACATTGGCCTTGCCCGGATTGTAATGGATCTCACAGTCTAATCCTTGATCAACTCTAACCACATCCTTTGCCTCATATTGAGATCCTTTTGCCCTAAGAAGTACTTCAAGCTCTTGTGGTCAGTGAAGATAGTGCACTTCGTCCCGTACAAGTAATGCCTCCAAATCTTCAATGCAAAACCACAACCGCTAACTCCAAATCATGAGAAGGGTAGTTAGTCTCATCGATCTTCAACTGTCGGGATGCATAGTAAATAACTTTCCCACGTTGCATCAACAGACAACCCAATCCCGAATTAGAAGCATCCGAATAGACCACCAAGTCTTCGCTCCCTTTGAGTGACATCAAGACAGGAGCTTGAGTCAATCTCATCTTTAGCTCTTCGAAAGC
The DNA here is from genome assembly GCA_025506505.1 of Flaveria sonorensis. Classification (NCBI taxonomy): domain Eukaryota; kingdom Viridiplantae; phylum Streptophyta; class Magnoliopsida; order Asterales; family Asteraceae; genus Flaveria; species Flaveria sonorensis. The sequence goes on from CM046433.1 coordinate 23,779,336, forward strand.
ATTCTCCTGCTCCAGACCCCATAGGAACTTCATATCTTTACGAGTCAACTTGGTCAATGGTGAAGCTATCTTGGAGAAGTCTTGGATGAATCTTCTATAATAGCCCGCCAAACCCAGGAAACTACGAATCTCAGATGGCTTCTTTGGAGACTTCCATTGCATCACCGCCTCTACTTTTGCCAAGTCCACCATAATCCTTTCAGGATTAACCACATGACCTAGGAACTAAACTTCACGTAACCAGAACACACACTTGGAGAACTTGGGGTACAACTTCTCCCTTCTAAGCATCTCCAGCACCTCCCGAATGTGACTGGCATGCTCTTCTTCACTCTTCGAATACATCAGGATGTCATCGATAAACACAATCACTGATTTACCTAGCATAGGCAGACACACCCGATTCATCAGATCCATAAAAGCAGCTGGCGCATTGGTTAAACCAAAAGACATAACAAGAAACTCATAGTGTCCATAACATGTACTAAAAGCTGTTATAGGAATATCCTGCTCCTTCACCTTTAGTTGGTGGTAACCAGATCGAAGATCTATCCTTGAGAACCAACTAGCACCTTGGAGCTGATCAAACAAGTCATCAATCCTCGATAACGGATACTGATTCTTCACCGTCAACTTATTCAGCTCATGGTAGTCGATGCACATCCTCATGCTACCGTCCTTCTTCTTCACAAACAAGACTGGGGCACCTCACGGATAGATACTTGGTCAAATAAACCATTAATCTAACAACTCTTGCAACTGAGTCATCAATTCCTTCATCTTGGAGGGAGCTAGAAGATGTTGGGCACTAGGTATCAGATCAATCATGAACTTGATCTCGCGGTCAGGTGGCACACCTGATAGATCTCCCGGGAATACGTCTGGGAAGTCACACACGACCAGTACGTCTGACAATAGTGGTACTGACGCATCCATATTCTTCACATAATCCAGATAGGCACCACATCCACACCTCATACACTTCTCTGCCACAACGATCAAAATTAGTTTCGGGAGCGTAATGACTCTATCGCCGTAAGTTACCGAACTCCCATCTGGCGCGTTCAATAGAATCTTCTTCTTTCGACACATGATGTTTGCCTCATAGGCTGCTAGCCAATCCATCCCTAGGACAACATCGAATCCGCCTAAGGGCATCACAAACAACCTAGCAAAGAACCTATGCCCTTCCAACTCTATGTCATAATCTTCTACCATATCAGAAATCCTGGTAGACTTACCAATGGCAGTTTCTACATCGAAGGGAATAAAATTCCTACTAGTACCAGAATCAAAAAGAACCTATGGCCTTCCAACCTACTAGGAAGGCACTTGACACCACGTCAGGGTCCACCCTAGCCTCCTCAAGGGTCATAGTGAATGCCCTGGCTTTAACCCTCTGCCCCTCCTTCTTTCCACCCTAACCTCCTCAAGGGTCATAGTGAATGCCCTGGCTTTAGCCCTCTCCCCCTCCTTCTTCTTCTCAATCCCCTTCCTCGCCCTGGAGTTCCCAGCCCTCGGCTTCTTGCAGTCCCTGCTCAAATGCCCCCTTCATCGTAGTTATAACAATCTCTCGCCATATGACTAGGCCTCCCACACTTGAAGAAGATGTTTGATCCACACTTATGCTCCCCCACATGGTCTATCCCACACTTACCACACAAATTCACCACTACCTCAGTTGCAGCTATCCTACGGCCCTCTACCTTCATCTTTTTGCCTTTTCGGGTGAAACCACCACTGCCAAAACATTTCCCACCCCAGTTCCTCTCTCCACTTCCCTTCTTGTTCACCTCCACCACGATCACCTCCTCCCTCTCATCATACAGTCTCCCTGCCAGATCGACCACCAACCTAAACGTACCTGGCCAGGCAGCAATCAGATGTCTACAGATATCCGCCGATAGACCATGGATGTATCTCTTGATAAGTTCCTCGTGATGACAAAACTCCTCTATCACCAGCTTCTTTAGTTCACTCCATCTCATTCTTCCAATCACTCTGGTACCCTCGGCCTGGACAATGTTATCCCACCACTATAAGGCCGAATTCACAAACCAATGGGTAGCAAACTTCACTTTCTGGTCCTCCCTGCACTCGCTGATATCCAACACAGTCTCCACTTCCCTCACCCATCGGTGAGAAGCAGCAACATTCCTATTCCCATCAAAAGTCGGGGGCTTGCATCTCTAGAATGCCCCATAGTTGCACCCCTTTGCGGTTTCCTGTACGGCTTCCTCTTCCTCATCGTCACTGGAGACAACCATCTCAGTCTCTGGTTGCTCCCTTTCCCCTCAACCTCTATCATTGCCCTCTCTCCCAATAGTTTTCCTCCTTTCCTCCTTTTCTTTCCTTTCATCCTCTCTCACGGCTCTACTAATCTTAGTCACCACAGACGGTAGAATCGTCTGCATGACTTGTTGAACTTCATCTACTACTACGTCCTTCACTGAGGCCCTCAAGTTAGCACTCTTATCACCGCCTTCATGGTGATGAAGCTCGGGCTCTTCACGGGTCGTTTCAACAGTCTTAGCTCTATTCCTCATGACACGCGGCCAGTACCACGTCCCCCACGATCTCCACCTTGTGAAGCCTTTGAAGATCTATCACCAACCATCTCCAAGCACTATAAGATTCAAACACCAACACGGTCATTCAAGGTAATAGCTCATATTATGTCAAGTATAGTAACTCTCTAATTATAGTGGCTAGTAGTGATTAGCCACTTACTTTACTCTTCATTCCCCAAGCATTTCCTATTCTAACTACATTAATATCCAAATCTACTAAAAGCACATAAATCACATAACACGTGCACATAATTCCTTTTCCTATTAACGTACATAAAACGTTTATATAAAACCTTTACCTATAGGCATGTAGCTACTAGGACTAGCATCTCTTCTCTTTCTTCCCATTCTCAGTTTAAGTTTAAGGTTTTTGAAAATAATTTACCCAATTCTCTTAAACTTTGGCTCTGATACCAACTTGTAAGGCCCCATTCCCAGGACGCATACAATTGGTTAATCATCACATAAAATACTTAAAACACATCATTTTGCAGTAGAAATACATCTTTTCATTAATAAATTAAATTATGTCAAATCATCACATCATTTTGCTTACATCCCAAAAATTGTATTAATACATTATCATTCTCAAAATATGGATAACAGACCCGGATTATCCCCAATAGCTTATGCATCCATGCCTGCATCTCCTCAGCATCTACAAGTACCTGCCAACTTATATGCATATAAAAGGTTAGCGTTATTGAGTAAGTTCTAGTTTATAATAAGATATATTTCTTTCGTATAAACATATCCTTTACTTTCAAACATGATCATACCTGATACATACATCTTGATAATAATTATTTATTATCTTTTATGATCGTTCATAATCATTCGTTTTCGTACTTTCTTTCATTATCATCTTTCACTTTTTTTCTAGATCTCGTCATATGTATGCCCTATCATTGTGCACGAAGCAACTACCATATTGGGGTCAAGCGTCAAGGATTCCGTTTTCACACGTCTTGATCAATCACAAAGATTGACCCCCCTATGTGCACTCTCATCTATTAGCTAAACCGCACACATTTGAGCTAACAACCCCTCAAGGATTTGTGAACCTCCATTAAATTTGCTTGCAAGACTTTCATTCATTCATTACGTTCCACTTTTTATTATCGTTATCTTTCACTTTTCATTACATAATGCTTTACGTACATATACATATCATGCCATGTAAAGTCACATCATAATACATAACATGTAATATTATAACTCATAACAGTAGCCCACAAGAAAAGAATACAACATTAGTGTTAGAATTCACACCTTAGAGAAGAACGATTGCACAGATTATTATTTCTGATCATCTCTCAAAATAAGAATACATCACACTATATACCCAGTTCCACAACTAACTAATACTAATCCTTCTGAAGGCAAACATAAGCTTTGGAAGCAAATAAGCTTCAGAAGAAAACAAGCTTTGGAAGAAAATAAGCTTCGGAAGAAAACAAGCTTCGGAAGAAAATAAGCTTCGAAAGAAAAAAAGCTAAAATAAGCTTTGGAAGAAAACAAGCTTCGGAAGAAAACTTGTACTTCTGCTTCGGAAGCAAACTAGATTTGGCTTTTATATCTAACAATTAGAAACATTAGACAAGCATAAACTTTCATTAAAATAGAAATACCAGTCACTTAATTTCTATTCTAAAAATTATAGAATAAACCAAAGTATTCACGGCGCATGAAATAGGTATACAGCGGATGACTTAAATGTTAAGTACGACGGACAACCAAAGACCACAGCGGACGACCAAAGTCTGTAGTGGATGAACTAAACACTAATTGTGTTTATAGCAGACATGTATTGTCCACAACGAACAGTCTAAAAGTGTTCAAGTGTCCATAGCGGACAGTTAGTGTCCCAGCAGACAACAGGTTCAACACTGGCCAAGTGTCCACAGCGGACATTCAGTAACACTTATATCCAACCTAGGTGAATTGTAGTCCCAAGCAACATCTTAAGAGTATTCTTAGCATGGATCTATCAGTTACACATTTAAAACATATCAAACAACCATTCAACATCATAGGATCTTAAAAGATAACCTTCATCGTTCATAAACAGTCGTATTTTCAAGGAAAATCATAGTTTGGTTTAGAAACATCAGTTTAATATACATATCAGCCCCAAACAAGTAGAAAACATAAAAAAGAAAGGATCTAGAACTCACCTTAACTAGCTTTCAAGTGACCCATAACAAACCCAAGAGCAACCTGGAGTTCTAGCACCTAAACACATAAAAACAAGCAACTAAACACATAGGAATCGGTCCAGAAGCTTAAACCCGTCTGAAACCGAGAAGAAAACAGCTTAAAATCTTATCTTTTGTAGGTTTCTCCTACTTTCTTACTCTAGAACCGGTGGGAACTTCTTTCTCTCTCTCTAGCCAAGTGTTTGTGCGTGGGAGAGGAGTATGGGCGACCATATTTTCTTTTTAAACCCCATTATGGGCCGATTTAGCCCTTGCACACTTTTAACCCTTGCTTTTTGAAAAAATAACTTGTTTGCTTCCTTTTCTTTTCGTTTCTTTTATTTTTCTGAATTTTTCGGGTGTTACATAAGCTTGGCTAAGTGAAGTTTTTCTTCTCTGAATGCTTTCATCTTCAACTCATGATGCTGTCTATTCATGTATGATCTCATGATATATAAAAATCAGCACCTCTTGGATTGTTGGTATGGTTCACCATTCTCATCTGTATAAGGTCTAATCTATCTTTATAAGATAATGATCCCAGTTGGGATATTTATGATAAGTATCGGACAAGTCCAGATATTCTCTTGATTAGCACCACATCCCATACTTTATTATATTTCCATGCCACAATCTTTCTTTCATCTGCTGATGCAGTGAGTGTTATTCTATCATAAAATTTCACAAAATTTGTCTTCTCGTTGATCATTTCCCTTAATTTATTTCTTTCAGGCCATAGCATGTGAGGCATGAATTGCTTAGGCTCTTCTATAGGATGAAGCTCGGGTGGAGCTTGATAATTAGTGGATTATGAAGCTGCTGGATGAGGTTTGGAGACTTATGGCTTCAAAGCACTTGTGAGCATGTTTTTGTATATTTCTCTAACAATGTCTTTCATCTGGGATAAAGATCTACTAGCATATGACCTATATGGCATCATGGTATGACTCAACCAGCTTTTCACCTAGGAGTATGTCATCTTCTCTATTTGAGGATCCTTGGGCAAATTCTTCTGAAACTCTTGCCGATCCTTGATATCTTTGTACCTTCTGTATGTTAGCTTAGTCTCATTCTTCATAATTTCTTGAAAATCCTTGAGCAAGTCTTTAACCTCAGATAAGTTAAGATGCATGAAAGTATCATAATGAAAACCTATGGATGCTAACTCTATTCATATAAGTGTTTTCGGATTATTTGGGAATAAGTCTTGAATGTTTTCAATCTCATCTTCATCCTTATCATCTTCTTCTTCATCAGAGTCAGTAAGGATAATAATTTGCTCTTGCTGCTTGTCATGACTTTGATTAATCTCTCCTTCTTCTAGGTTAGCAGCCTCTGATTCTTTCCTTTTAAACTCATCTTCATCCATAGGCTCTGCTTTAACTTTAAAAAGCCTTAGAGGTGGAGACTTAGGTTCATCTTGTTCTTGTACATTTTGTTTTCCCTTCATCAATGATGCCAGGTAAACTCTCTTCCTCTTCCTTTCATAGGTTTTCAATTGAGGTTGTGATGATGATGATGCTTGATGTTTGGATGGTTCAGGTTGCACTTTCAATGATTCAACAAATTATCTGATTAACTCCTTTTGCTTCTCAGATAATGGATTTATAGGAATGATGCTTGATTGAGATGATTGGGTGTCAAGTGTATGAAAACATTGTCTTAGAATGGGTGAATAATGGATGTTCTCAAATGGATTAGCTTCACCAAAAAGATGATCCATTGAGTATGTCTCCTCAGGGATGATGATTTCTTGTTCAGTTTCCCTTGTGCTAGTTTCTTCAACAGGAGACATGGCTTGATCAAAGAATTCTTCACTTAATACTTGTTCTTGACCTTCTGAATGTTCTTCCTCATTCAGATGAGTGTCTGCATACTATAGTTCTCTATTTAATCTATTAATCTCTTCATTTTGATTAGAGATTATCTTCTTTAGCTCATCAATCTCTTTGTCTTTAGAATCTACCTACTCAGTTAAATAAGCAATGTCAACTCTTACACTGCTCAGATCTTGGTCTTTCACCTTTACTTCTGTTTTTGATTGTTCAATTTGTTGTTCCAGAAACTGAACAATCAACTTTTGAGCCTTCTGATCAGATATGAGCTTTTCTATCTCTTTATCTTTGCTCTTGAGCTTCTCTTTTAACCTTTTGGCTCTGTTGTTTGACTTCTCAATTAGCTTGTTGTACTCAGTGAATAAGAACACCTTGGAGTACTCAATTTCTTTTTCTGTTGGGATATCTCTAGCTTGTTCTTCACCCTTAATTTGCTCAACATAAGCACTTTGTTCTTATTGCTCAGACTCATGCATAGATGATGTTCTAACCTTTTCATGATGAGTAGCTTGATCAGCCATGGTTGCATCAATATCTATTAACAAAGATGAAAGAATCTGCTGATCTAATAGACGAGGACTTTAAGGTGGAGAAGGCATGTGATGCTCAAAATGAAACTGTTCTTATTCTTGGGCTTCTTTTTGAGCTTGTCCTATCTCTCGATTGATTGGTTCTGGTTCAGGTGCAACTAGATCTTCTTGATGAATGAATGGTACTGGCTGAATGATAGGATCTTGGTGAATCACATTTTGGAAGAGCGTGTGTGGTTCACCTTGACCAGGAATCCTCAAAAACACTTCAGGTATAGGGAGATCATGATCTATCATGCGAGGTGGCATAGCAACTTCTTCACCTTGGTATAAACTTGATTTGATCATGTTGAACACATGTTCTTTGAAGTTAATAGGCTAAAATATTGTTGTTGGATCATATGAGGCTGGTGCAACCAAAACAACACTTAGAACAATTTTGTGTACAAGTTGAAGAAGTCTTCTGAAGACAAAACTACTCTTCCGCAGCTATGTCAAATATCTTCCAAAGCATTATGTCTGAAGAGCTTCCGGAGGAAAACTAAGTCTTCTGAGACTAAGTAGTTTTCCTTCCAAAGTATATGAAGAACTTCCATAGGATAGAGCAAACTCTTCAGAAGACCAAGTAGTTCTCCTTCCGAAGTATTCACACTTAGAAGATCCAAGATAAAGTCTTTCGAAGAATAAAGTCATAAAGACCTGTAGAAGTTTCAAAAGAAGTTGTTTCTTCCGAAGTATAAATGGCCTCGGAAGAACTTTTTCTTCCGAATCCATTTAGCTTCGAAAGAATCAACTATGAACCAGTGGACAAAAGTATGGTCTGTCTGACAGACCCTGATACAGTGCATGGTGCTTTTCCTAACCCATGTAGTTGACCATACTTTAAGCCACTGTTCACCTTTTCAACTTAGTATAGATACCATCCTTAGTTGGTGCCAAAAGGTAAGTCATGGACCTGTCATGACTACCTTATCTAGGATATTATTTTTTCTTAGATACTTACTTCTAGCAATGTAGTATTTGTCTGGTAGTAGATTCCAGTTGGTTTTCCAAGTATAACCGGCAGTAGATAGTATTATATATAGTTTCTCATTGTAACTTATGTAGTATGAGCTTAACAGTCTTGTAATACTGAGTTGAGAAGTAATATATACAAGTATCTTGAAAACCATTCTCTTGTTCATTAACTTTGTATATTATTATCAACTTTAGTTTGAGATTTTGTGTTTCATCGATCAAGTGAGACTTAGTGAGTTCTGTGTTTAGAGTCAAAACCGATCCTGCAATTGGTATCAGAGCTTCAGGTTCTTGATTGTGAGATCTAACCATCCCAAATCACCCTTGTTTCTTCACACTCACTCACCCACCTCACTTTAATAGATCTTAACGAGAAATTTTCTGAGTCCGAAATGGGAACCATGACCAAGGCTCCTAACATCACTCCTGATGATTTTGGAACTTGGTGTAAACGTATTGAATGTTTCATCAAGTACCAAGATAGCCGCATATGGAAATCTTTCACTCATGGTCCTTACGTTCCTAAGGTAGCAGCCCCAGCGGGTAATGGTTCCATGATAGAGAAGGCCATTGAAGACTACTCTGATGAAGACTTCAAGAAAATAGACATTGACTGCAAAGCAATGACTGTTTTGCTAACAGCCATACAAAACTCCATAATGGTTGGCTTTCAATAATGCGAGTCAGCCAAAGAACTCTTTGATGCTTTGAAGCTGATGTACTCTGGTTCCACTAAATCCAAGGAGTCCAAGAAGTATGTACTAAAGCAAAATTTTGAGAACTTCACATATATCGTTGGTAAGACCTTGAGCCAACAATACTTCAGGTACATGAACTTGATCACCTCTCTTCAGTCTATGGGAGTGGATCTTCAGAAGAGAGACATTATAAGGAAATTCATGAGTGCACTTCCTCATGAATAGACTTTCTATTATGTTTCTATCAAGATAACTAAGAATCTTAACACTCTCACCGTGACTGAACTGTATGGAATCCTTGATGGATACTGAATGGAAATGGAGACTCAGAAAAGCCAACAGATGAACCGACCCTTAAATCCTGCTATCAACAATACTCTACATGTTGCTGAAAGATCAAGGCAACCTCAATTGTACCTGAACTATCCCCAACAACCATCATCTTCCTCTGGGCCATACATCACTTTCCCTGAGACACCCAAGTCTCAACAGGCTCAACGCACTCCTTTTCAGGATATTATGCCTTTGTCTCAAGAAGTGCACACTCTAGAGAATTTCAATTCTGCTTTGATCTAGAGTGCTCTAGTCCAGATGACATTGAGTACATGGACATCGTCCAACAGATGGCTCTCCTGACTTATAGAGCAAAGAAGTTCTTTAAAAGAATAGGAAGGCAGTTCCCTCAGAATCCAACCAATAGCAAATTTGGATTTGATAAAAGCAAAGCCAAGTGTTACAACTGTAACCAGCCTGGTCACTTTGCTAGGGAATGCAAAGCTCCAAGATCCAATCCTGGAGCAACTCAAGCCTCCTAACATCCTACCATCTCAAGGGCTGCACCAAAACCTACTGAGTAGCAAACTATGGCTGTTGCTCAAGAAGTTGACTCGAGCTTCATGGTGCAAGATGTCACTCCTGCTTAAGCACTCATGGCTGGAACTGAAGACAGCAAGGTATATGAAAACCTCTATACTCCAGCTTGTATTGCTAAGGTTAAACTTTATCAGGATTACAATAGGGAAATTAAATCCGATATTGAGTCCTTGAACATCCTAAAATCTGATTTCAAGAAAGCAGGATCTGACTATAAACTCAAAATTGAAGAGTTAGAGAAAACCATTTCTACTTTAAAACATGAACATACAAACTACAAGACTCAAATAAAGGATTTAATTTCTAAGTTGACTGAGGCTCAAGCCCAGCTAGTAATAGTTGAGGCTAAAGCAAAGAAGTATGCTATTGACGAGCATAACTTCAACACCATCATTGCATCATCCTCCCAATCAAAGGTGTGTTATCAAAACAAAAATGGGTTGGGTACTAATGAAATTGCTCCAACACACTTATGTGTCTGTTTGACAGCCAAGATGTGGCACTCATGAGCAAGAGGTTCCAACTGTTGACCCACTACCCAATGAGCTAAAGAATGATGCAACTATGGTGACCACCACAGGGAAGGATAATGTAGAAAACCTCATTCCCACCGCTGATGTCCTACTCCTAACCACCAAAGAGAGAAAGAACAAAATCAAGGAAGTAAAGAAAATTGCCAAGAAGGTGACTAAGTCTAAGATGAAGATAGATCCCAGACAAAAGGGTGTATTCATTTCAGCCGGATTCCAAGTGGTTGGAAACTCTAACCTTGGAAAGGAATGTAGTACCCGCATTCCTATACAACTGAAGGATCAAAAGTTAAAAAGGAAAGCTATTGAAGAAAAGGAGTGCAAGAACCAACAGCCATCATGTCCCATCAGGAGTAACATTGAGTGCATAATCTGTGGTCTACATAACCACATGGATAAAGATTGTTACTACAATCCTACCAGCACACATTATGCAACCAATGTTAAAAGAGAAGGAGTCAAGGAAGGTTTCACATTTGGTCCTTATCACATGGTCAAGTGACAAGGAAAGAAAAGCTTGTTTCCAAAGCTATGTTGCTTTCAGAAGAAAATCATTCTTTCGAAAGAAAAATAGCTTTGGAAAACAAGCCAAAGAACAAACTAAGGAACAAAAGGAATCCTTTGAAATCTTCCAAAAAGAAAGTAGTCTCAAAAGAAGGTCAAGGTCATGCTGCTCAATCCTCTTCAGGATCATCTACACTGGTCAACCAAGGATGGTGTGGAAGAACATAACAGATGCTGCAGTCAATACCTCTTCCTCACAAACACAAATTGAACCCACTTGCCTATACTTTGGTTCAGTCAAATCATCTGCATTAGAAGAACCCAAGACCAACAAGGCTTGGGTTTCTAATAGTAAGTAATCATCTCACTTTATGTGCATGGACATCCACATGATAAGAATGGAAATATATGGATTGTGGACAGCGGATGCTCCAGGCACATGACAGGGAACAGATCTCTTCTTCAAAAAGTTGAACATTTTGATGGAGGTCCTGTTCAGTTTGGAGGTGAAGCTGGAGGCTACATTTCTGGTTGAGACCATTCATTGGTTTCCTTAGGTCACTTGGATGTCCCTGCGCCATCTTAAATACCAAAGATCAGGTAGCCAAGTTTGTTGAGAAATCAGATGATGGACATTTTATTGGATACTCTTCCCAAGCTAAGGCTTATAGAGTATACAATCTTAGAAATAGAGTTGGTGAGTAGTCAGCCAATGTGACCTTCAATGAGCACACTCCTAGTGTGAAAGGTTTTGGTTTGGATTGGCTATTTGATCCTGATTTAGTTACCAACTGTTTTAACAAGTCTTGTGAGAATGTTTCATGATCTATAGGTAGTATATCAATAGGAGATCCTGACCCAAGATTTGAGCTGAGAAGACCAAGCAAGAATACTACTTCAGCTCCAGTGGTAAGTAACCCTGCAAATGAAGATCCTATCAGCACAAACATGAAAAATTCAGCTGATACATCTGAGATGCCTTCAAATTCCAGCTCAGAGGTTCAAAACTCAAGTGAAGGAGCTTCAAATGTAGGAGGAAATAGAGGTGGTGATAGTGATCAAGAATTCCTTGATGCTGATAACCACTCCATAAAAGACAACAAAAATGATGTCATATACTCATTGGATCAAGTCTCTCTTGATAAGTGTGCTGATGTGGTTAGTGATGCTCCATTGCCAGATTTGAATTTTTTTAATTTAGACCTTTCCAATCAACTTGTTGTGATCCCTCAACTCAGGATCCACAAGTCACACCCTACCATAAACATCATTGGAAATGTTGACATTGGGGTGAGAACAAGAGGAGAAAGCCATCATAAAAATGTTTGTCTATACTCTTGCTTCTTGTCCTAAGTAGAGCCAACGAAAGTTGATGAGGCTTTGAAGGATGGAAGTTGGGATGAAGCAATGCAAGAGGAGTTGCTTCAATTCAAAAGACAAAATGTTTGGAACATATGTCCTCTTTCTCATGGGAAGACTACCATAGGAACCAAGTGGGTTTTAGGGACAAGAAGGATGATAGAGGACTTGTCATCAAGAACAAAGGCCAGACTAGTTGTTCAAGGGTACACATAAGAAGAGGGAATTGACTACACAGATGTTTTTGCTCCTGTGGTAAGACTTGAAGCTGTAAGAGTATAGATTAAGGTCTTTGTTTGTAACTTTCTACTATTGTACCTGTAACCTTTTTATATTAGAAAAGGATGTGAGCTATGGCATGTCATAGTCACTAGTTAAAAGGCAATCTGCCTTTTGACTCTACATTGATCTTGTTGTCTAGAATAGTGTTTCCAACTGTCTTTCTAAGTATTGATGGTTGTAGGATGTAGTATAAAGTGTCTCAGGTCCTTGTAATTCTTTTATGCTTTGTAACACTTGTAATAGAACTTGAGAGCAATACACAACATCCTTGAAAACCATACTTCTCTATTTGTTCTTAGTTCTGTCTGATTACTTACTTGTGTTCTTAGTATCATCTCACTCAAACTCAGTTCCCCATTTGAACTATTAAGTGTTCTAAATCTCTCTTTTTTGTGAGACTGATTGTATTGACCACCCTTCTCATGGTCCTACAAAACTACTTGAAAATAACAAGATTTGCAAGATTAAAATTAATCAAATTTGACCTTTAAAAGTCAAACTGCTCAAAATTGATAATGGTAAACTAACAAACATTTAGACATAATCAATAGGTTCAACATACATGTTTCATCATCTCATGTCATACAACTACCCAGTGAACACAAAATAAAATTTCAATCATATTAGCCTCATGCATTATAATCATAAAGTTACTAACATACTCTTCTTATTTATAGATAAGGCAAACCTTGTGTTTGTCAGAGATTATAATCTCTGTGCATATCTCAACCCAGACTCACCAAAGGCTGAGAACTACAAAGATATCATAGAAGCTATCAGACAGACTAGGCTTGTACATGTTATGACAGCTAGACCTCGGATTATTGAAGATCATATTGTCCAAATTCTAGACTCATGCTCATCTGGACAAGAACAAGGTCAACAAGTAGTAGTGTCTACCATCTATGATTAACAGATAACTATCTTAGAAGAAGTGATCAGAAGAGTATTACAGTTAGGTGATAAAGATATAGAAGTTCTAGTGGAATTTGATAAGAACTATGTTCTCCATGTGTTCAGACAAATAGGCTACACTAGTACCATTGAGAGAAAGTAGATCAAAAAGTCTTATATGTGTGCACAATTCAAATTTCTTATGCACACATATCAGAAGACAATGACCAACAGGAAGACTGGCTAGGATGCCACTTCAGTAAGGATTTCTCTGCTATTACTAGTATTATAGCAAGGAGACCTTTTAATTTTTCTGCTCAAGTGCTAAATCAGATGATATACAATCTTATTAAAGTAAGGAACAAGCTTTAGATGTATCCTAGATTCCTTCAGATAATCATTAATGATCTATTGCCAAACATCCCAAGAGAAGGTGTTGTATTCAAGCCTGTTCATTTCAATGCACATATGTTCAACAGGATCAAATCAAGTTTGTACCATTTTGATGAAGTTCCTGTTCCTCCTCACATGATAGATCATGATCTGCCTGTGCCTGATGTGTTTATGAGGATTCCAGGCCAAGGAGAGCCAAACATGTTATTTCAGAACAATATTCACCAAGACCCTATCATTCAGCATGTACCAATCATACATCAACAAGATCCCATTGCACCTGAACCTGAACCTGAACCAATCACCCAACAAAAACAAGCATAAAAAGAAACCCAAGAACAAGAACATTTTGATTTTGAGCATCACATGCCTTCTCTACCTCAAAGCCCTCATCTCTCTGATTAGCAGACTTTGTCATCTCTTTTGAGAGATATAAATGCATTACTAGCTGAACAAGCTACTCACTAAGAAGAGGATTGAACATTATCAATGCATGAACCTGAACAAGAAGAACAAAGTGTTCATGATGAGTGAATTGAAAGAGAAGAACAAACAAGTGAAGTACCCACTGAGGAAGACATTGAGTACTCAAAAGTATTCTTATTCACTGAGTACAATAAACTAATAAAGAAATCAAACAATAGAGCAAAGAGATTAAAAGAAAAGCTTAAAAGCAAAGATGAAGAGATAGAATAGCTTAAGGCTGACCAAAATGCTCAAAAGTTGATTGTTCAGTGTCTAGAATAACAACTTGAACAATCAAAGGAAGAAGTAAAGGTAAAAGATCAAGATTTGAATAGTACAAGACTTGAGATTGAATGTTTGACTGAATAGATGGATGCTAAAGATGTTGAGATAGATGAGTTAAAAGAAGATGATCTATGCTCAAATTGAAGAGATCAAGAGGCTAAACACAATGTTGGAATATGCAGACACTCAACTGAATGAGGAAAAACATTCAGAAGGTCAAGAACAGGACCAGAGTGAAGAATTTGTTGAAGAAATCATGTCTCAAGCTGAAGAAATCAGCATAGGGGAATCTGAACAAACAATTATTATCCTTGAGGAGAGTTATTCTATGGATTAGCTGTTTGGTGAAGTTAATCCATTTGAAAACATCCATTATTCACTCATTCTCAGACAACATTTTCATACACCAAACATCCAGCCCTCTCAATCAAGCATCATTCCTGCTAACTTTTTAATTGAGTAACAAAAGGAGTTAATCAGTCAGTTTGCAGAATCATTGAAGGTGCAAACTAAATCAACCAATGATCAAGAATCATTATCATCATAGACTAAACTAAAAACTTATGAGAGGAAGAGAAAGAGAATGTACCTGGCATCATTGAGAAAAGGAAAACAAAAGGTAAAACAACAAGATGAGCCTGAGTCTCCTCCTCTTAAACTCTTGAAAGTCAAAGCTAAGCCAGATGATAAAGATAAACCTAAACAGAAAGAGGTCGACGCTACTGTGTTAGAAGAAGGAGAGATAAACCAATCATATGACTAGCAACAAGAGCCTATTATCATTCTTAGTAATTCTGATGAAGAAAATGAAGAAAAGGAGGATGATGAGATGCAAAACATTCAAGACTTATTCCCTGATGATCCTGAAACTCCATTGGAATTGAGTTAGCATCAAGAGGTTTTCCTTATGATACATTCATGCAACTTAAACTCTCTAAGGTTAAAGACTTGCTCCAAGTCTTCCAAGAAGTAATGAAGAATGAGTCTGAGCAAACATACAAGAGACATAAAGAGATTAAAGATCAACAAGAGTTTCAAAAGAATCTGCCAAAACATTTTCAGATAGAGAAAATGACCTACTCCCAGGTTAAAAGCTGGTTGAGTCACACAAGGATGCCATACAGGTCATATGCAGGTAGATCACTATCACAGATAAAAGATCTTGCTAGAGAAATTTACAAGAATATGTTGCAAGTGCATTGAAGTCTCAGGTTACTAGACCTTATGAAGCATCATCATTATCCACATATCTTCAAGCTCCACCTGAACTTCATCCCATAGAGGAACCCAGACAGTTTATGCCTCATAGGTTATGGCCTAAAGGTAATGAGGTGAGTGAAATGATAAACGAGAACACCAATTTTGTGAAGTTGTATGATAGAATCACACTAACAGCACCAACAGACGAAAGGAAAATAGTGGCTTGGAAGTATGATGAAATACGGGATGCTGTGATGATAAAGAGAGTATCTGGCCAAGTCCAGTACTTATCATACATATCCCAACTGGGATCACTGAGTTATGAAGACAAATTGGATGTAATGCAATTGAGAATGGTAAATCACTCTTACAATCCTAAAGGTACTGACTTCTATCATATCATGAGATCATACATGAACAGACAACATCATAAGATGAGAATCAAAGAAGACAGAGGGGATAAGCTTCACTTGGCCAAGTTGAGAAGAGAACAACAATTGGTAAGTAAAGAAAAGAAACAAAGTAAAGAAACAATAGCTAATCTTGATAGTGAAATTTTGGAGAGGGCTGGATACCCTATGAGACCATCTAATTATAGTTAATCATGAAGAAAATTAATGGTAATCAATACAACCATCCAATTACAAGGTGGTACTATTATGAAACCCACTTTAAAGTGGTGTTAGAGAGGAAACTTGAAGAAAAGGAAGCAGTTGATATTAGACTATTTGATCCTGTTGAGATAAAGATACTACATCATTCCTATGTTTCATTTTTGAAGACAATGTCATTCCTTGTAATTGAAGATGTCTTGTGCAAGGGCGACTGTTGTTATTTCATACATATGCTGAGGATACTAGGCACAGTGTACATGAATGCTGCTTTGAAACAAAGGCAAGAGACAAACAACAATCACTGTCATACATTAGAGGAATTATAGGCCTAAGAATCTCAAAAAAAAACCTTGAAGTTCGTTAAGGTGATCATGTTGTAACCACTATAGTTAGCAACATCAATATGCAAAGCTTAGATCAATCAACCCTGGAACAAATGGTACACCTCTCCATCCAATGCAAGTATGATGATCAGAACAGTGCAGTGCAATACTTTACTGAACACATAGTCAACTGCTAAAATACATTGAAGATTACTCCTCAGACTGTCCAAGTTAAGGAAACTGAAAAGGATCTAATCACAGAAAAGGATGTTGAAGAGTCATTGAAAGCCATATCTGAAGTAAAAAGGAGTGTGGATGAAGCTGGTCCATCACATTCATAAAGGTTTCTAACAAACAAACAGACAAAAGCAACAAACATACATATCTAACCAATCAAACAATCATAACATCCAAGAATTCATGTATATCATACATATCATAAACATAACAAAAATTATGCAAGTAACAAGCCGTACTAGCAAACATACATGAATCAGAACATACAAGGTAATCTGATTACACATATGTAATTAGTAGTCGATCAATAATACAATGTAACATTTAATCATGCAATCATACATCATAAGTCAATCATGCAATCATCCATATTAAACATAACCAAAACATTAACACTAACAAGCAAAATAGTAATAAGCAAACATTAAAGGTTGGCAACATCATCCTTAGGGGGAGTATTGTTGGACTCACCAAGTGTATAAAAGGATAATGCTTTTCATAATCAAATATAATGTGTTCTAACATTCAAACAATCATTAACTAACACATTAGCGTCATTAACATTCATAACATACACTAATTATAGTTTAAAATTTCTTTTTCAGGTTTGTAAATAAAAGGAATTTTTGCATAAGTGTCCATAGCGGATGAACAAGTAGCTGCAATGGATGAAGAACAAGTCTAAATGTCTACACTGGATGACCATCACACACAAAGTGGAAGACCAAGTCTACAACTGATGAACAGTCCACAGCGGATGTTCATCCACAGCAGATGAACACTCCACAGCGGACAACTATCATGCAAACACACAAGTGTACACAGGGGACAACATCCAAGACACAGCAGACATGTTATCCAACATCCACAGTGGACAACTTAGCATGCACAGCGGACAGCTAATCATCCACAACGGATGACTTATAGACTTAGGATTATACGTAATTTGTTTTTACATAAGGGTATTTTTGTAACTGTACATAGATCTTTGTATAGGTTATAAATAGCAGTATACCCTAATCCTTTGTAAACATTTGAACAATTAATCAAACAAGCAGTTTATTATTATCATTCGAGCATTCAAGCATACAAACACACAATTATACACACACATAGCTATCATACAATTAATCATGGTTTTCCGCACTATGATTAATGAGTATTGATTCTATAACAACTTCTTATATTTGAATGATTGAAATCGATCCTTGGGGGAATTCATTGTTTTTGTTCTTATGCTCTAAGTTCAAAACTCGAATTTCATCAAACATAAGGTTCGGTCTACTTGCTGTTAGATACATGAGTGATCCTATCATTAAGCGGTAGTGCGTTTGATCAGCAGATTTGCAATCTGGATCAAGACCTATCTTCGTTTTTATATCTATAGGAGTGCGTGTAAACTTACAATTTTAGAAATGGAACTTCTTTAACATTGTATCCACATACATGGACTGCTTAATGAAGACATCATCCTATGTTTGTTGTATTTGCAATCCTAAGAAGAAAGTTAATTCACCCATATCACTCATCTGAAACTTGGAATGCAAGAGGTCTACAAAATCATTGCATAGTTACTTATTTGTTGAGCCAAAAATGAAATCATCCAGATAAGTTTGGACCAAAATTAGCTCTTGACCTTTCTTTTTTCTAAATAAGGTTTGATCAATCTTTACTTTTTCATAACCATGTTTGAGAAGGAAGGATGATAACGTCTCATACCGCTTTCATGGGGCTTGATGTAGACCATACAAAGCTTTGTCAATCTTGTACACACTGTGAGGGAAATCCAGGTCTTCAAAGCCTGGTGGCTAACTAACATACACTTCTTCAGAAATTTGCCTATAAATGAAAGCATACTTCATATCCATTTGGTACACGATGAACTTCATAGATGCAAAGTAGGCAAGAAAGAGTCTGATTGCTTCCATCCTTGCAACAGGTGCAAACACTTTATCATAATCAATAACCTCTTCTTGTGTATAGCCTTATGCTATCAGTCTTACTTTGTTTCTAATAACAATGCCTATGTCATCAGTCTTATTCAGCTTGTCTGGTTCTGATAGGATACCGTCCTTTGGGAAGGTCAACCAGTTTCCATACTTTTTGTTTTCTAAATTGAAGCAATTCTTCCTTCGGTGCGTCAATCCAACTTTGGTCCGAAAGAGCTTCCTTGATGTTTTTTCATACGGTTTGAAAAAGAAAACATGCAAAAATATAGATGTTGGTTGTGCTTGACTTGATTCTTGTCACATGTTCTTTAAGGTCACCAATAATATTTATGATTGGATGGTTTCTATGAATCCTTGAAGTCAGAATGGCAACTACTTGCATGGTTATATCCAGATTAGAAATATTTATTTTAGGTTGGTGAACAACATCTTCTTGTGGATTAAAATGCATTGGTGAATCATGAAAGTAATCATATGCTTCTTCATGTTGAATGTCTGAGTCTAAAGCACTATGATAAGTTTCATCTGTTTGATTCACCACTCCATCAAAATCATTTGGAACAGATCAAATTTGTTGAACTTCAGGAGATGTATCCACAGACGTTCTGGGATATTGAACAACTTTTACATGAGTAGAAAATAGAGGAATAATAGCAAAATCATCTTGTACAACTTTTAATGATGTAGTTCCTGGCTGATATTCTTCACTAGACAAATTGACCTGATAGTGATTGTGTTAGAGAGTCAATATTAAACAACTAATTAGGAGCATTAGAGGACTTAGGAAATAAATGCTTATTTAATTCAACATTTGTTGATTCATCTACGATGTTTAATATGGGATTAAACACTCTAAAAGCATTAGTTGCAGATAAATATCCAACAAAGAATCCTTTATCATATTTTGTAGGAAACTTTCTTAAATGGTCTTTGATGTTTAATATTAAGAAGGGGCACCTGAATGATTTAAAGAAACCAATAAATGGTTTTCTATGAAAAAGCAGTTCATATGGAGTTCTGTTTATCTCTTTGACAAATGTTCTTTTTTGTACAAAGCATGATGTGTTAACTGCTTTAGCCCAGAAGGTGATTGGCAGTTTAGCATAAGCAATCAATAAGTGTTCTGTTTCTCCTTTCAACTACCCCGTTTTGTTGTGTAGTTCAAGCTGCATTAAATCGATAAGCAATACCTTTTTGTGTACAAAATATTCCTAAATTATCATTCTTAAATCCTGTTCCATTATCACTCCTAATTGATTTTGTTAGAACTAGATCAAATGTATAGGTTTAGTTGACTAGTCAACTCTTGTAATTAATCATTGTAATTCCCTTTTTGATAATATAATGTAATGCATGAATTATATCGTAACCCATATTATTATGTGTTAGTTTATGTTGTTACATGAAACATCAGACTTGATCAATTTAGAAAAATTGACTACGTGTTAGAACAACCTACGGGTGAATAAGTGTTATTTCGTAGATGTTCTCAGGAGCAGAACTGAAGTTTGTGCTTCCGTAGATCTCCTACGGAAGAACAACAACTGCTGAACAAGACCAAAGATCAAGTGGAGCTGCTGAAGGAGAGCTTGCTGCTGAAGAACAAGTACAAGAACTCCTTCAGAAGCACAATCACTGAAGAACAAATGCTGAAGACAAGGTGTTGGTGCGGGAGAGTAATTGATGCGGAAGAAGAACTTCCTACGAAAGATTAACAAACTTGTATTGTTTCAAATCATCAAGTACGCAACATAGTCAACAAGTCAACATGTCAGAGCAATAACATCGAGTCAATGGCGGTGGAAGATATTTAATTTAAACAAAATTCCACATCACATCAACAACATTCTATGTTGTAAAATATAATTTCCATTGTAAATTGTGAACTCCTATGCCGATAAACAAGGCAAGGATTCGCATAGTTAGAAGAAGTTAGCTCAAGTATAACAACAAAATAGCAAAATATCAACAATGATTTAGGAATAGAATAGAAACACGATCTCTATATATCAATAGAACAATAACAGAGATCCACACAAAAAAACATCAACAAGATAGCAATATCAAGCATCAAGAACATATTGCATTATAATCAGTTGTAATCGATTGATTATGAATGAAGAGCAATTGAAAACAATCTGTGTATTGCATTATTACGTTTAGTTTATCTAGTTGTTCTTCTTATTCATCGATTTCAACTTTTGATAAACAATTCATTAAACAGCAGGTATTGATAATTCTGCTATCAATACTTGTTAAAATCAAATTGATAATTCCTGCAACGATCCTTGGATTATCAGATGGTATCAGAGCCACGTGCTCATTGATCTAGATCAATTGATCTATCAGTTTGATTTGTTTAATTGGTGTTTATTGAATCAAGCTAATTAACATGAGCAATTCAGTGGTTGGCGCTTACCAACCTCCGAAGTTGGAAAATAAATATGATTTTAAAACTTGGAAAATCATATTTAGAAATCATGTTAATTACACAGATTCTGCTTTATGGGTGTCAATTACTAAAGGTCCTTATATTCCACCTGCTTTAGGACCAGACTACAAAGACAACAATCAACCCGTAAGTTTAAAAAACTTGTCACCTGATGATGCCAAGAGAGTCAAGATTGAAATCAAAGCATATAGTATGCTTACTATGGCTTTGCCTGAAGATCTCTTGATCAGGTGTGAATCATATAAAATAGCAAACTCATTATGGAAAATCCTGCACACTTTGTGTAAAGGAAGTGACGAGATAAGGAGCATAATAAAGGATACACTTCGCTCACAATAGGAGACTTTTCATCATATTGTGGGCGAGTCTGTTCTTCAACAACTCCACAGGTTTATACAACTTGTTACAGAGATGAATATCTTTGAACTGAATTACAGTAACGAGGAGTTAAACAAGAAGATGCTTCATTCATTACCAGAAAGCTGGACACACACTGTGTCCATATTGAAGAATACTATTGATCTGAAGGCAATTGGGTTGGACACTCTGGTTGCAAAGGTAGAAGCTTTGGAATTAGATGAGAAAACCAGAAACAAGAGTGTTAAAGCACCTATAGCACCGTATCAATTCAAAGAAACTATGGGTGTTGGAAGTGCCTTCATCTCTAATGATTATGAAGATAACTCTTGTGTTGAAAGTGATACTGAAGAGGAAACTGGCTTCTATGCTGCCAAGCCCTCCAAGTTGAACTCTCAAAACAATAAAAATAGAAAAGCAAAAGGAAAGTCAGATGACTCCAAATCCGACAAAGCCAACAATCAAACAGAACCAATTACTGTGGTTCTGGAATCAAAAGAACAAAAGGCAGCCTTTGCTGCTTTCAGTTCAAGCTTTCAAGCCTACTTGGGAAGTACCTTGACTCCTGCCTACTTCTATCAGCAAGACCTTGAAGAACTTATTCTAGATGAAGTAAAATAGAAAAATCTGCAATGGCAAATGGTCATGATTGTTTATAGAGCCAAAATGTACATGAAGAGAAACAACAGATTGTCAGTGGGAGGTAAAACACAAAAAATTGGTGTTGACAAATCCAAGGTGAGGTGTTATAAATGTAATCTGTATGGTCACTTCTCCAGGGAATGCAACAACAACCATCAATCAACAATAGATACAAGAGAAGCAAATCAGAGGAGCTTCAAGCAACCACAGCTAACAAACTGATCCCCACCAGCCACAGGCTCTTCAACAAGTACCAATAATTCTAAAGAAACTGGTTTGATTATTTTTCAAGATGGTACTTATGACTGGAGCATGTACGAGAAGGAAGTACTAGAAGAAAATTAGGCTTTGATGGCTAATATGGAAAACAAAGTTCCACCAATGGCCAGAGAGGTAAGAGAAACGTTATGTTCTTCTGTATGTGTTAATGATGTTGAAAGATACAAGGCTCATGCTCAACAATTAGCTGATAAAGTCAAAGAAGCTATGCTTTTAAATGAATCTCATGAAAGATAACATAAACTTTATCAAGTCAAAATAAATTCACTACAAAAGGATTTAGACAAACTTATGTCTGAAAATTATAATTTGAAAGCACAAGTTGAGCATTTGACCAACTCATTAACCAAGTCCATGTCAGATTATTCATCAACTGAAGTAAACCTTTAGAAATTCCAACTATCATCACAGCAGTATGAGAAACTATTAAATTCTCATATTGAATTAAAGAACAAGTCTGGGTTGGGTTATCATAATGTTGCTCCACCAATTAATGATAATTACATCACCCTTCCTAAGTCCATGACCAACAGTTTGACAAATCATTTTGTGTCTAACACCAAAACTGAGTCAAAAGTTGAAAATAATGAAGTGATAAATGACAAGGATTCTGAATACATTGAAACTGATTCATCTGAACCAAAATTCTCAAAACAAAATGACTCAAAACTTGATCTTGATAACTTTGATGATCTAGATGATAGTGATGAGCCTAATGAACAAGAAAGTGCTAGTTTGGGTAAGGGAAAATGTGTGGTAATTGATTCTATAGCTCCTAAAATCCTTGATGAGATCAAGTTGCCCTATCCACCAAAACAAAGAAATCTGCTGAAGACCATTTGCATAAGGATTGGTCAGTTAAATGAAGGCATTCATGAACTCAACAAACAGCATAAAAGTCAGCCAGCAAAAAGAACTACTAAGGGAGAAGATAGTCTGACTTCAGCAGATCATCAGCGAAAGAAAGAGACAGGTTCTCACACATCCGTACAAAACAGTCTTCCATAGAACATCTACGAAAGAAGAAAATACCTGAGGATTCAACTGTTAACAAAAAAAGGTAAAAAAAAGGATCTTTCAGATGCAAAGATTGGGAAAGAACTGAATAAGCAAAAGAAGATACTAATGAAGAAATTGACAAAGATAGAAACTGACTCTGACAATGAAGCTAAAGAGAAGTATTACAAATGGTGTGCTATGCACAACTACATCACAGAAAAGTGTTACTTTAGCAGTTATTGCTCCATCTACAATATGAACAATCATATGACCTTAGATTGTTACTTCAACAAGCATTATGCCATCTACAACATGCACAATCATTCCACTCAAGAATGTTTCTTTAACAAAAAGCAAAAAGCTGAGACTTCTGAATCAAATTCAGAATCTTTATAGAATGATAAATCAAAAATACCAAAGCATAAGAATCAACAACAAAAGCAAAAGAATACAAAGACAACAAAAACCTCTGTTGATAATTCATCAAAGAAAAAAGAGATACAACTATCTCAAAGTAAGACACCTCATAAAAAGGTAGTGTTACAAGAAGATGATACCTTCTTTGATCACTTTGAAAAAGGTAATCATGTACCACAGTCAAGGACAAAGGATACAGAAACCTTTTCAGAAAGAGCCTTAGCCTCTAGTTCAAAGAAAACGTTAATGAAATAAGAAGTGAAAGAGGAAGTGAGTGTGAATCAAGATTATAGTGCTTCATCTTCATCATTAAAAGAATCATCCTCACCCAAAACAAAACATAATGAATTAATGGAATCTAAAACCAATCTAGACTCATCTAGGCTCATTCATGAGAATATAACAATATTAGATAACAATGGCAAGCCCAAGACCATCAAGGCTTGGGCTCCACGGTCTAACTGATTTCATTATTTTTGCAGGAACATCCAGGGAGGACTAACAACAAGTGGTATGTTGACAGTGGCTATTCCAGGCACATGACAGGAAACTGTTCCCTCCTTCATGACTTCAAACATAAAAATGCTTCCTATGTAGCATTTGGTGGGGATAAGAAGGGAGGTAAAATCATTGGTGAAGGAATGGTAACCAATGGTGTTCTAAAATTTAAGAAAGTTAAGTTCTGTGAAAATTTACAATTTAATTTATTAAGTGTTTCTCAAATTTGTGATCAAAACTATACTACTTTCTTTGATACTAACTATTGTTACATTCTTAAGCCAGGTTTTCAAATTCCAGAGGACTGGATCCTTCTTAAAGCACCAAGAAAAGGCAACACATATGTTGTGGATATGAATAACACATCTATAACAAGCAATGAAACAAGCCTGATTTCTAAGTCATTAGAAGATGAATCTCAACTATGGCATAGAAGAATGGTTCACTCTAACTTGAAGAACATGAATAAGTTGGTCAAAAATGACTTAGTCATTAGCCTTCCAAAGAAAGAATTTTATTGTTCTAATCACTGTTCATCATGTTTCAAAGGAAAACAACATAGAGTGTCTCATAAATCCAAAACAATTAACACATATACAACACCATTCAAACTGTTGCACATGGATCTTTTTGGTCTAACCAATGTCATTAGCATTGGAAAAAGGCAATACTGTTTAGTGATTGTTGATGATTTCACTAGATTCACATGGGTCTTTTTCTTAAAACATAAAGGTGAAACATCAAAAACATTGATAGAGTTTATCACTGAGATTGAAAATCAACTTGATCTAAAAATCAAAATCTTAAGAAGTGATAATGGAACTGAATTTGTTAATCATATTTTAGATTCCTTTTGCAGGGACAAAGGTATATCAAGACAATTCAGTGCACCAAGAACACCACAACAGAATAGAGTTGCTGAAAGAAGAAATAGAACTCTTATTGAAGCAGCAAGAACAATGCATACGGATTCATAGTTGCCAATTACATTCTGGGCAGAAGTTGTGAACACATCATGCAATGTTCAAAACAGGATATTAATTGTCAAAGCACATAATAAAACACCATATGAGCTTTTGTTTAAAAGAAAACCTTTCATAGGATATTTTAGAGCTTTAGGATGTCATGTGTCCATCTTAAACATAAAAGATCAATTAGGAAAGTTTACAAAAAAAGCCTATAATGGTTTCTTTATTGGTTACTCATCAACATCTAAATCATACAGAGTCTATGTTCCACATGAAAACATTGTGGAAGAAACTCCTAATGTATCTTTTAATGAATCTTTGTTTCCAAAATCTATAAAAGGATCATCTTGGTTGTTTGATATAGATGCATTAACAAACTCTTTTGACATAGGTTATTTGAATGTGGAAGGTCCTGCAAATACATGTTCTCCTTATGTTCCTCCAAACATGGGTGAAGTGCCATTGACAGTTGATCCACCAAGAGTGTTCCAGTCACTTGCTCAAAATGCTACTGATCCTGGCCCTTCAATTCAAACAAGCAAAGATCATCCTGATGGAAACAATAGGTCTATATCCACAAAATTTCCTTCTACATCTGCAGAATTTCCTTCTACATTCGTAGATATTACTACTTCCGGAGATGACCTATTGCATTCGGTTGAAATTCAAAATTCAACGGAAAACATTCAACAATTACCACCCACACATGCAGTTTAACAAACTACATCATCTGTAGTTGTACCTGTAGCTGCTGCGGATGTTATGCCTACATCTGCAGAAATACAAGCTGATACAGATGAACATAATTCAGCAATAAAAGATCAACCATATGAGAATTTTGACTACTTTGTGGATTCCCCATCCCAGCTTACTCCATCTCCATCAATCAACATCACTAACTTGGATTCGTCCATTCAAGTTGAATCAATACCAACATCCAGAATTCACAAGTATCATACCATTGAAAACATGATAGGTGATCTTAATGATAGAACTACAAGAAGACAAGGGGGAGCAGCCAACATTTGTCTGTTCTCTTGCTTTCTTTCACAAGTGGTCCCTCCCAACATCACTGCAGCATTGAAAGATAACAACTGGAGTGAAGCAATGCAAGAAGAACTTTAGCAATTTAGAAAAAAAAAATTTGGAAACTAGTTGATCTTCCTGAAGGCCATTATCCAATTGGCAGAAGGTGGCTGTTCAAGAACAAACTAGATGATAGAGGCATTATTGTGAGAAACAAAGCAAGGCTGATAGCATAAGGTTATACTTAGGAAGAAGGAACAGACTATGATGAAGTCTTTCCTCCTGTTACAAGGATTGAAGCCATTAGAGTCTTTCTAGCCTATGCATCATATAAGAAGTTCATAGTTTACCTGATGGATGTAAAATATGCCTTCTTATATGGTAAAATTGATGAAGAAGTCTTTGTTGCTCAGCCACCAGGCTTTGAAGATCCTGATTATCCACATAGGATATACAAGCTTGACAAAGCTTTGTGTGGACTTCATCAGGCCCCAAGAAAGTGGCATGATACATTGGCATCTTTCTTACTCAAGCATGGTTACAAAAGAGGAAAAATTTATTAGACTCTCTTCCTGAAACATGAACATCAAGATCTCTTAGTTGTTCATGTATATGTAGATGATATCATATTTGGATCAACAAACAAGTGATTGTGTGAAGAATTTGAATGTCTGATGAAATTTGAATTTCAAATGAGTTCCATAGGAGAACTAACATTCTTTTTTGGCTTACAAGTTCATCAAAAACTAGATGGCATCTTCATCAATCAGGAGAAGTATGTGAATCAAATTTTGAAGAAATACAACCTTGCTGATTCATCTTCATGCAAAACACCAGCATCAATAATAGATAATATTGTCCCAGATCCTACAGGGAAGTTTGTTGATCAAAGATTATATAGATCTATGATAGGATCATTAATGTATTTAACTACCAGTAGACCTGACATAATGTTTGCTGTGTGTGTTTGTGCTAGGTACCAATCAGACCCTAAGGAGTCACACTTGAATGCAGTGAAGAGAATTTTCAGATACCTTAAAGGGAAACCAGCTCTTGGACGTTGGTATCCCAAAGAAGAAGACTTTAAACTCTACTCATATTCAGATAGTGACTTCAGAGGGTGCAACAACAATAGAAAATCAACAACTGGAGGTTGTCAATTCATAGGACCAAGACTTGTTTCTTGGCAGTGCAAAAAGCAAAAAAATGTATCAGTATCCATAGCTGAGGCTGAGTACATAGCTGCTTCAGCTGGTTGCTCTTAAGTTTTATGGTTGCAAAACCAATTACTTGATTATGGTTACAACTTTCTTCAAATACCAATACACATTGATAACTCAGCTGCTATGTTCATCACTGCTAATCCAGTGCAACATAGTAAAACAAAACACATAGAAATCAGATATCATTTTTTGAGAGATTGTTTAGAAAAAGGTTTAATCAAGTTGATTAAAGTGGATACAACAAATCAGCTTGCTGATTTATTCACCAAAGCCTTTGACTCTGTGAGATTTAATTTCTTAATTGAGTCTTTAGGCATGATCAACTTAGATTAAATAATCAACACAAACAAAAGCATGATCTGTCCTTAAATTTCTTAATATGAAAGAGCCAAAAATATTCTTAAAACATATAAAAATACAAAACTATTGTCTTATTTACATATTTTATTGAATAAGCAGTTCATGTATTGGGAAATAATAGTACATTATACCTTTGCTTACTTTCCTCATTTATCAAACAATTCATATAGACTGATTAGATGTGACTTGATATGTGAGTAGGTTCAGCTTGAGTTGAAAATAAACAAGTCATGCATAACATAATGTCAAGGTGATAAACTATTGCTAATTCCATTTTGAGGAGCAAGGAAGTAAGTCTTATCCTATTGTTATCAAGTTACTCACCTAAGCACACTATGTTGTAACATTTTATAACCTCTATCTTTCCACAACATGAACTCTCTGTCTTGCGTAAGCAAAGACCTGAGTTCCTGGGCACCTCTGTTTTACATAAGTAAAGACCTGGTGTCCTGATGCTTAGTAACAAAAGATTCCAAAAGGAACAGCTCTAAAAGAATCCATGGTGATCAACTGTGTATTAACTTAGAGCTCACAAATCATATCAGCATTAATAAGATTTCAAAGAAATCTTAAGATAGATCTTATAATTTACGGAACATAGTTTTAAGTGAGAAAAGGTGATAAATTGACTCATCTATGGAGGACAAACTTCAATGTGAAATGAATGTGGAGTCCATACTTGTCCATCTTTAAGCAATTTTAAAACATGATAAATAGCATGACAAGTTAAATATACACTCTTGCTTGAATTTATGAGGATCAATATACTTGCAACACTAGGTCTGTCTTCTATCATCAACCAAAACTGTCATTGAGAAGTTTCTTAGTGTTATAGTATGATCCCATTAAATATCAATGCTTGTAAATAATTTTTGGTTTTGTTCTTTTCTTTGCTAATTAGTTGGACAGATAATGTTTTTCATGCTATTCTTTATAAATTTTTGATAAATGCAAAATTTTATGATTAATCACAAATTTAGGGGGAGTAGTAAATCAGCATGAAAATCTGAGTATCAAATGTGTTACATCTTTAAATGAAGAAAGTTGGATCTTGAGCACTAACTTGGCTGCAGGATATTTGAAGTTTTTAACTAAATATCTATTTTGCACATTTGCCATGAAGCAGAGTTAACAAGGTCCAACAACAAATGATTTAACAATATGTTAGTATAATACATCAAAAACATTTGCTTCGGAAGAAAATTTTTATCAAAATTAACTTCGGAAGAAAAACAAATATTTGCTTCGAAAGAAATTTTTTATCAAAATTAACTTTGGAAGAAAAACAAACATTTGCTTCGGAAGAAATTTTTTATCAAAATTAACTTTGGAAGAAAAACAAACATTTGCTTCGGAATAAAATTTTTATCAAAATTAAATTTGGAAGAAAAACAAGCATGTTCTTCGAAAGAAAATTTTATCTTCGAAAGAGTAACTTGAAACACAAGTGTCTGTCTTCGGTAAATGTTTTGCGTAAGATACAAACTGAAACCAAGACTTTTGCCTTACGTAGAAGTTTTGTGGAAGAATTATCAAAACAACCTCGGAAGGGTAAAAAGGGTAGATGGGTCCCATATCATTAAAATAAGATTTAATCTGTCTGAAAAAGTATAAAAGGGCACCTCGACCGTTGGCCTTTCTATCCACTCACGAAAACCTTTCCAGACCTAGAAATCCTCTCACCCAAAACCCCCTTCATCTTCTTCATTGAAATCGATTGTTCCACATAACTAATCCTCACACAATTCGAACATCACAGCCGGTATGGCTAATAGATTTGTTAAGGATCATACCGTATGCATATTCCTGAATCCAGAAGTGGAAGATGGATGCAGAGACATCATCCGCTATGTGAGAAGATCACGATTGTTTTATGCACTATCTACGGATCCCATTCTCTATCGATCTCACATCATAGATTTCTGGGAATCTGCGAGGATTGAAGAAGAAGATGGTGAGCGAGTGATTCATGCCACAATCAAAACGAACAGTTGAGGATAGATGAACAAATAATACGAAAGGTGCTGGAGTTCGGAGAAGGTGAAGAAGGTTACCCTGATGTATTTGATCATGAATACATTTAGAAACTTTTTCAGTTAATGGGAATGACGGAGACTATCAACATAAAGAGATTAAAAGGGAAGATTGTGCAAGCCGTATAGATTCATATGCCATACCTATCTCAAGTGCATCTCCAATAGGAAGTCCGGATTGGACAGATTCTCGAGGCACATGTCATCGGAATCATTGGCATCTTTGAGGGAAGAAAGTACAACTACTCCAAGTACATTCTTGGT
Organism: Flaveria sonorensis; assembly: GCA_025506505.1. Taxonomy (NCBI): domain Eukaryota; kingdom Viridiplantae; phylum Streptophyta; class Magnoliopsida; order Asterales; family Asteraceae; genus Flaveria; species Flaveria sonorensis. Next base: position 23,809,610 of record CM046433.1, read on the forward strand.
TGCCTGTGTGACCATATAAGAATGCAGAAAGACAACAAGATGTACATGTTCCCAAGGTTCATCCAGCTGATCATAAACAAATGTATGCCCAATATTGAAAGAGAGGGTGATGTGTTTGTGCAAACTCACCTAGGAAGATCTCTACTTAACAAATTGACTGGGCAGTATCAAGGAGAAGAGGTGGAGATGTTCCCACATATGATGGATGAGACTGCTGACGTACCTAAGGAACTCATATTCCCTTAACAACCACAACAACAAACACCTTCAATCGAATTACCTGAACCACAACATCATGAACCCAATCCTTTTTCACCACGAAGTGAACACACCCAACCCTTATCACCTGCACTTTCTCAAACATCAATAAACTCTGCTTCAACAGAAATAGTGTCACTTGATCAACTCCCTCAACCATCAACACAATAATTACCACTACAACCATTATCTCAATGTGAACCATACTTTCCATCACCAGCCACTATGATAGAATTATCCGAATCATCATCCAGTGAGCATACCCAATCTATCTCACCCATAAAATCTCAATCATCACTGCACTCTGGTACAACAAAACCCATTTCACCACTTCTCACTCAAACACCTACACCTCTACTTTAAACTGAACCAACCACCGCACCCACACCTATTGAACCCATTGATAGCCTAACATCTACTGAGAAACTCAGCTTTGATGAGGATGAATATGAAGTTGTTAATAATGGTGATACTGAGGAGATATGTCTAGAGGTTGAAAGGGAGAAAGATGAAGAAGTTGAACAAGAAGAGGGTGTTATGTTGACATCATTGCTTACAATGATGATGACTTGAATGAACATGAGATTGATATTAGTAAGAGCTACCTAGTAGAAAAATACAACAATTTGATCATTAAAAGCAACCGGAAGCTAGAAAAGTTGAGGAAAATGAAGAAGGAGCTGATAGAGAAAGGCAGACTGATAGTAGAGAAAGATGTTACAATCACTCAACTGGAAGGACGAATCAAAACGCTGAGAGAAGCTATTAAGACTGATAATGAGGTAATTGATGTAATGAATGAGCTAATCTCTGAACAATCAAAATAACTGAAAGCAAAAGATGATGAGCTTGAGAAGTTAAAGAAAAAGTTGTCTGAACTAGAAGTGAGCAAAAAGAAAGAAGCTGATGTGAGTTCAAAAATAAAGGAAAAGGACCCACAATCTTTTACAGCAGGAAAAGAAAATATCTGGACAAAACTCAAGATGAAGGTGCTAAATCTAAAGATCAACAAAAGAAATCAAAAGGGGTCTCCCCAACTCACACTCTATCAGCTGATCCTATAGCTTATCAGCAAATTGACCACATCTAAGAAGAAAGTGATGATGAGTTGAAGCAACTAACTGAAGAAGAATCTAGCATGCTATCAACAGAAGACATATTTGAAGAAAGAGGTCAAACTACCATTTTCATGGACCTAATTAATAATGGATTTCCCTATGACTTGGTAGAGAAAATGAATATGCCTGAAATGATTTAAGTTTTGAAAGAATTTGATGTTGTAAGACTGATGCTTCCAATTTGCAATTATGAAACTTTTTCAAAGTTCAAGGCCATAGAGCAAATAAGAAAAGACTTGTGCCATTGTGTCTCAAAGAAGCTGACAAGGTACAACATAACTTGCTGGTTACAAAGTCATAACTATAAGAAACATAAGCTTAAAGGGAGAACAATTGGTGAGCTCAGAGTTACGATGGAGTATGTGATGAAGGTGGAGCTAGAAACAGGAGTGAAGTTCAGGACTGGAGCTCCCAATCCTGCCTACAATCAAGCAAAACAAACTCCTGCTGAACCAACTGTAGTTCAAAGCAAAGATATGTATAAGGGCAAAGAAAGCATGATCAAAGAACCAAGAGACGTCATTCCTAGCAAAGTATGGCCCCTGGGAACTGCTTTGAGGGAGATAACAGAAGAAAAGACTACATTGTTACAACTCTTTGATCAAATGACCACTCCAAGAACAGCTAAAGAAAACACAATCATTGCTTGGAAATATGAATCAGAGTGGGATTGTGTTGTGCTGAAGAGAACATCTGGAAATATTCAATACTTCCTAAGAGTGGAAACACTCCTTACACTTCCAGATGCAGACCTCACCACTTTGCAAAACATACCCATCACAAACTTCCCAAGTAGTCCACGGGGAAGAGACTTTTCTAGAATGGTGGCTAAATTGAGTCACAAGTACAAGGGAGATGTACTTAAACAAGCCAAGAGAGAAGGTACAGAACACAACAAAAGGAAGCTAAAATAGAAAAGGTCTTATTCCAGTTCTCAACAGGTGGATGATGAATTCTTACAAAGAATTGGATATGAAGACAGATCTGAAGCATCAATCAAAGTTACTGAGGGAAATCAGTACTCTTGCCCTATCACAGAATGGGGATACATAGCATAAGGCTATTTGACCCACTAAAGAAAGATCCTAGCATAAGTCTATTTGACCCAATGGAGATCAAGCTGCTTCATCTGAGCTATACCTCATATCTACATGACAAGTATTTTCCAAGCTCAATGATCAAACTACTCAAAATGACTTGTGCTTATGTGTACACATAATTCAAGTTGTTAACAAGATCCATGCCAAGGCCGACAAGAGAAGGAAGTTTGAGGCTGGTCAACTGATGGGAGCAGAGATAGAGACAATAACAGAACTAAGAATTTCAGAATAGGATGAGTTGGAAGTGGTGTCTAATAATAGTGTTGTTGCAACATTAACCATTAAAGAGAACATCCTAGGCTTGAAATACAAAACATTAAAGAGAATGGGGAGAATGAAGATAAAGTACCGATATGAAGATCAAAAAGATACTATGGGATACTTTAATACCAAAATTTTGACAAGAGTTCAAGAATTGAGAGACTTGAACAGCTGATTACAACAGGCTAAACCTATAGGGGGAGTATTGTTAGAACTAGATCAAATGTATAGGTTTAGTTGACTTGTCAACTCTTGTAATTAGTCATTGTATTTCTCTTTTTGATAATATAACGTAATGCATGAATTATACGGTAACCCATATTATTGTGTGTGTTAGTTTATGTTGTTATAGGAAACATCAGACTTGGTCAATTTTGAAAAATTAACTAAGTGTTAGAACATCCTACGGATGAATAAGTGTTCTTTAGTAGATGTTCTCAGGAGCATAATTGAAGTTTCTGCTTTCGTAGATCTCCTATGGAAGAACAACAACTGCTAAATAAGACCAAAGATCAAGTGGAGCTGCTGAAGGAGAGCTTGCTGCTAAAGAACAAGTACAAGAACTCTGGCGGAAGCACAATCACTAAATAACAAATGCTGAAGGCATAGTGTTGTTGTGGAAGACTAATTGTTGTGGAAGAAGAACTTCCTATGGAAGACCAATTCCTACAGAAGATTAACAAACTTGTATTGTTTCAAATCATCAAGTACGCAACATAGTCAACAAGTCAACATGTCAGAGCAATAACATCGAGTCAATGGCAGCAGAAGATATTTAAATCAGCAAAATATTCCATATCACATCAACAACATTCTATTTTGTAAAATATAATTTCCATTGTAAATTGTGAACTCCTATACCGATAAACAAGGCAAGGATTCGCATAGTTAGATAAGCAATACCTTTTTGTGTACAAAATATTCCTAAATTATCATTCTTAAAACCTATTCCATTATCACTCCTAATTGATTTAACCTAGAAATCAAGTTGGTTAGAGTTTCAGTGATAAAATCCTTGGTGGTTTGTGATGATTCGATTTTATGAAGTAGGGAGAAAACCTAAGTGAACCTAGAAAAGTCATCTATGATAATCAAACAATATTGCTTTTTGCCTATACATATGATGTGAGTAGGTCCAAGAAGGTCCATCTATTGCAACTTTATGGGAGCATTATTTGTGTTCAAAAGCTTAGGTTTGTAGGAAGTTTTGTGTTGCTTCCCTTTGAGACAAGCTAAACAATGGTTAACATATTGAAATTCTTTCATAGGTAAACCAATGACATGGAGTCCTTTGACCAATCTGTTCATGTTTTTGAAATTTGTATGTCCCGAACATCTATGCCAAAGCTGTGACTTATCAAAAGATGCTTTTGAAAGCAAATAGGTTTCTTTTGTAAGTTGGAATGAATTCAGGTCAATGACATATGTGTTATTCTTTCTCGATGTTTTCAAGACAACCTATTCTTCAGGGATTTTGAACCTTGGTTTTAAAAAATAGCAATGGGTGTCAGTGAAAGAGTAGAATGTTTCTTGTCACACATTTGTGACACACTCAGCAGATTGAACTTCAGTTGTTCATAGTAGTTGACTTTATTAAAGTTCAACTGGCTATTTTTCACTGTCCCTTCACAAGAAATCCTTCCACCTTTAGAATCTCCTCAATTCTTCTATTGTTGCATGGGTTGAGGGCATGAAACTTTTCGTGTTATGTGCTTCTTTGTTCTTTGGTTTGATGAGGAAGCCACTTCTATTATGATAACCCTAGTAGATTGTTTCATAACTCTACTAGTTGGAGGTTTAGAGGAATGTCTTTGCTTCCTTGTGGTTTTGTTACATTCTTCTTAAATTTTGTTACATCATTTGTAGAACAAATATCAAATACCACTTGTTTTCCAGTTGAAACATGTGGTTTTGATTTTGGTGATGTGTCATCTTGTGCTTTTCCTTTTGATGAACCATGGGCTTAGCATCCTTGTTTGAATTCTAATGAGTCTTGACCTTATTATTAGACTTGCTTTCAGTAGATGATTTCATCTTGGGCTTAGCATCCTTGTCAGTTAAGATGCTTGTAGGAGTGAATTTCACAAATGGTATGATGGCTTTGATGGGCTTTTAGGCTTGCTTACATACCCTGGCTTGTCTAAGCACTCTTTGATTAAAATAGGATGATCATTTTCAACATTATCAACATCAGTTTCCATATAAACCTATGGTTTATTTTGTGGGTTTGTTGTTTCACAAGAAGTTTTAGATTTAGATGTGATAATGTTAGTGTCTATTGAATCTAATTTGGTCTAAGGCTCAGGCATGACAATGTAGTTGTCATTATATGGTGGGGGACAAGCATTGTAGCCTATGCTAGACATATCCTTTGGATCTTTCTATGCATCAAGTAACTCTTGCAGCTTGGTTGATGTGAATTGGAATTTCTCAAGTTTGACTTATGTTGTTGAGTGATTAGTTTTTGGCTTTGTTAAAAGTTTAGTCAAATTCTAAACCTGAGCTTCAAGGGTGTACTTTTCTCTATGAAGCTTCTCAATATCTACAAGAAGAGATTTACCTTTAGTTTCAAAATCTCTCATTTCATATTTTAACATCCCTAATTTAACCTTCCCATCTTTTACCATTGCAGCTAATTTCAGATTATGTTCTCTGTAGCCTTGCACCTAATTGATGCATTTTTTATTATAAAGGTTGGTTTTATCTCTTTAGGCATTGGAGTTAGAGTCCCATTGATAGGAGCCATGACAACATGATTCTGATTGATGGAATCACCCTAAACACTAATTGTTGGTATAGTGAGGATAATTCTCTAAGGACCTTTTTAATCTCTCATCAATGATCAATAATCAATCATCATGGTACGGAAACCCATAATGAATGATATGATCTCTAGTGTGTGTGTTTGTATGTTTTATGTGTTTTGTGTGATTGAATGCTCAGGATAATAAATTGCTTGTATGATCGATAATCATTCAAAAGCTTCCAAAGGATTAGGATACAAGGCTATCTATAACCTAGGTACATACTATGTATAGTTATTAAATGTACCCTTATGTAAATAAAAATTACATAATAATCCCAAGTCTAAGTGTTGTGCGCTATGGATGATAAAGTGTCCGCTGTGGATGTTAGAATGTCTGTTGGGGATGATTGAATTAGTTATCCGCTGTGTATGTTAGGCGTCCATTGTGAACACTTGATATGTTTGATGTTGTCCGCTGTGTATGTTGGTCATCCTCTATGGATATTGGTCATCGGCTGTGGATGTTGGTGATCCGTTATGGAGCTGTTCATATGCTATGGACTCTGTTCATCCACTATCAGCATTTGGACATTTCTTGACTGATTTAATCCGCTCTGGATTCTTGTGCATCCGCTACCCTTCTTCATCCGCAGCCAACACTTGTGCAAAATTTCTTTTATTTACAAATCCTTTAAAAGAAATATAAATGATAATTAGTGTTGTGCTTGAATAGTACTTATGTTTAATTGTTAGAACTTGTTTGGTTGATTAAGGTAAGCATTATCCTTCAATATTCTTGTTATAGTCCAACAATACTCCCGCTAAGGATGATGCTGCCAATCTGATTTGTTTGAGTTGTTGTTTTATGATTGTGTTTGTTAGACATGATTTATACTGCTTGATTATGCATGATTGGATGAATAGTTAACTAAATGGTTGATTGACTGATTACATGTGTAATCAGTTTGATTTGATAGATACGTTTCATATGAATGACTGATGATTGTTGCACGGTTGAAATGTGTAACGCCCGAAAATTTCGAAGAAAAAGAAGGTAGATGAAGTTCTCGCGCGAAAGGAAGTTCTCGTGCGAGAAGTTCATGCGAAAATCTCAGCTAGGTATAAATAGCTGAGAACACCCAGTCTGACTCCATTTTGCGCGAATAGTTCAGCTGCTAGAGAGAGAAATCGGCTGCGTAGAGAGAGAAAGTGAAGAATCCAAGTGTTTAAGGTATGTAACTCGTGTAGTAACTCGTGTCATGTACTAAGAATGGATTATTAATGAATATAACACATGGTTATGTAGTTTTCGTTTGGCAAAGGCTTCGGGAAGGTTGCGTTTGTGCTAGAACTTCAAGAAGTGAGTTTCTAGTCCCCTTTTTATGCAAGTTTTATGTTTTGAGGCTATTATGGATACTAGAACTTTTGAATGTGCCTGTTCATGCTTGGTATGATGTTGTTTAAGATGGTTGCATGTTAGAATAGCTTTAGACGCATAAGTTGTGATTGGGCGGGATAACCTGTAGTTTTCGCTCGAGCAGTTTTGATGTACGTTAAGATTTTGAACTCTGGGAAGTTTTCGCATGAAAGGCGTAGTTTTAGTGCGATATGCATGTTTTCGCGCGACAGGTAGTTGTCACGCAATTTGTAAGTTCTCGCACGATATGTGGTTCTCGTGCGACTTGATGGTTTTCGCGCGATGGGATGTTTCTCGCGTGAAGAGGTAGTTCTCACGCGAGATGTTACTAATGTATGTTAAGTTTTCGCATGCTATGCTATTATGTGTGATGTGTTATCTTTTCACGTTAAATGACTTTTTAAAACTATATGCTTTATGATGTGACTTTACTTGATATGTATGATTATGTAACTAAAGTATTATGTAACGAAAGTGAAAGATAACGATGATGAAAGTGAAACACAATGAATGAATGAAAGTCTTGCAAGCAAATTGAAAAAAGGTTCACAACACATTGAGGGGTTGTTAGCTCAACTCTGTGCAGTTTAGCTAACCCATAAGGATGTACACAGGGGGTTCAGTATTTATGACTGATCAAGACATACGAAAATGAGATCCTTGTCGCTTGACCCCAAGACAAAAGTAGCTTCGTGCACAATGATGGGGCGTAGCCTATGACAGGGTCTAGAATAAAAGTGAATGAACAAAAGAAAGTATGAAAACAAAAATTTATGAATGATGATGATAAGATAATAATAACTATTATTAAGATTTACGTAAGATGTGTGATCATGAACGAAAGTAAAGGATATGTTTTAACGATGAGTAAAGTATTTTTAAGTATAAACTAGAACTCACTCAGCGTAGCTGACTTTTTGTATGCATGATAGTTGGCAGGTAACCGTTTGATGCAGAGGAGGTGCGGGCATGGATTTATAAGCCATTGGGAATGATTTGCGCCTGGCATCCACATTTTTGGATATGATTATTGTATTAACAAAATTTTGAGATGTAAATGAATGATTTGATGTATTGACATGATTTTAACCATGAAAGAAAAGTTTTAATTCCACTGCAAATGACATGTTTTAAATGTATTATGTGATGATTGACTGACTGCAAGCGTCCCAGGAACGTGGCCTTACAAGTTGGTATCAAAGACAAAGTTTATGAGAATTGGGTAAAATATTTCAAAAACCTATAACTTAAACTGAGAATGAGATGAAAAAGGGAAGGGATGCCAGTCCTAGTAGCTACATGCCTGCAGGTAAAGGTTTTATGTAAATGTTTTATGTAAGATGATAAAAAAGGAATTATGTGCGCGTGTTATGTGGTTTATGTGCCCCTAGTAGATTTGGATACCGATGTAGTCAGGATAGAGAATGCTTGGAGAAGGAAGAGTAAAGTAAGTGGCAAATCACAACTGGCCACTGTAATTAGGGACATACCATACTTGACGTAATCTGAGCTATTACCTTGAATGACCGTGTTGGTGTTTGGATCTTATAGCGCTTAGATGGCTGGTGGTAGATCTTCTAAGGCTTCCCGTGGTGGAGTGAGTGGTGGACGTGCTGCTGGAATACGTGCCACGAGGAATAAGGCTAGAACTGTCGAGGCGGCACCTGCAGATCCCGATATTAATCACTATGAGGGCGGTGATGAGAGTGCTAATTTGAGGGCCTTAATGATGGAGGCGGTGGTTGAGGAGGTTCATCAGGTCATGTAGACGATTCTGTCGTCTGTAGTGATCAAGGTTATTTGTGCTGTGAGGGAGGATGAAAAGAATGAAAAGGAGGAGAGGAGGAAAACTGCTAGGCGAGGGGGCGAAGAAGGATGTTCAAGGGCCAGAGAGCAACCAGATACTGAGATGGTTGTCTCCAGTGATGAGGAGGAGGCGCAAGAAACTACAAATGGGTGCAACTATGGGGCATTCCAAAGATGCAAGCCCCTAATTTTCAACGGGAATGGGAATGCTACTGCTGCTCACCGATGGGTGAGAGAGATGGAGGCGGTATTTGATATTAGCGAGTGCCGAGAGATCAGAAGGTAAAGTTTGCTACCCACTCATTTGTAGATTCGGCCTTGTGCTTGTGGAAGAATATTGTCTAGGCCGAGGGTAGTAAGGTGATTGGGAGGATGAGGTTGAGTGAACTGAAGAAGCTGGTGAATGAGGAGTTTTGTCTTGACAGGGAACTCGAAAAGGTCGAAAGGGAGTTCCTGTAGTTGGAGGCGGGAACTATGACCCACCAACAGTACACGACGATGTTTAATGAGATGGCAAGGTTGGTGCAAATCAGGTGACGGCTGTGTCACGAAAGATTAAGAGGTACATCTGGTCTGCTGGCGGATATCCGCAGACAAATGATCGCTGCCCGGCCAAGTACGCTTAGGTTGGTGGTCGATTTGGCAGGAAGACTGTATGATGAGAGGGAGGAGGTACTCGTGGTGGAGGTGAATAGGAAGGGAAGTGGAGATAGGAACTAGAGTGGGAAACATTTTGGTAGTGGTGGTTTCACCCCCAAGGGCAAGAAGGCAAAGGTGGAGGGTCGCAGGGCAGTTGCGACCGAGGTAGTGGTGAAGGTGTGCAGCAAGTGTGGAAGAGACCATGTGAGGGAATGTAAGTGGGGATCGAACGCCTGCTTCAAGTGTGGGAGACCTGGTCATGTGGCTAGAGATTACGAGGTTATAAAGAGTTATAACTATGGTGAAGAGGGCCATATAAGCAGGGATTGCAAGAAGCCAAGGGCCGAGAATTCTGCGGCAAGGAAGGGGATTGAAATGGAGGGGCAGCGGGCAAAGGCCAGCGCATTCACTATGACTCGGATGGAGGATAGAGTGGACCCTGATGTTGTGTCAGGTACATTCCTAGTTAACCAAACTTGTGCCTCTGTACTTTTTGATTCTGGTGCTAGTTGGAGTTTTATTCAGTTGCCTTCTGTAATAAGTTGCTGGGTAGGAGTAGAAAGATTGATGAGCCCTTCGATGTAGAAACTGCTATTGGTAAGTCTACCAGGATTTCTAATGTGGTAGACAATTATGACATAGAATTGGAAGGCCATAGGTTCTCTGCTAGATTGTTCGTGATGCTCTTAGGCTGATTCGTTGTTGTTTTGGGGATGGATTGGCTAGCAGCGTATGAGGCAAATGTTGCATGTCATAAGAAGATGATTAGATTTACTACGTTGGATGCGAGTTCAGTGACGATCTATGGTGATAGGGTTACTACGGTTCTGAAGGTGATTTTGATGGCTGTGGCTGAGAAGTGTATGAGGCATGGATGTGGTGCCTATCTAGCCTATGTGAAGGATGTGGATACGTCAGTACCACGATTGTGGTAGTGTGCAACGTCCCTGACATATTCCTGGAAGACTTATCAGGTGTGCCACCTGACCGTGAGATCGAGTTCCAGATTGACCTGATACTTGGTGCCCAACCTGTTGCTAAGGCGTCGTATCGTCTAGCGCCCTCCGAGATGAGAGAGTTGATGAATCGGCTACAAGAGTTGTTGGATAAGGAATTCATTCAATAGAGTATGTCTCCTTGGGGTGCTCCGGTCTTGTTTGTGAAGAAGAAGGATGGTAGAATGAGGATGTGCATCGACTACCGTGAGCTGAAGAAGTTGACCGTGAAGAACCGGTCTCCGTTACTGAGGATTCATGACTTGTTTGATTAGTTCCAATGTGCCAGTTGGTTCTGGAGGATAGATCCCCGATCTGGTTACCATCAGCAGAAGGTGAAGGAGCAGGATATACCTAAAACAGCTTTTCGCACGCGTTATGGACACTACTAGTTTCTTGTTATGTCCTTTGGTTTAACTAACACGCCAGCTGCTTTTATGGACTTGATGAGTAGGGTGTGTCGGCTGATGTTGGATATATCAGTGATTATGTTCATTGATGATATCCTGATCTATTTGAAGAACAAAGAGGAACATGCCGGTCACATTTAGGAGGTGCTGGAAACGCTTAGAAGGGAGAAGTTGTATGCCAAGTTCTCCAAGTCCGCATTCTGGTTGTTCGAGGTTAAGTTTCTGAGTCATGTGGTAAACCCAGAAGGGTTCATGGTGGACCAAGCAAAAGTTTAGGTGGTGATGCAATGGAAGTCTCCAAAGACAGCATCCGAGATTCGTAGTTTCTTAGGTTTGGCAGGGTATTACAAAAGATTCATCCAAGACTTTTCTAAGATAGCTTCACCATTGACCAAGTTGACCCGTAAGGATGTAAAGTTTGTATGGGGTCTAGAATAGGAGAATGCTTTTAAAGAGCTAAAGACGAGATTGACCCAACCTCCTATCCTAACGTTACCCGAAGGGAGCGAAGACTTAGTGGTCTATTTGGACACTTGTAATTCAGGGTTGGGTTGCGTGCTAATGTAACGGGGGAGGGTAATAGCCTTTGCGTCCTGACCGTTGAAAATCCATGAGGCTAATTACCCTACTCATGATTTGGAATTGGCAGCGGTGGTCTTTGCATTGATGATTTGGAGGCACTACTTGTACGGGACGAAGTGCGCTATCTTCACTAACCTTAAGAGCTTGAAGTACTTCTTCAAGAAAAAGGATCTCAATATGAGGCAAAGGAGGTGGTTAGAGTTGATCAAGGATTATGATTATGAGATCCACTACCATCAGGGCATGGCCAATGTAGTGGCGGATGCCCTTAGCTGAAAAGAGAGACCTGAGCCGATTCGGGTAAAGGCTTATCAGTTGGTAATGACTTCTGACAAGATGAAGCAGGTCAAGGAATTTCAGGATAAGGTGTTGAAAGAGGGTCGAATCAACTTCGAAAGGATGAAAGGCCTAGTCACGGAGTTGGGTGAGAACACACTCGGTGTTAGAACCCGATTTGGGTGGATGTGGATTCCTCGCTACGGGGATCTACGGGGAAAGATCATGGATGAGGCCCATAAGACTTGATACTCGATTTACCCCGGTTCCATGAAGATGTATCAGGATATGAAGAAGGATTACTGGTGGACGGGAATGAAGGGCGACGTAGCAGAGTGTGTGAGTAAGTGCCTTACTTGCCTGTATGTGAAGGCGGAGCATCAGAAGCCATATGGGAAGATCCAACCTTTTGGATATACCCGACTGGAAATGGGAGGACGTCACCATGAACTTCATTACGAAGTTGCCGCGTACGGCAAGAGGGTATGATGCTATATGGGTGATAGGAGACCGTCTGATGAATAGTGCTCATTTCTTGCCAATCCGTGAGACATATTCATCTGAGAGGTTGGCAAATCTGTTCATTAAGGAGATCGTAGCCCGTCATGGCTTACCGATGTCTATCGTGTCGGACCGTGACACTCGGTTTACATCAAAGTTTTGGAAGAGATTCCATGATACGATGGGGACGAGGCTACATATCAGTATGGCGTACCATCCTCAGACAGATGGTCAGTCAGAGAGAACTATTCAAATGTTGGAAGATATGCTAAAGGCATGCGTGATCGATTTTGGAGGAAGTTGGGATGAAAACTTACCGTTAGCCGAGTTCTCATATAACAACAGTTATCATGCCAGTATTGTTATGCCTCCTTATGAGATGCTATATGGTAGGAAGTGTAGAACACCCGTATGTTGGGGTGACATCAGGAAGAAGGAGTTGGGAAGCATTGAGGTCATCAAGGCTACGACTGAGAAGTTGGAGAAGATTAAGGCCTTTATGAAGGCGGCGAAGGATAGACAAAAGTCGTATGCCGACAAGAGGTGTAACCAGTTGAATTCAAGGTGGGCGATAGAGTTATGTTGAAGGTCTCGCCTTGAAAAGGGATCATCCGATTCAGAAAGCAAGGAAAGCTAAGCCAGAGGTATATAGGACCCTTCCGAATTATTTCTCGGATAAAAGAGGTGGCCTATCGATTGGAGCTACCCGACGAGTTAAGTGGAATTCACCTGACGTTCCATGTATCTCATCTGAGAAGTGCTTAGCTGACGAGGATATGATTGTGCCATAGGAGGATATTGACGTAGATGAACGGCTCAATTATGTGGAGCAACCGGTGGCCATCATTGATAGAAAGGAGAAGAGGTTAAGGAACAAAGTGGTTCCACTTGTGCGTGTACAGTGGAAACGCCGAAAAGGGTCTGAGTCTACATGGGAGACCGAGGGAAGAGATGAGATAGCATTACCCGTAGCTGTTCGAGAGTTGACAGGTTTCGGGGACGAAACCTCAATAAGGGGGTGAACTTGTAACGCCGGAAAATTTTGAAGAAAAAAAAGGCAGTTGAAGTTGTCGCACGAAAGGAAGTTCTCGCGTGAGAAGTTCATGCGAAAAGCTCAGCTGGGTATAAATAGCTGAGAACACCCAGTCTGACTCCATTTTGCGTGAAAAGTTCAGCTGCTAGAGAGAGAAATCGTTGCTTAGAGAGAGAAAGTGAAGAATCGAAGTGTTTAAGGTATGTAACTCGTGTTATGTACTAAGATTGGATTATTGATGAATATAACACATGGTTATGTAGTTTTTGCTTGGCAAACGCTTCGGGAAGGTTGCATTTGTGCTAGAACTTTAAGAAGTGAGTTTCTAGTCCCCTTTTTACGCAAGTTTTATGCTTTGAGGGTATTATGCATACTAGAATGTTTGAATGTGCCTGTTCATGCTTGGTATGATGTTGCTTAAGATGTTTGCATGTTAGAACAGCCTTAGACACGATAAGTTGTGATTGGGCGGGAAAACCTGTAGTTTTCGCGCGAGCCGATTTGATTTACGTTATGACTTTGAACTCTAGGAAGTTTTTGCGCGAAAGGTGTAGTTTTCACGCGATATGCAGTTTTCGTGCGACATGTAGTTTTTGCGCGATTTGTAAGTTCTCGCACGATATGTGGTTCTCACACAATTTGATGGTTTTCACGCGATGGGATGGTTCCCGCGCGAAGGTCTAGTTCTCGTGCGAGATGATGCTAATGTATGTTAAGTTTTCACTTGCTATGCTATTATGTGTGATGTGTTATCTTTTCACGTTAAATGACTTTTTAAAACTATATGCTTTATGATGTGACTTTACTTGATATGTATGATTATGTAAGTAAAGTATTACGTAACGAAAGTGAAAGATAACGATGATGAAAGTGGAACGTAATGAATGAATGAAAGTCTTTCAAGTAAATTGAAAAGAGGTTCACAACACATTGAGGGGTTGTTAGCTCAACTCTGTGCGGTTTAGCTAACCCATGATGATACACACAGGGGGGTCAGTCTTTGTGACTGATCGTACGAAAACGGGATTCTTGTCGCTTGACCCCAAGACGGAAGTTGCTTCGTGCACAATAATGGGGCGTAGGCTATGACAGGGTCTAGATTAAAAGTGAATGAATGAAAGAAAGTACGAAAACGAACGATTATGAACAATGATGATAAGATAATAATAATTATTATCAAGATGTTCGTACGATGTGTGATCATGAACGAAAGTAAAGGATATGTTTTAACGATGAGTAAAGTATTTTTAATTATAAACAAGAACTCACTCAGCAGAGCTGACTTTTTGTATGCGTGATAGTTGGTAGGTAACCGTTTGATGCTAAGGAGGTGCAGGCATGGATGCGTAAGCCACTGGGAATGATTTGCTTCTGGCATCCACATTTTTGGAAATGATTATTGTATTAACAAAATTTTGAGATGTAAATGAATGATTTTATGTACACGATTTTAATCATGAATGAAAAGCTTTAATTCCGCTGCAAATGACGTGTTTTAAATGTATTATGCGATGATTGACCGACTGTAAGCAGCCCGGGAAGGAAGCCTTACAAAATGAAGTTATATATGATTAAATGATGTTGCAAATGGTTTATTGATATTTTGTATGCACTTTGATTGTTTGTTAGCCACAGATGTTTGCTACTTGATTTGGTTTTTCGATTGTTAGTGAACCTTTATTAGGAATGATAAGGTCCTTCTTCATCTTGACTTTTTGTACTTCAGATTTATTTGATGAAGATTGTACTAGATCTTTAATCTCTTCTTCAATGATTGGATCTTTAGTTACTTGTTGTGCTTGTTAAGGTAGTTGAACTACTTTGAGTGCATTTAAGCAATTTACAATATGGTGAGTATAGTTGTCCATGACACTGACTTGATCCTTTGAATATGTAATTGGAAATTGAACCATCTATTCAAGTGTTGATTGATCTAGACATTGAACATTAATGTTACTAACCAGTGTGGTTATAACATGATTACCTTTCATCATATTTAAATTGTTGTTTTCTGAGATCTTCAAGCTTATCATTCCTTGAATATGAGTTAATGATTGTTGATTTGTTTCTAATCTTTGCTTTAGAGCAGCATTAACATATATTGTTCCTAAAAATCCTCAGCATATGTATGAAGTAACAATAGTCTCCCTTGCATAGTACATCCTGCATTGAAGGGAAAGACTTTATTGCCATTAATGATACATAAGAAGGATGTAGCAATTTGATCTCAACAGCATCAAAAATCCTTATGTCCTCTACTTCCTTGCCTTCTAATTTTCTTTCCAAGACTACTTCAAAATGATTTTCATCATAGTACCATCTTGTGATTGGATGAATATACTGAATGATATCTATCTTTTTCATAATCATCTTTTGATCAGTTGGCCTTAGAAGATATCCTACTCTGTTTAGTAATTCAGTGTCAATGCTCTCATTATTTCCTTCTTGCTAAACTGGTTGTTTGCCTGCTTGTTTTTATTCTCTTCTGAGTTTTACTATATGAAGCTTGTCTTCTTTGTCAACTTTCCTTTTCCTTTCATGTTGTTGTCTATTAATGTAAGATCTAAGTATATGAAAGAAGTTAGCTCCTTTTGAATTGTTTATGTGATTAACCATTCAAAATTGCATCAAATCTAGTATGTCTTCATATGAAAGGGAGCACATTTGGATATAAATGATAAGTATTGGACAAGTCTAGATACTCTCTTTATCAAGACTCCATCCCTCACTTCATCATATTTCCAAGAAACAATCTTCCTTTCATTTGCTGCTTGAGTAAGAGTGAACCTATCATACAACTTCACAAAATTTGTGTTCTCATTGATCATCTCTATTACTTCATTTCCCTCTGGATAGAGTCTATGAGGAATAAACCGTCTTAGTTCCTCAATAGATGTAGCTCAGGTGGTGCTTGGTGATATGTTGACAGTTCAGACGTTCGATGTGGTTTGATGACTTGAGGCTTTAGTGTATTTGTCAGTTATACACATCCCATAATAAATGTTTCATATGGGCCAAAGTTCTTCGAGCATATGATCTATAAGGTATCCTCGTGTGACTCATCCAGCTCTTCACTTGTGAATAAGTATTCTCATCAATTTGAGGATCCTTAAGAAGATTCTTCTTAAATTCCTGTTGATCTTTGATTTTCTTGTATCTTCTGTATGTTTGCTCTGATTCATTCTTCAACACCTCTTGAAAATCTTTGAGAAGATCTTTAACTTTAATTATATTCAGATGAATGAATGAATCATAGGGAAATCCTCTGTTTGTTAGCTCAATATGTATTAGTGTTTCAGGATCATCGACAACACGCTTTGTATGTCATCTAATTCTTTTTCAAAGTTCGAGATGATGATTGGAACTTAGATATGTTGATCATGAGTTTGGGCTATCTCACCTTCTTTAAGATTCACAAACTCAGATTGTTTGTTGAATTCTTCTTCATTAACTAGTTCAGCTTTCACTTTCAACACTTACATTGGTGGTGATTCAGGTTCGTCCTGATCAACCACTTTCTCTTTGCCTTTAGCAAACTCAGCAAAGTATCTTCTTTTTCTCTTTCTTTCATAAGTTTTGAAGCTTTACTGAGAAGAAGATTGTTCCTGTTGAGTTGCTTGTTCAGAATGTGAGTTTAAAGATTCAGCAAATCTTTTTTTAAGCTCCTTTTGTTCTTCAGTCTGAGGATTTATAGCAATTATGTCTGCTTTCATTGCTATTGAGAATCTTCTAAGTAAAAATGTTGCCTTAATATTGGTGAATAGTGTATGCTTTCAAATGGATTCTCATCTCTGAACAATTGATCCATAGTATATATTGCTTCGTGAATAACGATTGGTTGTTCTGTCTGTTGTTCATGCTCAATCTCACTAGTTTCTTGATTGAGATTGATTTGATCATTAGAGCTTGTTTTAGCTTGATCTGTTTGAAGTGGCTTATTTGATTGCTTTATGATCATATTTTCCCATTCATCTCTATTACCCTCAAATTGGTCATCATCATCTTCTTCCAATCTGTGTTTTCTAACTGTTTACTCTTTTTATTTCTTCTGCTTCATCATTAATGATTCTTTTCAAAGCATCAATCTCATAATCTTTTGCTATGTTTTCTTCTTCAGCTTTGGCTTTTACTTCATTCCTTGTCTGATAAAGTTGTTGTTCAAGAAACTGAACAATTAGCTTTTGTATTTTTTTCATCTCTAGCGTTTAGCTTGTCTTTGAGTCTTTTGGCCCTTTGATTTGACTTTTCAATTAGTTTGTTTTATTTAGTGAATAGAAATACTTTTGAATATTATATCTTCTCCGCTGGGTATGTGTTATGATTGACTAGCTGTTGTTTCATCTTGCTTAAATTGGTTGAATGGTTGATCTTGTATTGTATGCTCTTTTATTTGGTGTCTTGATGATGTACTAGTCTCTTCTTGATTATGAGTTGCTTCAGCTATTGATGCATCAAGATCTCTAAACATGGGTGATAATGTTTGTTGATCTGATTTTAATGGGTTGTGTGGAGGTGAAGGAGTGACATGCTTAAATTGAAAAGGATCTTGTTCTTGTGCTTCTACATGAACTTGCTCTTGTTCTTGATGAATAATGGGAGCCTCTTATTGAATGATGAGAACAGCTTGGGTAATTGGAGTTTGATGAACCATATTTTGATACATCATAGTTGGTCTCCTTGTCTTGATATTCTCAAGTACACCTTGGGAACATGAATTTCATGGTTGATCATGTGTGGTGGCACTGGAGCATCACCACCATGGTATAAACTAGATTTGATTTTGTTGAACACATGTTCATTGAAATGAACAGGTTTAAAGATTGCTCCACCTCTTGGGATGTAAGGAATGAGATCATTGATGATTAGCTGCAAGAATCTTGGGTACATTTGGAACTTGTTTCTTACTTCTGTTAGATTGTACACCATTCCATTTAGAAATTATGCCACAAAGTTATATGGTCTCCTTGCAATGACACTAACTGTGGCTAATCAACTTCTTAGAGAAGTGGCATCCCATCCAGTCTTTCTGTTGCCCATTGTTTTCTTATAGGTGTGCATTAGGAATCGGAATTGAGCACACATATATGATTTCTTGATTTGGTTTCTCTCAATGGTGCCTATGTATCCAATTTGTCTGAAAACATGTAGAACATAGTTTTCATCAAACTCTATAGGCCCATTGGCATATTCTTTTCCCAAATGCAAAACTCTCCTAATCACATCTTTTGATATTATGATATGATGATCATAAATAGTAGAAACAATAACTTGCATATCTTGAACATTTTCTAGATGTGCATTAGTCTAGAACTACACAATATGTTCTTCATAGATATCAGGTCTCATTGTCATGGCTTGGAATAATCTTGTTTGGCTGATTGCATTTATCATGTCTTTGTAACTTTCAGAGTTTGGAGAATTAGGATTGAGATATGCACAAATGTTATGGTATCTTACAAATACTAAGTTGGTCATATCTGCAAAATAGAACAGAAATGAATTAGTATTTAAGCTTTATGATAAATGATCAATGTAGATTTGATGTAAATTTGATTTAAAGATTCGCTTGGTATCTTGCACACATGCATTGATGTGTACAGTAAACAGAAAAATGCGGTCAATAGTTACTTGACTAATGGGATAAATAGGGTTTGTTCTTCAACACTTGCAAATCACAAATACAATGAACAGTAAATTCAATGAAATATGATGAATTGTGGCCTCAGACAATTACAATGAATAATGAATCAAGGCAAATGTGGTGAACAGTTGTTATTGTAGAGAATGCGACGAACAGTGTTCAAGACTAATGCGATGAATAGCGTTCCATTCTGTTTGTCTGTTTTTCATGAATTTCTTGTTGTTTTCACTCAAATATGATGTAAAACATTTTGATTAGGAACTCTTAACTAATCTGAGGTTGTTTAGCTCACTATCACTTTGTAATTTAGTGAATAGGTTTGGTTTTGATGTAATTTTGATCGATGAAACAATGTTCTTTAACTCATGATGAATTTGAAGTGTTAATTGATTGAAACAATGAGTAAATCTGTTCTGATGTCTAATTAGTTGTGCGAAACGCAATAAAGAGAAAATCAAATGATAGACGACTGAGAATCATGAAAAACAATGGGTGTTCTTGATGATTTCGAGAGACAAAGCTCAGATACCAATTGACTGGGTAAGAATCAATGAGGATAGAATATATCAGATGATTTCAATGATGATTTGTAGCGGAAATACAAATATCAATGATCAAACAATTAGAAATACTCATAATAATGTATTGTATTGATTTCAGTGTGTATAGTGAAAGTTTGTGCAAAATGGGTACAAGAGTTGCAAAAAGGGTAAAAACCTTATCTATTTAGAGGTCAGATACAATAACCTGTACATTGACCTAAATACCATGACATATAATCTAGGAATACTAATTAAAAATAACAAAGTAACGGAATCCGCAAAAGTTGTTCTTCACCCGCATTTGTATCTTATACATCCGCATTTGTTTTTGCGCATGTAAAAGTATTTTCCGCATTTCTTATGTTAGGCATAAGTATTTATTTTGTTTCACCCGCATTAGTTCTTTGTGGGTGGACAAATGCTCATCTGCATTGTCTTTGTTCACCCACAAAAACTAATGCGGCTAAACAAACACTTAGGCTTTTCTTCATCTGCACTTCTTCATACTTCATCCGTATAAATCCACTTGTGTTTTCTGACCCAATGAAATAGAGTCTTACTGAGATGAAGTTAAAGCTAATAGCTACAACTCATGCTAAAATAGAAGATCAGCAGAGTTGGCTAGAAGGAAAAGAGTTGAATTAGAGAAAACACAAGCAGAGAGAGTCAAATAGGAGACCAGAAACCGGCAGCCAATGAAGATTTTTCTTAAATACTATTGTTTCTCTGGAAAACAAGTAGGACCAATGAGTATGTCTACTCTTGATGTGAATATTAGAGAAATCAAGAAGAGAGCTGGAGCTAGTGAGCAAGTTATGAAGTAGCTAGGGAGCAATGGGAAAGACAACAAACAATATCTAAGAAAAAAATTTAGAAGCCTTCCCATCTGCCGATTAAGCCGCCAGCATCTCCTGACTCTGACTCCACTACCTCTGATGAAAAGCAACCTATCTCACTAGTCCTTACAAAAAAGAAGATTGTGCCAAAAAGAGTTGTAAAGGCGAGGGTGATTGACCCAGAGGTGGAGGAGAAGATACTTAAAGGAATAAATTGTTGGACTCAACAAGTGCATAAAAGAATAATGCTTGCCATAATAAAACATAATGTGTTCTAACATTCAAATAACCATTAACTAACACATAAACATCATTAACATTCATATCAAACACTAATTAAGTTTAAATTTCTTTTTTAGGTTTGTAGATAAAAAGGAATTTTTGCTTAAGTGTCTACAGGGGATGAGGATTTGTCAATAGCGGATTAACAAGAAAATGTAGCGGATGAAGAACATAGTCTAAGTGCCTACAACGGATGAACAATCACACACAGCGGATGACCAAGTCCACAGCAGATGAACAGTCCACAACAGATGTACATCCATAGCGGATACACACTCCACAACGGACAAAAATAAAGCAAACGCCAAGTCTTCACAGCGGACAGCATCCAAGACGTAACAGAAAAGTATTTCAACTTCCACATCGGACATCTTATCATCCATAGACGACAGCTAATCATCCATAGTGGACTACTTATAGACTTAGGATTATATTTATTTTCTTTACATAAGGGTATTTTTGAAACTGTACATAAATCATTGTATAGGTTATAAATAGTAGTATATCCTAATCCTTTGTAAGCTTTTAAACAATCAATTAAGCGAGTAGTTAGTATTATTCAAACATACAAACACACACTGCACGCAATCATAGACGCACATATATCTCATAACATTAATCATGGGTTTTCGTACTATGATTAATGATTATTGAATCAATAACAACTTTTTGTTATCTTTGAGAGATTGAAATCGATCCTTGGGGGAATTCATTGCTTTATTCTTGTGTTCTAAGTTCAAAACCTGAATATTTGAATTCCATCAGGTGATATCAAAGCCTTGGCTTAAATCAATTAATTGATTTTTGATCCTCTAAATCAATACAATGACATCTATGGTTCATTAGCTTCATATAAACCACTTTGGAGCTGAAAATTGTCACAAAACCCTCTTCTACATCAAACATTCAACAAATATTCAAAGCATGATTTTATATATTTTTTTAGTGCATTGTGAAGAAGATTTTGTATTTTTAAAGCTCTACACATCTTTCATACACTATTTTTCAAAACAAAAACATCTCAAAACCTCCAAAACCTCATCGGTTCATGGGTTTTTGACAAAAATAGTAACCGAGTACTGTTATATCAAGTTTTCATCAAACAAACATTGTTTTTAAACATATTGAATCGGTTTGTGTGTTTAAAATCATCATATTGGAGTATATTCTTACTTGAATTGGGTTTTTGTTCTTCAAACAACAAATCAATTGTTGTTTTCTTTGAAGATCATCTCGGCCGCAACAATACTAGCATAAAGCCTAGTTTTTCATTCATACACGACATTCAACATCATTGGTGATTTTGTTGGTTTTACATCAAAAACAAAGAGGAAACCTATTCTTTTTCTGAATTTTCGAAAAAGTCACTTTTTGATCCAAAAAGTTAATTTTTAAAACATATTATTTGTTTTTAGGGTTTTGACTTTTTACCTGACATCGTTAAAAAGGATTTTGATTGATTTTGATCAACCTTAAATAGAATATTCCCCTATTTATTGAACTTAGACTTGACTGTGACATAACCTTGGACATTAATTAATGGATTTCAAATTAATTAATTCTTTTATTTGGTAACAAAATTTAAAAAGCGATAAACATTAACAAACAAATCCTAGTGACCTTAGGATAAATTAAATTTAGCATTAAGCTAAATAATCAAACAAAATTTGCCTTGAACCGTTAAGTTCAAAAGTTAACAATCATGTCGGTTGAAATTTTAGGTTCAAACAGTGGTCTCAAACCACCCAGACTCAAGAACAAAGCTGACTTTAAACAATGGAAAATAATATTCAGAAACTGGATTATTTATCAAGACCCGGATCTATGGACTTCCATAACCAAGGGACCATACATACCTGTGACTCTTGGTCCAGACTATAACATTTAGAAACTAGTTAGTTTAAAGAGTGTAGATAGTGCTGACCTGAAAAAAGTCAAAACAGACATGAAGGCTTACAACATTCTAGCAATGACTCTCCCATTAGAGATATTGAATAGATTTGAGAACTTCAAAACAACACATGAACAATGGAAGGTACTTCACACAATGTGTGAAGGAAGTGATGAGATAAGGGAAATCAAGAATGAAAACTTGAGGACCTAGTATGAAACTTTCCACCATGTTCAAGGAGAATCAATACCACAACAGTTCTATGGATTCGTTCAGCTGGTAAATGAGATGATTGTTTATTGTCTAAAATACGAATCTGTGGAGATCAGCAAGAACATGTTACATACTCATCCAGAGAGCTGGACTCAATCAGTCTTTTTGATGAAAGCAACACTAGATATAGAAGAATTATCATTGGATGCACTAGTGGCCAAAGTAGAGGCACTAAAGTTAGATGAGAGATCCAGGAATAATAGCATAATCAGACATGTTGAATCATATAAATTCAAGGAGATGCAAATAACAAACAGTGCATTCTTAACATGCACTGGTGAAGAAGAATAGGAGGAGTTTCTTGATTCAAGTGAAACTTCATTTTTTTTGCTCCAGAATCACCACAAATCAAACAGAAGTCCAAGAAGACTGGTGTTCATGCTTCACATGAAGCAACACCTCTGAGCAAACAACACCCAAATGCTTCTAGCTCCAGCAAACAACATAATACAAAGCTACAAAACATACATAAATTAGAGAAA
Organism: Flaveria sonorensis; assembly: GCA_025506505.1. Taxonomy (NCBI): domain Eukaryota; kingdom Viridiplantae; phylum Streptophyta; class Magnoliopsida; order Asterales; family Asteraceae; genus Flaveria; species Flaveria sonorensis. The sequence goes on from CM046433.1 coordinate 23,832,699, forward strand.
CCCATGGATGCTCTCACAATCATTCTGCAAAGTAAGGAGCAGAAGGCAGTTTTTGTAGTCTTCTCCACAAGCTTTGAAGCTTATTTGGGTGCAAATCTCACACCATCACAAATCATCCTGCAAGATTTGGATGAATTGCCACCTAGCATGGTTGAAGAAATGGATCTTTAATAGTCATTGGCAATGATAGCATACAGATCAAAGAAGTTTCTACAAAAAAAAGGGGTTGAGTATGGACAAGAAAACAAAGATTTGTTTTGATAAACCAAAGTGTGATGCTTCAACTGCCAGCTTTATGGTCACTTCTCAAGAGAATGTCAACAACCCAGGGCTGACAAAAACAAACAACAATCATAAACTTCAAGTAGCTACCATACAAACAGACAAGTTCCACCTCCCATTAGTATTCCAGCTGCACCAACACCAGCACAAATCACACAGTACAGACCTAATCAACACTCCAAGTCGTCTGCAGTAATAATCAAACAGGATGGTGAGTGTGACTGGAGTATGTATGAGGCATGGATACAATCTCCTTACCATGCCCTTATGGCACATGTAGAGGATAAAATTTTTGAAATCCCAAAAGAGGTAACGAAGAACTATGTTCTCAAGCATGCATTGATGAAGTCATAAGATACAGAGAACATACAAACCAACTTTCTAAGAAAGTTATTGAAACAAATATTTTGAATGACAGTTTAAAATCAAAACAAAAACAATATAAGATTAAAATTCTGTCACTAAAAAATGATTTGGACAAACTATTATCTGAAAACTAACACTAGCAGCTCAATATGAGATTAACACAATAGATGAAGAATGATGAAGCTCTACTATATGATGAGTCAGATTAACCAACTACTGAAACTGTAAAGGTTTCAAGTGTGGTTGATACAACACCAAAACAACCAAAGCAGACACATTGAAAGATAACTGCCAACTATTCCCTCCTTCAGGATTTCAAGAGCAAACACGGTGGAAACGTGGCATTTGGAGGTGACAAGACACGTTGAAAGATAACTGGTGAAGGAATGATATCCAATGAGTTGATCAGTTTTGAAAATCTCAACTACTGCTCCAACCTCCAATTCAATCTTCTTAGTGTATCCCAAATATATGATAAAGGATATGCCACCCTATTTGACTCCAACAATTGATACATCCACAAGACGGGTTTTCAAATACCTGAAGACTGCCTTTTGAAAACTCCCCATCAAAACAACACATACATTATTGATATGAACATAGTTTTAGCATCAACTCCTAAAACTAGTTTACTATCAAAAGCATCAGAAGATGTTTCCTAATTATGGCATAGACGATCGGGACACTCAAATTTTAACTGAATGAATCAATTGATAAAAGGTTACTTAGTAATAGGTTCGCCACATAAAAAAATGGGCAGTACACTTTTCTGACCCAGGTCCACCGTAAGTTACGGTCCCACCGTAGCTTACGGTGACCATAAAACTCCTACGGTGGCTTTAGTCTGTATTACGATGGGGGAAATGGGTGTCATGTCCACCGTAAGTTATGGTGGTACCGTAGACTACGGTGGACCTACCTATTTTGCCCCTGTTCCTCGTATGTCTTCATTCCAAAACTCCAATCCCGCTACTTTGGCTCCATTTACACCTGCAAGATCACATCACCGTAGTTATCTAATTCAAAACATTAACTAGATTAAGTGTATGATTTTTGTATTAATTAGCACCATTAAGGGTTGTCCAACAGACCACCCGTCACATCCCCACACTTAACCGTTGCTTGCCCTCAAGCAACCTGTTCGTTCAACACACAATTTACGTAAGCGACCAAATGCAAACCAAGCGACCAAATGTACTCATCTACTAAATTTTTCTTAAAGACCGCATAAAACACACCCCTCACAATTAGCTTTCCACTCGGTATCAAGTAATAGCTAGCAAAAAGGCTAGTACACACTTAAACAAATAGGTGGTTGCACAATAATAAGCTTGCAGTCAAATCGGTTATTCGCCTAAATAACTTACTAAACATGCACGTGATTCAAAGGGACTTAGAGGTTAACGTGGCTAGGAAAATGGGTAGGAAATGGTAATATATATGAAGTAGCTTAAAAACTTGAACCGGTCTGTATTTCTAATTAAACATAATAGAAGCAACTATATACAAACTACCTTGCTTTCTTTTTGCACTTGATACTCGATCATTTGATCTCATACTTTGCTATTTTCCACAATTTTTTCTCTTTTTTCTTTTTTTTTTCTTTTTTTAGCATAGACACTTCATTCTAACATTCTTGCAACAATACATACATAACCACTAAACAACTAACCAAAATGAAATGCTAACATTATTAGACGGGGTCAAAATGGGTGAAATTTTTTTTCTTTTCTTTTTTTTTTTTTTTTTTGGGAAAGTTGGTTTGGGTTAACAATTGATTGGCTTTTAAGCTCAAAGTGGGCTACTAAAAAGTCCAAACCCCCCAAATCCACACTCACACTCACCAAGACGAGGGTACCTAATCGCCCTTATCCTTTTCACATGCATATCAAGCTAAGGCCTCAAACCGTATTCAACCACAAGTTCTAACATACCCCCACCCTTTTGCCACTCACATCAAGAAAACGAAAGATAAATCTTAATAAATTCACGAAGTGGCTCAAGCTCTCACCAAGAAAAAGGGAATAAGGGGTTACCGGTGTGACATGCGGTTTAATACTCAAATTTTCAAATTTGGACCATTTTTCGCTTGATTTTTAAAATTTTCACAAATTTTCAAAGATTTCCCCTCATCCCCACACTTGGGGTACATTGTCCCCAATGTATGGTTTTGAAGGGAAGATCTCTCAAACACCAAGACATCATCTTTTGATTCCCAACTAAAATCCCAAATTGATTTTTTTTCTTTTTTTTTATTAAAAACACCACCATTCTTTCACAACCCTTAAACATTAACATCAAACATCAACCACCAACCAACGGCCCAACCATAAACAAAAACACAAACACTATTCAAAAATGTACAAGGTAGGGTCAAACACAACCTGGTTAATAGTACGACGGCTGGGGGGGCCGAAGATGGAAGTGAACACATCCGAGAACCCTCCAAAATTAAATGCACTTTGGTCGCTTGAGCCGCCTTGATCACTTGACCCTCCAGCTTGGTGATACGTCATTGGATCACCATATGTTTGATGTGGGTCCACCCATCGAGAGTGATGGATAGGTGGGGCCGGTTGATAACTACTCCCATCATAAAGTGGTTGTGACGCATAGTTGACAATGGGTTGATCGGCTTCCACCGGATGACCAGCCATCCAAGCATTGTATCCCCATTGGATCCGATGATCCTTATACCGGTCATTGATCTCTTGCTGAAAGGCGAACTCATGGGATCTGTTCCATGCTTCTTGCCTTTCAAAACCTTGCCTTATCGCCCTCTCATTACTCGCCCCCATTCGGGTATAATGATCATATTGGTCCTGTGATGAATTTGTCCAACGATCATACCCCTCGGGGCGTTCTCTCCTAATCACCTCCATCATTGATCCGTGGTGGGCCCAATTTGGGTCAAAATCTTGAGTGGAGTAATCAAACCCAAAATTCCTTGGCCCACTCGGCCCAGGTTCACCTACTTCCATCTCTACCACAAATGTATCATCATGGTAATCTTCATCTCCGTTTTCAACCTTATCTTCGCTCTCCGGCCCATCAGCCTCCCCCGGTCCCAACACCCTAGCGTATACCTTCAAACCCCTCAATCTTTGGCCCTCACTTTTTAACTTGTGGTACCTTTCCTAAGAATCATATTTCCAACCGACTCCCAGCCTCTTGATGTCAAATGGCTTAAACTTCTTATATGACCCTTTATCATCATCATCGATTGCCCCGTACAACTTTAACAAGGCAGTAATCAATCGACATTGTGGAATTATCTTCCGATCTATGCTGTTTCTGCTTATCCAAATATTATTCAACACCAAATAAAGGTATAGAACTAATGGTGCACCGTTCAACAACATATAAAAAATCAGCACCTCCAGATACCTAACTTCCACTTTGTCACCCCGACGAGGAATGACATTATGCCAACAGAGCACAAGCAGGAGTTTTGCTTCAATCTTCAGATTTCTCCGTTAAAGTTTTCCAGTTGTAGTACCGGGCAGAAACAGAAAATTTAACATGTTGTTCCATTGAGGGTGCTTGTCGGGCTCAAAATATAAGTCTTCTAGGCTTGGGAAAATGTATTGATTTATTGGCTTGCTATCAAACTTAGCCACTCTTCTCAAGGTTTCGAAGCTTATTTCTACTTGAATTCCATTGACTTCGCCAACCAATCTCATCTTTGAAGGGTGATTGAATGGAGGACATTGAAGAGAGGCTACCCATTGTTGTATCGCCTGGTCATATAGATGCTCCCCCTCCTTGTCATAGCACCTTAAAGCATCTTCCCATCCTAAAGCCTTGAACTTATCAACAATCCCAAATGGACCGAATTCCTTCTCTTTAACCTCTTTCTAACAAATAAACGCTTCTTTCCAATGAGATAACTTGTTCATCTTATCATTGAAAAGCTCAGCACGCCATTCTTCCAGTTGCTCTATCAAATAACCGGTTTTCCACTGCGGTTTCGGCCCCCTCGGTGATTGTTGTTGTTCTTCTTCTACATCCGCTTGTAGTACCAACCGTCTCTTCCGAGGGCCAGCGGGATCTCTAGACGGCCCAGCGGGTTCTTTCCCTTTTCTTACCATTCCTAAAATCACAACACGAACGCACACAAATTCAAGTCAAAACCCTTGTCAACCCCAAAACATCCCCACACTTGCTTGAAACTATGGTTGAAGATGTAAATTAAACATGGTATTCATCGTTTTGCAAAAAAATTGACATAATCTAATTATGTGAACAAAAATGTGTCTAACATCATGTTTAAAGCAAATAACTTATCATCTACAACCATAACCCAACAAACTCATCAAGTTCATACCTTTCTAGCATTACAAGCAAGTGTGTAAGCAAAAACCAACATGAAAACCTACAAATCTGCAATGTACTTCCAAAATGAGTGAGAAATTACATACCCAACAAACTCATCAAGTTCATACCTTTCTAGCATTAGAGAAGATGAGAATGCAAAGAACTTCAATCAAAACCAAAAACCCACAAAACCCAAAAATTTTCGAACCCTTAATGTCCAAAATTGACAGCCATAACGTGGTTTTTTTTCCAATTATAAGCCCAAAATCAGATTCCTTATGAAATTTTAGTCAAGTTAGACCCAAAAATCAAAGGCTTTGGTTAAGATTTGTGGAGGTATCGAAGGTTTTAGATTAGGGTTTATGGTTAAGAAGAATTGGAGAAGGAAGAAGAAAGAACATGGTGAAAAGGGGTGTAGTCCCGTATGTGGTTGTTATTGTGTGTTTCTATTCGTTTTTTTTACATGACCCGGTCCCGCTGTTACCAGGTCCACCATATGATATGGTCCCACCATAAGCTACGGTGGATCTGGTAACAAATGTTCACCGTATTCCAGTTTCGAGTCACCGTACGATACTCATTTTTCCCAAGTCCACCGTAAACTACGGTACCACCGTAAGCTACGGTGGCACCTGGGATTTAATTAATTTTAATAATTTTTTTTTCTTTCACAAAAACATGGAAAAAAAATTACCCTACCCCCTCGAAATTACCCGTGTTGTCCTCAACACGATGTTAGGGCCATTCGTACGAATGTCCCCACACTTGTTTCGAACACAAGTTTCAAACGTATAAGGTAATTGTGTAAAACAAAATCAAAACAAAACAAACTAGCTACTTATGTACAAATATCAAACCTGGGCCTCTCATGCTTGTTCCTCATCCACCGGTTAGATTGGACCCATGAAATCTATTCCCCATAAATCAAATACCTCAACCACCAAAATTGGTTGTAAGGCATTTCGTCCCTCTTTGAGATGCTTCCCACTTTTTGACAATTAAACAATTTCACACAGAATTAACCGCATCCTTGAAAATTGTAGGCCAGTAAAACCCATATTTAAGAACTCGATGACCCGTCTTATGGCCACTAAAATGGCCGTCACATGCCGATGAGTGAGCATGGGTCAAAATCTCCAATACCTCCGACTCGGGAACACATCTTCGTATCACTTGATCTGGCCCAATCTTGAAGAGATCCGGTTCATCCCATATGTATTATTTGACTTGGACCATAAATTGTTGCTTTCTTTTCTTGGTCCAATGGCTTGGGATTGCACCCGTGGCTAAATAGTTGACATAATGTGCATAACACGGTGCGGTCGACACGGCTAAAAGTTGCTCATCGGGGAACCGTTCATTAATTTCATTCAGATCGTCAATGCCTTCCAATGGAATCCAGGACAAGTGATCCGCCACAACATTTTCACAACCCTTCTTGTCTCGAATTTCTAGATCAAATTCTTGTAGCAAAAGCACCGAATGAATCAATCAGGGCTTAGTATCTTTCTTCTCCATCAAATATCGAACCGCACTATGGTCCGAATAAACGATCACCTTGCTCCCCCAAATGTAAGATCAACACTTGTCCAAAGCATACACCACCGCTAATAATTCTTTTTCGGTTGTGGAGTAATTAAGTTGTGCTTCGGACAAAGTTTTACTTGCATAATAAAAGACCACCGGCTTCTTGTCAACTCTTTGACCCAAAACCGCTCCAATGGTTGTATCGCTAGCATCACACATAATTTCAAACAGCTTTGACCAATCCCGTGATTGCAAGATGGGGGCCTTCACCAATTGTTCCTTCAACACATTAAACGCTTGCAAACATTCATTAGTACAATCAAAAGGGGCATCTTTTAATAACAAATTACATAAGCTTTTGTAATAACACTAAAACCCTTAATAAATCGTCGGTAAAATCCCGTGTGCCCCAAAAAACGACCTTACCCCCTTAACATTCTTTGGTGGAGGCAATGCTGATATTACCTGAATTTTTGCCTTATCCACCTCCATCCCCCGGTTCGATATAACATGCCCTAACATAATACCCTCTTGGACCATAAAGTGACTTTTTTCCCAACTTAGCACCAAATTTGTCTCAACACATCTTTTTAAAACTTTTTCTAACTCTTTCAGACAAGAATCAAAATTTAGGCCAAAAATGGAAAAATCCTCCATAAATACCTCAAGCGATTCCCCAACCATGTCCGGGAAAATACTCATCATACATCGTTGGAAAGTACCCGGGGCATTACACAATCCGAATGGCATTCGCCGAAAGGCAAAAGTGCCATATCGACAAGTAAAAGTGGTCTTGTGTTGGTCATCCGGATGGATTACAATTTGATTATACCCCGAATGCCAATCTAAAAAGCAATAGTATTTTTGACCCGATAGTTTTTCTATAATATGGTCAATGAAAGGTAATGGAAAATGGTCCTTAGATGTTGCGGCATTAAGTTTTCGGTAATCAATACAAACTCGCCACCCGGTGACCGGCTGTGTTGCGATTTGTTCACCATTTTCATCTTTAACTACTTGAATGCCGGCCTTTTTAGGCACCACTTGAGTAGGACTTACCCAAATACTATCCGGAATAGGATAGATACTACCTGCATCCAACTATTTGAGTACCTCTTTCTTTACCACTTCTCTCAGATTCAGGTTCAACCTTCTTTGGGCCTCTCGGGTTGGTTTGACATATTCGGTAGTGATGATCTTGTGCATCACAATTGATGGACTAATTCCTTTTAAGTCAGCAATCAACCACCCAATAGCCTCTTTATTTGCTTTCAACACTTTCAACAACGCTTGCTCTTGAGCCATCTCCAAATTGGAGGCAATAATGACCGGTAAAGTGACATTATCCCCTAAAAATGCATACTTCAAGTGGCTTGGCAACTCTTTCAATTCCAACGTTGGCGGCTCATCCAATGATGGCTTTGTACCCTAATTAATCTCCACCAGCAAGCTCTCGAACCGATGGGTCCATGGCAGTCGACCCTCTTTAAGTGCCATAGCATCTTGCTCTTTCTCCTCAACCCTCAATGCACAATCATGTACCTGTTCAGAGAAATCACAAACACACACTTCTGAAACATCTTCATCATACTCATGCGGATTGCATCCGTCAACTAAATCAGCCATAAAACACTCATCACCACCACAAGAATTAGAACTGTTAGTAAAAACATTCAATCTCATTTTCCGTTTCCCTAATGACATGTCAACCATACCATATCGACAGTCAATAATAGCATGGGCGGTGTTCAAAAATGGTCGACCCAAAATGACATTTTGTTGTTGAGTTGGGTCAACCGATGAGTAGTCTAGGACCAAAAAGTCAACTGGGTAATAAAATTCTTCTACCTTAACTATTACATCCCGCACAATTCCACGAGCAAGCTTATGAGACAAATCAGCTAAAACAACCGTTGTCTCAACCCGTTTAAGTGGACCAAAATCATATTGGTCATATAAGCCCCCCGGTAAAATGCTTACTCCGGCCCCAAGATCTAATAACGCCCTCGACATTTGAAAATCACCAACTTGAATATTTATTAAGGGCGCTCCCGGATCTTGGAGTTTAGGAGGAAGAACACCATTAAAAATTACACTCACTCTTTCAGTCAAGTCAACCAGCTTAGGCACTTTTTGTTGCCTCTTTTGTGTACACAATTCTTTTAAAAACATCTCATAAGCGGGTACTTGTTTGATTTCTTCAAGGAGAGGAATATTTACTTTTACTTGTTTAAAAATCTCCTAAATCTCTTCTTTTTGAGGACCCCGTTTTGAAATGAAATTCTTTTTACCCGAATCTAATAAAGCCGAAGGAAATGGGACTTGACTAGAACTCCCTTCCTTATTTTTATCTTTTATTTCTTCATTAATCATGGGTTTTTCAAAATTAGTTTTTCCAAAAATATTTTTAGGAGTGTCATTTTCATTCTCACTTTCTTGACCCGTTATGTCTTCAACCACCCCGTTAACCAAATCCGGTGAAGGTTTGGTTTTATACTCTTTACCACTCCTCAATGCACTAACATTATTAACATTAACATTATTACGAGACGAACTATGATAAGGGTTTACCTTAGTGTCGCTTGGCAATTGACCTTTACCTTTCTTTAGATCCTCCACTTCGGTTGCGAGTTGACCCATTTGGGTGGTCAAAGAGTGGATGGCTTTATCCCGGACTTCATCTTTTTGCATACGAACTTCATCAAGTTGATTCCTCCTTTGTATGTCTTGTTGCATTGCCTTTAGCATCTCCATGACTTCATTCCCGCTTGAAGTGGCTTGACCCGAAGACCCAACAAGCTCTTGACCCGTTTGATATTGCCTTTGGAACCCTTGATTGTTCCCACCTCGATAAGCACTATGATTATTAAATGGTTGACGCGGAATAAAGTTATTTTGATTTCCTTGAAAGTTAGGGTTAGCTTGGTTAGCCGGGTTCCCGTACCGAAAGTTTGGGTGGTTTCGCAACCCGGGGTGGTATGTATTTGAATTCATGTTATAATTTCTACCACCCCCGCCTTGCACTTGTAATGCATTGACCTCCTCATATTGTTCACCACCACTTTGGCAATTTTCAACTGCATGCCCTAATTCATTGCAAATTGCGCACACATTGTACACTTGATTGGTGGTTTGCACTTCCCCATCTTCTACCGCATGCACCGGTGCTCTTTGAGTAATCACATGTCTTGCCTTCCGGGCTGATTGGGCTTTTCTTTTCGATGTGACCAACATTTGTTCTAAAAAGGCCCAATCCTCCTCTTTATAATTAGTGCCAAAAGTGTCATTTGTAATTGACATTAATTTGTTAGCACTTTCATCCGTAAATCCCTCAAGAAAAGCATTCAAAAGTTCCCAAAGATCAATTCCATGATAGGGCAGTTATTTATCATCATGTTCAACTGCTCGAAGGCTTCATGGAACATTTCTCCAGATTGTTGTTGGAAACTTCTTAAACTTCTCCTTGCATCATTTGTCTTTTGAGCCATGAAAAACTCTTCTAAGAACCTTTGTTGCATTTCAGCCCAAGTGTAGATTGATGCGGATAGAAAAGTGTTGAACCATCTCTTAGCTTTATTTTCCAACGAAAATTGAAACAACACCAACTTTACATTATCTGAAGTAAACCCTTGACCCCCAATTGTGTTGCAAATTGAATCATAAGCCTCAAGGTGGAAGTAAGGTTCTTCAGTGGCCAACCCCTTGAATTTCGGTTAACTTTGCAAGGAATTGGTCCTTACCTCAAATGTTCTCCCTTGTTGATTTTGCGGAATTACGATGGGAGATGGGTTGTTGGTGATGACCGGCTTGAAATGAGCTTCTACTCCCCTCACTATTTCCCGATTGTGTCTCCTCAGGACACCCATAGGTATTCTGGGTGGTACACCCATGGTCTTAGAATTTGCCTCGGGGGTGGACGCGGTGGAGCCCCTTGTTGAAAAGGAGGCATTTGTTGAGGTGGAGGTCTTCTTTGAGATGGCATCCGTCATGCCACTAGCGGTCTCACAAGGTCCGATTGTGTTTGGTTCACTGGTTTCCCTTGATCATGATATAATCCCCCTTGTGTACCCGCTTGGGTTCTATCTCCCGTTAGCTAATAGTCGTCATATCCCTCGTACCCCTAGTCAAACCCATCGTCATAACCAACATAACCCCTACCTTGTACACTGACACCCACTTGTTCTTGAAATCCTAATTAGTATACGTGTTGTGGTTCGGTGATAGTATGGACAACGGTGGAACTTGGTTGAAATTGATGTTGTGGTGGTTCTTGTTTAGTTGAAGATGATTGGCCGTAGGTTAGGAAGAAGGTTGAAAATGGTTGAAATGCTGATTAGGAATCATAAGTGAAGGTGTGTTTGGTTTGGGTACTTGAAGGTAATGTGGTGTTGGTTGGATGGATCACTTGGGATGGTGTAGGATTGGTAGTATTTGGTAGAGGTATGGATGGTGTTGTTTGACCCGTTATGGGAGGTGGCGGTTCCATTGTCTTGGTTGGTGTAATTGGTGTTGTAGAAGATCCAATGATCTTATTCTCCTAAAGTAAGACTTGGTTTCTTCTCAAGGTTCGTTCGATTTCCGGATCAAATGCTAGGGGTGATAGCTTGTGAGAGCCTCTAGTATACATACACCTATGACACCTGCACACTAAACACAACCAGCGTAAACCCAAAAATAACAACCAAAAGCTAAAAAAAAGTTAACACATGTTGCGCACTACTCCCCGGCAACAACGACAAAATTTTATGTGATGTCGAAGTCCTACTCAAATTTAATCCAATTACAACTATTAGCTAGCAGTAAGTGGGTATCGAACTCAGGGAGTTTGTGGAAAATATGTTACCAATATAGCTTTAGGAATTAAGTAAGTTAAACTAAATTGCAGAAATTAAAATTCAAGAGTTTGATTGTTTGGTTTTAAGGACTAAATTACTAATTAATTGCAAATCAAAGGTGGTTGTTAAAATAGATTTATAGAGAATGAACATCTTAGGTTTCCGGTTTCCATTAACAATTATGCCTAAATCCAACTAGAAAGAGTCACATAGACATGACTCATGTATAAACGTTTGTTGTGATAAAAGGGAACTAAGTACTCGGATGAGATAAACGAGAGGTTGTTACCCGATGATCAATTAACCAATATCCAACCCTAACCTTTCCCGTGATATCTCGGTTGTCAATGACACCAAGAACGTACGGTTTAGAATAAGATCAAAACATCAATTAACACTTTACAATCAAACATTCATGCACCATAAAAAAACATAGCAAACACACTAAGTTCATTATTCTAGAAATAAAGATAAACACACAAAAGTCATAGACAAACCTTCCACCTAAGATGATCACCAAATGTTTAGCCAAACATGGATCGGTGAATCATCATAACAATAAGTTTATGTTCATACGAATCGAAAACACCAACCCAATGTTTTGAACAATGCTCCTAACCAAGAAAATGCTCCAAAATCGCCTCAGAACTCCGCTGCAACCCATCAGATTGATTGCCCTTTAAGAGACACCATGAAAACCCATAAAAAATGGGCAGTTACACTTTTCTCGCCCAGGTCCACCGTAAGTTATGGTCCCACTGTAGCTTACGGTGACCATAAAACTCCTACGGTGGCTTTAGTCTGTATTACGGTGGGGGAAATCGGTGTCATGTCCACCATAAGTTACGGTGATACCGTAGACAATGGTGGACCTGCCTATTTTGCCCCTGCTCCTCATATGTCTTCATTCCAAAACTCCAATCCCATTACTTTGGCTCCATTTACACCTTCAAGATCACATCACCATAGTTATCTAATTCAAAACATTAACTTGATTAAGTGTATGATTTTTGTATTAATTATCACCATTAAGGGTTGTCCAACAAATCACCCGTCACATTTCTGAAAGGCAAAAAACATAGAGTGTCTCATAAGTCAAAATTGGTAAACTCTAACAACACACCACTCAAATTGCTTCATATGGAACTTTTTAGCCCTACAAACATATTAAGCATAGGAAAGAAGCAATACTGCCTTGTTATAGTAGATGATTACTCCAGATTCACCTGGGTTTTCTTTTCAATTACACAAGTCAGAAACAACATAAACCATCAAATCCTTTATCACTAAAACTGAAAATCAATTGGACCTTAAAGTAAAACCTTTAAGAAGTGATAATGGTACTGAATTTAAGAATGATATTCCTTCTTCCTTTTGTGCAAATAAAGGAATAAGTCATCAATTTAGTGTGGCAAGGACTCCTCGGTAGAATGGAGTTACTGAACAGAGAAATAAAACATTCATAGAAACTGTTAGATCTATGCTAGCTGACTCTCTATTGCCCATATCCTTTAGGGCTGAAGCAATCAACACAGCTTGCAACATTCAAAACAGGACATTAATAATTAAAGAACATACCAAAACTCCATATGAATTAATTGTTAAAAGAAAACCATTCTATCAATATTTAAAACCAGAGAACATCTATCTAAGTTTGCTCCAAAAGCAGACGATAGATTTTTTATTGCATACTCTAGAAGCTCAAAACCTTACAGAGTGCACAATCCAAGACTAAACATAGTTGAAGAAATAACGCATTTTGTTTTCAACAAAACTTCTTTCACTAAGAAAGCCATTGGATCAGACTGGTTGTTTGATATTGACTCACTAACAAAATCATTTGACATATCTTATTTTGATGTTTTAGGTACCAAGGATGACATTGAATATCCAATGGTTACTCCACCAACAATCGATGTTCCTTTAAATTCTAATCATCCAAGGAGAACAAACATTACTCCTTCCAGTACCACAGTTACAACTCCTCCAGATCAAACAAACACATCAAGAGCAACATCAACAAACACTCCATCATCATCAACTCAAGTGACCAATCAAACATGAGCTTCAGTTGAGCCTCAACCAAGCAAGCAAACAAGGTCACATCATCCAGACACAGTTGAAGAAGACGATGACTACCATTCATTGCCAGACACCCATCATGATGAGGAGATCATAGATTTCTTTCATGATTCACCACAAACATTCTATGAGTCTGCACAGCCAGTTAATCCCACAACATCAAATGCCCTTGGTCACCCATCAACACCCGATCAAACAATCGTAAATCATGATTTAACTATACATGTTGATCAAATTAAAACCACAAGAGCTCATAAATATCATCCTTTAGAGAATAACATTGGTGATCTCAATGTCAGATTGACACGCAGTCAATCTGATACAACAAACAACTGCCTGTTTTCCTGCTTTCTATCTCTAACTGTACCCAAAACCATCACAGAAGCACTCAAAGACAATAATGGGATAGAAGCCATGCAAGAGGAGCTACAACAATTTAAGAAGCAAGAGGTGTGGCAGTTAGTTGACCTCCCAAAAGGTCAATATGCTATTGGAACAAGATGGTTGTTCAGAAACAAAGCAGATGACAGAGGGATTGTCATTAGAAACAAAGCAAGGCTTATTGCCAAGGGTTAGACTCAAGATGAAGGAATTGATTATGATGATGTCTTTGCTTTGGTAGCTAGACTAGAAGTCATCCGAGTGTTCCTTGCATATTTCTCATCAAAGAACATCACTGTCTTCCAAATGGATGTGAAATGTGCATTCCTCTATGGAAAGATAGATGAAGAGGTAAATGTTGCTCAACCACTAGGGTTTGAAGACCCAGACTTCCCTCACAGAGTCTACAAGTTAGAAAAGCTCTGTAGGGTTTTCGTCAATTACCTAGGAAGTGGTATGAAACTTTATCTAAGTTTCTTCTACAGAATGGGTATACCAGAGGGAAGATTGACCAAACATTGTTCATGAAGAGAAAAGGACAAGGCTTGCTAGTTGTACAAGTCTATATGGATGACATCATATTTGGCTCCACCAACATACAACTTTGTAGAGAGTTTGAGGCTCTTATGCAATCAAAATTCCAAATGAGTTCAATAGGAGAACTCATCTTCTTCCTTGGTCTTCAAGTTTAACAATCTACTGAAGGAATTTTTATCAATCAAAGTAAGTATGTGAATCAGATCTTGAAGAAATACAACATGTCTGATGGCACATCAAGCAAAACACCATTTGCAACTGGATTGAAGTTTGGCATATCAATCAAAATCCCTGATGTACCTAACTACAAGTAGACCATCATCATGTATGTAGTTTGCATGTGTGCCAGATACCAAGCAGTTCTAAAAGAATCACATATTAATGTTGTAAAGAGAATTTTTAGATATCTAAAAGGAAAACCAGCACTTGGCCTATGGTATCCTAAAGATGAAGATTTCACTGTATTTTCATACACTAACAGTGATTATGGTGGATGCAACAACAACAAAAACTCCACAACATGAGGATGTCAGTTTCTTAGATCAAGATTGATCTCCTGGTAGTGCAAGAAACAAACAAATGTGTTTATGTCAACAACTAAGGCAGAATATATAACTGCTTCTGCATGCTGTCCTCAAGTGCTTTGGATTCAAAACAAAATGCTTAATTATGGCTTTAGTTTTCTTAAAACATCCATAGAAATAGACAATTCTGCTGCCATGTTCATAACTGATAATCCTATTCAACATTCAAAAACAAATCATATAGATAACATATATCACTTTCTAAGAGATTGCTGATAAAGTTGATCAAGGTCCACACTAACAATCAATTAGCTGACCTATTTACAAAACCATTTAATTCAACAAGATTTGAATTCCTGGCTCATTCACTTGGTATGATCAACTATGAACCAAACAAGTAATGTTTTCAAAACATTAATTTCATACACGCTTGATTTTGTCAAAGTCCAAGTTTAATATAAAATATACATCTTTCCAAAATCAAGACAATCAAACAAACATTCATGTTTTAAGAATGACAAACAAACTTGTATCGCACATGACCATTCATTAGAATTGATAGTACACTAGATTACTTCTTCCCATGAGTCATTTTCCACTAATAAAGACTGTCAATACTTTGCTTGATGTGTTGATAGGCTCAGCATGGGACACCTAACATCACATACAATAGTGAAGAACTAAATTCTCATGATTATGTGGTAAGCAACATCCATCTTGGTTTATGGTACGTATTTGTCTTTCGAATATAGATTACTTGTAAAGTAACTCATATACATCAAGTGAAACAGTTTATAAATTGCTCAATCATACAAGTGTCTCCTTTGTTATGATTTTCATAGACCTGGAGTACACTAAGGCATTTTTGTTATTCTGAGCATAGACCCAAATGAACTACATCATGATCCAAAAGGATTCCTAATGAGGAACACATCCTTCTTAGATGAATAATAAATAAAGTCTTTTAGACTACATTCCTTTTGAATGAATCAATAAAATCCTAAAGAGGATCACCTTCCAAAGTAAAGTGAAATAGAATCCCAATGTGGATCAAACAATATGGATCAAATTGAGCATTTATACTCCTAAGTAGCTAGGTTATAAGTATTGAAAGTGCTTTCTAGCATATCTTGAGGAGGGTTGATCTTAACATACAATCAGGTGTGGGGTACATACAACATATTTTAATACACCCAAAACATGATAATCACTCACTGTTTCAATCAATCATTAATACCATGAATGAGTTTAAGTAGATCATAATATGTGCAATCAACATTGTATTAGTCCATGTCTATTCTCGAAATCATCAAATCAACTCAATATGGATTTAAGACTAGTATGATCTATGTCATGTGCAAATGTTTCATGTCCAAGCATGAAAATCATACATTTCTTATTTAGATAAAGTGTTATCTTTCTACAAGTTTATCCTGCAAGCAATAAAATTGGACTTTGATAATTTTCATAAAACAATTTTAATTTTTTTCCATTTTATAAAGGTTTATATAAATATGAAAATATTTAAGGGGAGAAAAATAAACATGGAAATATCAAAGGCAGCAGAATACGTGTATAATCATACACTTTAAATTTTGAAATATTAAAATTTTAAGGATTTTAAAATTTTAAGTTTTAAATAAAAGTCATGTCAAGTCAACACTCAAAAACAGCAGTCTAATACATATATATGTACAATATTGTTTGTAAGAATATCTTATTATCCATATATTAATCATGTAAAAATTATAAAATTTTAACAAACATTCAAATTTTGAAACATTTCAAAATTATTTTTAAGCAAAAATAGAAAATCAAGTCTCTACAGCGTATGTATTAATTTACATAGCTGATGAACAAAATTTTCAAAACAAACAAAAAGTTTTAAATTTTGACAACTATAGACACAGCGGACATACAAACATACATCCGTTGTAGCTATAGTTAACCAATCAACATGAAAAATTCACCAAGTGTTTATAGCGGACAATCAACATCTTTTAATTGCCAGTATTATAGCAAGGAGGCCTTTCAATTTTGATGCTCAAGTGTCAAATAGAATGATATACAATATTACTGAAGTGAGGAACAAGTTTCAGATGTATCCCAGATTCCTTCAGAAGATCATTGATGATCTTTTACCAAACATACCAAGAGAGGGAGCAATTGCAGGATTGGTTTTGACTCTAAACACAGAACTCACTAAGTCTCACTTGATCGATGAAACATAGAATCTCAAACTAAAGTTGATAATAACATACAAAGTTAATGAACAAGAGAATGGTTTTCAAGATACTTGTATATATTACTTCTCAACTCAGTATTACAAGACTCTTATGCTCATACTACATAAGTTACAATGAGTAACTATATATACTACTATCTATAGCCGATTATACTTGGAAAACCAGTTGGAATCTACTACTAGACAAATACTACATTGCTAGAAGAAAAGTATCTAAGATAAACTAATATCCTAGATAAGATAGTCATGACAGGTCCATGACTTACCTTTTGGCATCAACTAAGGATGGCATCTGTACTAAGTTGAAAAGGTACATGGGTTAGGAAAAGCACCATGCACTATATCAGGGTCTGTCAGACATACCATACTTTTTTCCACTGGTTCATAGTTGATTCTTCCGAAGCTAAATGGATTCGGAAGAATAAGTACTTCTGATGCCATTTATACTTCGGAAGAAACTACTTCTTTCTAATCTTCTACAGGTCTTTATGACTTTATTCTTCGGAAGACTTTATCTTGGATCTTCTAAGTGTGAATACTTCGGAAGGAGAACTGCTTGGTCTTTGGAAGGCTTTGTTCTATCCTTCGAAAGCTCTTCATATACTTTGGAAGGAAAACTACTTAGTCTCAGAAGATTTAGTTTTCCTCCTGAAGCTCTTCAGACATAATGATTCGGAAAGATCTTTGACATAGCTTCGAAAGAGTAGTTTTGTCTTCTGAAGACTTCTTCAACTTGTACACAAAATTTTTTTAATTGTTGTTTTGGTTGCACTAGCCTCATATGATCCAACAAACTCCCCCTAGGCTGATGCTACCAAAACTTCACTTCCTCCTGCTCTTCAAGGCCTTCAACACCAGGGAAAGCAAATATCTATCTGTCTCTTTGTTTTTCCCTGATGTGGTGGTGAGGAGTTTGTACAGGTCATTTGTAGATAATAAATCTAGTTGATTGCTTTGAATGAGCCTGTCAATGATTTCCACCCTCCTTTTATTGTAGAGACTTGCTTGGACGGCTCTTGCTGCTTTGCTACTTGCAGCCCATAACTTTCCAGTATCAAGTCTACCTTTCTTCTTTAGCTTCTACAATATTTCCTCTTCTAGTATCTCCTTAACAATAAGCTTTCTTTTCCCCTTAGGATCAAAGGAAGATTTAGCCTTTGGGAACTCCGGTTCAGAGGATTCAGGTTAGAGTGAGGGTGTTTGAAGTGGTGGTTCTTGTAAGAGAGGGGTTGTAAGGAAGTCCTCACTGTTAATCTCGGAGGCTAGTTCAAGGATTGCCGCTGTGATAAACAGATCACTGGACAATGAAGACAGTCCAATTATTCCTTTGGCAGCTTGGATTTCTGTTCTCGAAATTAACTGGAACTGCATCACCTGTCCCATCTAAATCAGTTGCTAGGCCATCAGTCTGTACATCCCCTTTGAAGTTAATCTTGGGTTCAGTAGAGACCTTAGGTTGACCAACTTCCTCTTTAAAGGTAGGTGGTGCATTCAGCCTTTGATGCTCTTCAGCTCCAAAGTAGGCGATAGCTAGATCAGGGGAGGGATGTTCAATGGAGGAACTTAATAGAAATTAGGATAGAAACCTATTGAGATCTATGAGCATCCTTTGGTCCACTTGAAAGGTAATGGGAGCTGGTTGAGGGAAGACTGTTGTAGGGTGATGCTGTTGGGGGTAAAAGATAAATAAGGCATCAGGAGAGGTTGTTGCTATGGGGTAAGTGGGTTCCACATGATGTTGTTTCTGTACATTCTCTCCCTTTTTGGTAGCATCATCTTGAGAAGTAGATGAGCTGGAGGAAGAAATTCAGGAAACCTAAATAGGTACATGCCTGACAGACTTCTCAGTCTGTGTCTCAGCTAGTTTAGCCTTGAGATATTCAATCTCAAGTTGCTGAGTGGCAGACCTGGCCTCTAAACTCTTAACCTTTGATTCAAGGTTTGATACTTGAGAAATCAAGTCTTTGATAATGAGTTGCAGTCTACCCTTATCTTCTTTTGAAAAATCATAGAGAGATGAGATAACATGCCTGGCATGTTCATCATCACCACCAGTTATGGTTTCTTGGCGCCCTGGATATCCTTCCCTACTGATGACCTTTTTAGAAACATCAATTGGCAAGGTTGTCGTAGACTCAGTCTCACTGATGTCACCACTTTCCTGAGAGGCCAGTGAGAGACTCTTAGTAGTGGCGACTGAGCCTACATGAGTCACCTCCACACCAGTTGGACTCACCTCAGTTTGGCTGAACTGATGTTGGCTAGATATTAGAGGTTCCTTAGGGCTCAGTTGATTTTGAGAGAGGTATTGTAGATCAACATCATGTCCCTGACAGAACATAATATCCTCATCAGATTGGATTAAAAGTTTAGTGAAGGATAGGGGGGTTAATTCTAATGACCCAGGATCTTGGTCAACACCTAATAGCTCTTCTGCAATAGCAGATATGCCAATAATGTGGCTGTCCCTTTTTGGTTGATCAGGGGAGTGTTAGGACTCAACCTGAGGGCTAATGGCTTGGGTTTTGGGCTTATCATGTTGAGACTATGGAGACTCAACACTGATTTTGAGGTCGATGGTGGAGGAAGGTGTGACCTCTGGCTGAGTGGGAGCCCTGAGTTCCACTCGAGCCTTTTTGGTGTGAACAGTGGGGCCTGAGTTCGCTTGGGGCTTCTGGTGTATGTAAAATCTATAGGGTGGGAAGAAGTAGTTGGCATTTGAAAGGGGAGGTCTGGTGTGGGTTCATCGCCTACTGGGCTTGCAACGACGTCACTAGGAGTCGTTGGCTCAAGCATACCTGGGAGAAGATCAGTGAATCTCCCTGTGAAATTGGTGGACACCTTCTTCAAGGTCTTGAAGATACTCAGCCTTATGTGTGGGACCATGAGAGTATCTTCATGTTGTAGTCTGCTCTGGTCCAGCTCATAGTTTATGATATGCTGAATGAACCGGGGATACATGAAAATGAATCCCGGGTAAGATTTCCTCGCAAATTGTTCAACACAAACCTTGAATAGTTGAAGCAGAGGCCTTTTACCATTCCATGGACTAGGCATCTCAAATCTTATAAGATTTGATCCAAACCCCCTGATTTGTTAGATAGGCAGTGTAGAATGATGTGCAACAAGAATTTCCGGTTGTAAGAGAAATTAAATTTGTAGACAGTGGACTTGTGCACATCACCACCATATCCCATCTGAGTATATGTGTTTGCTAGATCAGATTTAGGGAGTTCAGTCAAGGTGCCTTCATTATGAAGCTCCAGATGCTCCCTGATGGTAGATTCAGAAATAATGATTTCTTGTCCGCTGATACTCGACCTGATGACCATCTCATCGTTTAGAGTTTCACAACGACCGTTTTCCCAAAATTCGGTCATGTGATTAGAGTATATGGTGGGGTTTACGGTGAGGGTAGTAAAGTATGTAGAGTGAAATAGGAAATTAATGATGGGGGCAAAGTCAGCACCCTTAGAAGTGTCAAGGATGGCTACTTGGTTATGTTGAGGATTGAGAGCCATTGTAAGAAAGTATGGTTGGACTGAGGGAATTTTGAGAGAGAGTGAAGATGATAATGGGAGTATTAGGTTTCAGTGGTGGTAAAAAGCATAAAGAAAGAGAGTTAGAATTTTTAAATATGGGGTAAAAGTCCATGCCGATAAGGTGAAAAGACAGTTTGGGAGTGTACTTGAGTACGGCGGCAAGGTAGATAATTTAAAATATTCCGAAAAGATCTTAATCTTTACATGGCGGGGCCTAAAAGTTTTCGTTACATAGTAAA
This sequence comes from Flaveria sonorensis, assembly GCA_025506505.1. Lineage (NCBI taxonomy): Eukaryota > Viridiplantae > Streptophyta > Magnoliopsida > Asterales > Asteraceae > Flaveria > Flaveria sonorensis. Next base: position 23,853,576 of record CM046433.1, read on the forward strand.
AGTTTTCTTCTGAAGGAAAAGTTGCTTCCAAGAGAAAAGACTTCTTCCAAGAGTAAGTTAATAGCCTTCGGAAGTAAATTTGATGTATGATCAAATTTGCTTTTGAGGGAAAAAATTATTCGGAAGAGAGTACTAAAGTGAAGGAATTTACCTTAGGAAGATATAAAGATCTCTTCCGAGAGTAAATTTCTTTTCGGAAGAATTTCCACTTAGAAGAAAAACTTAAGTAACAGGGCTTAGATTGTAATTAGACAACATAAACTAGACACATTTTAAAAGGGTTTCAAAAGAAATAAACTAGTCAATGTTAATGATCCTAATATCTGTGATTAAGTATTTAAATCTTTGTTCATCAAAGGCTTTGGTGAACAAGTCAGCATATTGTTCATTTGAATTAACTTTTACTAGTTTAATCAAGTGTTTCTCATGAATATCTCGAATGAAATGATACCTGATGTCAATGTGCTTTGTCTTGGAGTGCTTGACTGGATTTTTTATAATGGAAAATAGCACTCGTGTTGTCTATGTGGATAGGAGTATTCATGAAGTTGAGCACAACAGCTCGCAGCAACAATGTATTTAGCTTCAGTAGTTGATGTAGAGACAGATGATTGCTTCTTGCATTGCTAGGAAATAATCCTTCCACCAAGAAATTGACATCCTCCTGATGTGGATTTCTTGTTAATATTACAGCCACCATAATCACTGTCAGAGTACCTATAAAGATTGAATTCCTTATTCTTAACATACCAGAGACCAAGTTTGGGAGCTCCTTTGAGGTATCTAAGAATCCTTTTAACGGCAATTAGGAGAGACACCTTGGGAGCAGCCTGATATCTCGCATAGATGCAAGTTGCAAACATGATATCAGGTCTACTAGCTGTGAGATACATCAGAGATCCAATAATTGCCCTGTACTGATGCTGATCAGTATTCCGCCCTCGAAATCAGGACATAAATTGTGATTTCTGGGTATTGGTGTCTTGGTTGTCTTACAATCTTTCATCTTGAATCTTTCTAAGATGTCCTTGACATACTTAGATAGGTTGATAAAGAATCCTTCTTTCATCTGCTTCACTTGAATCCTAAGAAATAAATCCATCTTTCCTATGGAGCTCATCTCAAATTTCTTTCTCATGATGCTTTCAAAGTCTTTGTACATTTGGTCATTTGAGAAACCAAATATGATGTCATCGACATAGACTTGAACAAGCAGCATGCCCTTCCTAGATTTCTTTATGAACAATGTCTTATCTATGGTGCCTCTAGTGTAGCTATTTTTAAGGATAAACTGAGACAAAGTCTCATACCATAGCCTAGCTGCTTGACACAGCCCATAAAGAGTTGTATCCAGTTTGCACACATAATTGGGATGCTGTGGGTCCTTCAAATCTAGGTGGCTGACACACATAGTCTTCTCGTCTATATTCCCATACAAAAATGTACATTTGACATCAAGTTGATAGACTGTGAAGTTCTTGGATGCTTTAAAAGCAAGGAAGATTCGTACAGCTTCAAGTCTTGCAACAGGTGCAAAGACATCAGTGTAATCTATGTCTTCTTCCTGTGTGTATCCTTAAACAACAAGTCTTGCTTTGTTCTTGAAGATCAAACCTCTATAATCTCTTTTGTTTCTGAATACCCACTTGGTGCGAATAGGGACTTGACCAGGTGGCAAAAGACATAGGTTCCATACCTTTTGCCTCTTGAATTGAAGTAATTCATCTTGAATAGCTTTAATCCAATTGCTTTCCTTAAGGGCTTCTTCCACCTTCTTTGGTTCCATTTAAGAGAGAAAGCATGAGTACAAGCATACATTCCCATTATGGGTCTGACTTCTTGTTTTCACACCTTCTGATACATCCCCAATGATGTTTTCAGCTGGATGAGTGTTGTTTATCCTGAGCCTAGGAATCACATCTAATTGCATAGATAGGTCTAGGTTTGAGAAGTTTTGCTCAGAACTTTGAACACCCTCTCCAGCTGATGTCTCACATTCATTCAATGAGGATTGATTGAATGAATGAGTGACATCATCAATGTTAGTATGTTGTGAAGCTGCGTCAATAGTTGTTTGTTCCTCCATGTCACTATCTTCATCCTCTTGGTGTTGAGTGCTTGAATCGTCAACCTTTGGGTTATGCGGCTCAGTGAATTGACAATTTGTTGAAGCTCCTTTATTTCTTGAGACACTCATGCTTTTAGGACATTCAGCAATAGGAGCTTGTTCTTCATTTCTTCTTGGAGAACTGGAAATAGGTCTGGGTAGCTCATGCAATTGATCTTCATATGGGTTACTTTGAGTTCTTGTTCCAGCTGAAACATTCTCACTAGATGGTTTAGAATAGTTTGGAAACAATTCTAAATCAAAAATGTATTCAGGTCAATTCCCTCTAACACAAGGAGTGTGCTCATTAACAACAATGTTGGATGATTCCTTAAACTGTTGAATTTTGATATTATATACTCTTTAAGCAATAGAGGTGGAGGAATATCCAACAAAGATAGCATCATCCAACTTTTCAGCAAATTTTGCTAAATTGTCTTTGTGTTGAGTATGGTACACCTGCTACCAAAGGACCTAAGAAAGCAAATGAACAGTGGACTCTTGTTCCATAGCTCATAAGGGGTCTTCCCATGAGGATTAACAATGCGAACTCTGTTTTGCATATAACGTGCAGTGCTGACTGCCTCTGCCCAGAAACTTAAAGGCAACATTGAATCAGCTAACATTGTTCTTGCAGCCTCAATAAGTGTCTTGTTCCACCTATCAACAACACCATTCTGTTAAGGAGTTCTAGGAGCACTATATTGTCTGGCAATCCCTTTTAAGTTACAGAATGAGTCAAGAAATTGATTCCTAAACTCAGTCCCTTGATCACTTCTAACGATTTTCACCTTGTGATCCTTTTGATTTTCAATTTTAAGAATAAAAGATTTTAAAGTTTCTGTTGTTTCATCTTTAGTTCTTAAAAAGAATACCCATGTGAATCTTGTAAAATCATCAACAATCACAAGGCAGTATGATTTCCTTCCAATGATCATTATACTTGTGGGATCAAAAAGATCCATGTGCAATAAGTGTAATGGAGTGGTGATAGAGTTAACTTCTTTGGATTTATGAGTGACCTTGTGTTGTTTTCCTTTTAGGCAAGCAATACAGTTGTTTTTATAGAAAAACTCCTTTTTAGGCACACCATGTAACAAATTAATTTTAACCAAATTGTTCATGGTTTTAAAGTTAACATGGAACATTCTTTTTATGCCAAAGAGTTGACTCATCACCATTGGCTTTGGAAAGAAAGCTGATACTTCACCCAGTGGGGAAGCATTATTCATATCCAGCTTGTAAAACATATCCCTTATCCTAGAAGATCTAAGAAGCACCAATTCCTGAGAAATTGTCATCCCGGGTTTGAGGATAATGCACTCATGTTTAGTGAAAAGCATTTGGTGCTTTTTGTCACAGAATTAAGAAACACTTAACAGATTGCGTTCAAGCTGTTTGATAATGTTTACTTTATCAACTTTTAACTTACCATTGGATAAAGTTGTTCCCTGTGATGTTTTGTCTTTTGAAATTTCTCCATAAAACCGTCTAATGAGACATTCTTCAATAAGTCTTTCTCCATAAAATATATACAACAATCGCTTAAATTCTAATCAACCATGCGATTATACGAATCGAACTTCACATACTTCATTTGTTCAAAAAAGAGCAATACGAGAGCTAGTTTCTATAAATGATACACCAATGTAAATTAAAATGGTTTGCAGTTTCCATGCATGATTATCAATACATTAAGAGAGTAATGTAATCATCATTGCATAAATGCAAATATTACTAGTAAAACTCAAAGGTATGGCACAATGAATACGATATAATATATCACCATGACAAGTGTAGGTATGCAATGATGCTTGCACATAATGTCATTTGATATAATACCCATATGAGCGAAAAAGGTGTGAAAATAAAATGACTCACGTGAAAGCCATCTCATTCACATAGAATTTTAGCATTGGTAGCGGAGTAGCAGTCTACCTGAGTGACTGAAAGGGGGTAATGAAATTTTAATGCAAAACTTTCTATTAATTAACTAACTTTAATAAAACCATTTATTATACAGTTTAAATAAATAAAATATAAAATATAATAAAAATTTATTAATTATGAAACGAAATTTTAAGATAAGATATGATTATAATTACGTATGATTAAAAAAAGTAATAAAACAATGATATTAGTTTTTTAAAATTTCATTACGCATGATATTGTTTTTCCCAAAAAAAAAAAGTTAAACATTTTGTTTCAAAATAAACCGTTTTAAAAATATCTTTTTTAAAAATTTTCTTATTATAACTCTCATTTTTAGTTATTTTTGGTTTATAAAAAATTTACTTTATAAAAAACATCAATTTTAAAATATTTTATATTTTTAGAAAAGTTTGATGTGTTAGAAAAATTTCTTATTTTATAAAAAATAATTTGGTTAGAAATAACAGAGCTACTGGTTATGGGTAAAAAATGTTTTAAGATGCAACGTTAAGAACTGATATGTTAAAAGATTCATTTTTAAGTCAAATAAGTTAAAATAACCATATCACATGGGCTAAAATAGTAATTTACTCTAATATTAATAAAAAAGATATTTTTATTTTTTATTAAAAAACCACTGTTCAATTAAAAAAGAGTTAAATACTATTATTAATTAATATAATTATTTAAGAGGAACAAAAAAATGAAAATTTTTTGCTAAAAAGGAATGTGATGCAGCCCGTATTATCCTATTTACTCTTTTATTAAGATAGTAATATTTTTTATACAATACTAAATTTTAACAATAACATATATTAAATAAAAACATACATCAATTAAAATTTAACTAACTTAAAACAACAAAATACCATATTTTTATTGAATTGAAACATAAACTAATTTAACAATGAACGCGCGTAAATATGTTCAATAAAATCCGCCAAAGTTGACTATGGATTTCGCGGTTTTATATTTCAAGACAGTTTGCTTGCATGTGTTGTTCGTCAAGGGTAACTATCGGTGTTTGAACTTCAGATGGATTACACTAATAAATTGCCAATCTGTGGTAGTCCGTAATCATATTATGCAAAAAAAACAAACATGTAAATTATGTTTCTTATATTTGATTGAGATCAAATGCGTGCCCAATTTACCAAGAAATGCCATTTAGTCTTCAACCTTCCAAATGCCCACTTGACATCCTTTCTAGTGGGTCATGAATAGCTTTTTGTCTTACACGCCTCAAGCATTCGGGACAAGTAAGTGATTTTAAAATTGTAGGATAATAGCTTGAGAAAATTTATAAATACATCCATGTATTGTTCGATTGAACTAATTTCATCAAGTATACGTTGAACGAATCGTCTCATGCAAGTAAATGGTCGAAAAATAATTAGTTTCAAGGTTTCGAAAACCGGACCGGACCGGCCAGTGACCTTCAGCCGGTTCGGTTCGGTGGATTTAATAGAATAGAGGTTGAACCGGCCGATTCAAGCGGTTTGGGCTAGTCGACCGATAACCCCGTGTGATAAGTCGGACAGGTTTTTATTTTATTTTATTTTATTTTTTTACGATTTTAGTTTTCATGTTTTTCAGGATATTTATAGAATGCTTTCAAAGCCAACTTTTTTTATGGGGTAACATGGGACAATCAAGTCCACAAAAGGTTTGCTATGGGCAAGAGTCGAACTCGTGACATCATGTTGAAGATCCACTACATTGTTGTTAAAAATCCATAAAAAAATACTAAAATACTCCAATCAATTCTATAGATTGTATAAAGTTATTTTTATTTTTATATATTCTTTATAAGATAATCATATTTTGTTTTCAGTAAGATTTATATAAAATTTTTTTAATATTATTTATAAGGTCATCCAGTTCTTAAATGCAGTTCAACCGGTCCGGGCAATAAACTAGTAACACGACTAGTTCGCTATCCCGTCCGTTTTCTGAAAACATTGATTAGTCAAATAGTCTTGCTCTAGAAGAGTGTTTGCAGTTGCACGTTCACGATTAAGATGTGTTGCTCGGGTTCGTGGTTGTCTTAAAAGAGTGCTTTGCCAGCAATGTAACACTACAGTTGAAAATGAACCGAATGTAATTAATTGTAGGGATTCCAAGTATGAGGAAAATCATTACATATTTTGTAAAGTGGGAGTGTGGTGTAAAATGGTCTATATATGTGTGTGTAAATAAAAAGGAAAATTTATTTTTTTTAAAACTAGACATTGCAACGGCTATATGGGTCCTCTTCCAACATCTCATACGCATGAATTTTTTTCCAGACCATGGTCCCTCTCATAGGAGAGGGAGCGGTGTTCCGCGTCGTGGGTCTGCTGACCCAGATCGCCCCTTCTCACGGAAGCATATCACATGGCCTAAAAGACTTTTTAACCTGAAAAGTTTGACGTGAACCTAAGTTCTTGGGCCACTGGTGCATTGATGATGTTTTAAATGGTTTAGTAACAAAGTGAGTATCTAAAATTATATTTCTAGAACACAATGATCATGGTCAATGTCAGAATATTAAATAAAATTGTATTAGTACAAAAATATATTACTTCTAATAAAACAAGGTTTTCTAGGGATAACTAAATAATATATATGTGGTTTCCGGGTTAGCCTCATAAATGTAAGAAAATCAATGAGAGCCTCCCCCAAATGAGTTTCTCTCCCTAAAACTATTAAATTGTTATTGTATTGTACAAAAAATTAATAATTTTTTTTGAAAGGCCAACTAATAAAGACCGGCTACCCTGGGTATCTCAATAACGGAAATACATCTCATACGCCCGCGAGCATAGACAGCGCTGGGTAGCCCAAGCCCACCAACTAACAATTCTTGGAAAACTCGCCAACCGATGGCCCACTACGGTAAAACCCGACCCACCAACATCATTTTGCGGCCGTTAAAACTCGAACTCACAACTTCCACTGGAGAAAATTATAAGGCTACCACTCAACCAAATTATTGGTCGTAAAATGCATTTATTAATCATTTAAAAAATAATCAACAGTTACCATAATTAACATTTTACATAGTGTTCATATTAAATTTGATATAATTTAAATTTCAAATATTTTCCATATTAAAATTTGATATCAAATAGATTGTGTTGATTATACGTTTACTAATTAATCTTTAAATTGTTTTAAAACTTTCATAGTTTTAAAGAAGTAATCGTTTCAATAATATACCTTAGTGCAATAAAAAACACAATAATTTTCATTCATTTAAATTAAAACTAAAAATTAATATTAATATTTAAGTTAAAAACAATTTATAATAAAAATTATACGATAAATTATCATTCATTATAAACAATTTATGTCTTGAAATGGCAAATTGTTTTTGAAATAAAATTCAATGATATATGATCAAAATGTATTAAAAACTTGATATTATAGTAATATTCAGGTTTAGACTTTATTTAAAACAAATCGGTGATCAAAATTGTCTTTATATTTTGAAAGAATAATTCATACAATGAGTTATGGACTTAAAGATGCAATTAGTGCTTTTTGTATAGTCATATTATTTTATAAAATTACTTCACAAAAAAAATAAAAATAAAAACTTTACTTTTTTAATGACTTTAACGTCAAGAAGTATGATGTTGATCTATGAAGAGGACGAAGCTACCAAAAAATTCAAGTATTCAGCATTGATTGTCAACAGCTGAATTCTGGCAAGTGTTGAACAAACTATCGATCAGCAACTGCCGAATTCTGCCAAGTGCTGAATCAACTGACGATCAGCATATGCAGAATGATTGCCAATCTGCATATGCTGAACCACTGTTGATCAGCACCTAACTGATGAGTTGCTGATCGGCACTAAACTCCATAACCTGCTGATTAACTGTTACACAAGACAAGATTGTCTGTGCCACTCCCACTCCCACTCCCAAGCCTATTAAATTCCTATGGTGACTCATCAAGTACCGATGATCACCTATCCTGAATCTCCAACTGTAGAATCTTAGCCATCACCATCTTTCTGCAGATGGAATCAGCAAACCTCATCCTTTATACCAACCTATTCTTCAAACTCAGCCGTTGTTAGTGAACAAGCCAACTTCTTCCAACTCTTTGAAGAAGATCTAAAATGCATTCATCCATATGATCTTGAGGACATGGATATCAACTATCAGATAGCCACGATCTCGTTCAAGGCTAAGTAGTTTTAGCAGAGAACTGGAAGAAAGTTTCTGAGGCAGAGAAGATCAGGTTTTAGGTTTGACAAGAGCAAAGTGAAGTGATTCGATTGCAACCAGATGGGACATTTTGCCAAAGAATGCAAAGCATTTAAGTCAACCCCATCTCCCCCATGTTTATCAAACTTCAAACAACCCCCAACCTATCAAAGTCCATCTACGTCTACCAGCCAAAGACATACAACAGCTGTAACCTCAGGAGAAGAAGTGATTGACTAGAGCTCTCATGTAGAAGATGTCACTCCCATCAATAATGCATTGATGGCTGGAAGCTCAACCTCCTCACCTCAGGTAAATTTTGAACCCTGCTGTATACCTGAATGCATTGTTAAGGTAAATTTGTATAGAAACCATAATTTGAATCTCATAAAGGATGTTGGATCAATCAATCTTCTTAAAACCAATTTTAAGAAAAATAATCAAGCTCAAAAGAAAGAGATAATATAGCTACAAAAGATTGTTTCATAACTAAAACATGAACAAACCAACTTAGAGACCCAAATTGATGATCTCTTGAGCAGATTGAACTCGGCACAAGGTGATTTAGCTATAGCTAAAACATATGCTGATAAATACAATGTTTAAACTAAAAAGTTTGAAACATTGCTTGCTTTAACTGAAAACTCCCAAAAGTTGTATCAAAACAAGACAGGTTTCGAGTATAATACTTTGGTACAACCAATGATATACACCCCACATATATCCCTAAGTACAATCTGGAAGTAATGAAGCAAGTATCTGCTGAACCAATTTGTGCAAGGGCATCTTCTGAAAAGACTGAGAAAACAGAGAATGAAGAGAAAAATAGAGGGAGAAGAGGAGGAGAGAACTCAAGGTTAAGGTAAAGAAGGATATTACTCATAAAGGATTTTATCAAAGAAAAGTCATTTCTGAAGTCAACAAGCTGCCTGTTGAGTCGAACCCCTCATCAAGACAAAGCTTCAACCAAAGAACAGCCACAACAAGAAGACTCACAGTAGAAGCTGCTGTGTAGGAACTTCAAACTCTTCAGAAGTAAGACCCCAACCATATATTCAAAAATCTACTTTTGAAGCAGTAAATATCAACCAAAGTGGTTCCCAAGGAACAGTCAGGAATGGCAAGGTAAGCTTTGATATGGTGAATCTATTGCCTATGGAAGTGATACAAATGGAGTATACATTACTGGTTGAGGGACAGTCAGCAATCACAAGGTAAGCTTTGATAAGGTAAATATATGAAAGAGTTGAATTATAATCGGCTGAGTGTGTCTCAGTTGTGTGATAAAAAACACCACACTCTTTTCACGCAACATGAATGTATTGTCCTATCTTCTGGGTTTGAAATTCCAAATGACAATATACTTTTAAGAGCTCCTAGGAAGGACAATATGTACATGCTCAACATGCAAAATGCATCACCTTCAGGAAATGTATCGAATTTCATTTCCAAAGCTTCAATAGCTGAATCCTCCCTATAGCACAAAAGATTAGCACATGTAAACCTCAAAAACATAAACAAACTAGTTCGAAATGGGTTAGTTATAGGACTACTATACAAGGAGTTTGCATGTGCGGACCACTACGTTGGTTGTCAAAAAGTGTAAGGACCTGTTCCAGGTAACCTTACAGTTGGGTTTGGACATCATAAACACAAGTTCTTGAACATCAAATTTCATTAATATAAGTAGCAGAACGTAAAACATTGTCATCATTCGAAGTATTTACATCAAACAAACCACTTTAGCTATCTATCAAAAATTCTATGCCAGGATGCTAGTCTTGACCATATGCCAGGTAGCTTCCCAATCCATGCTAAGCTCACCTCTTATTTCTGTAGCATACCTGTCAATCTAATATAAATACAAAAGTCAGCGACCCTGAGTGAGCTCTAGGTTTACTTTATGGAATTACTTTAACAGAACTCAAACATAAACATACACCTATCCATACTTTAACCATACATATACTTTAACTTTGTGCTTACGCTAGGGTAAGGCTACTTTAACTTCTATGATTCTCGTTCGTTAACTATACTTTAGCTTTACTTTATCATTTCTTTATTAGTTCCTTTATCTTTACTTTTTCGGTACTTTAGCTTTATTCTTTTACTTTATCATTGAGATTACCAAAAATGTTTAGCTCCTTTCTCAAGTGAGAATGCAATGAATACCATTCTCCTTTAGCAGACAAGCATACCCAAAGTATAGCTACTATGTGAGAATGCACAAAGCATAACTCCTTTAACAGGTGAGCATACCCAAAGTATATCTCCTATATTAGAATACACCAAGCATAACTCCTTTAGCAGGTGAGCATACCCTAAGTATAGCTCCTATGTGAGATTGCAACAAATGCAAATTCTCCTTTAGCAGTGCTTGCAAGATTTCTTTAGCGCACTTTAACATTTTCACAGTTGTGCTTTAGCGGGTAACAGTTCTTGAAATATTATTCAAGTTCTTTAACGTTTCACATGTGACTTTACTACCTTTCCCCTAACTGTAATAATACATATACTTTATTTCTTTAGCTATAAGTTCCCAGTTAAACTATCTTTATCGCACGCTAAACGGGAGTATCTATATACGTATCTATCTATGGTGTCGCGTGAGAACATCAACACAAGAACATCATAACTCGCGCAAGAACTTATCGCGCGAGAACTCACCAAGGCGCGACAACTTTCCATGCAAGTTATCCCCATAACGCGAGAACTATGAAATGTAACTGTTAGTCATGAGAACTAATCATTCACGTGAGAACTTACTCATTTGCTCGATAATTATTCGGCTGTTTGAAACTTCATTCCCAAGTTATCAGTTTTTTAACCATTTAACACCCAAAAACATGCTATAACAATCTATTCCACTATACTTTATCAAAACATTCATTAAGGTATGTATATTAGCCCCAAAATATGGAAAACACGTAAAAAGAGGAGTCTAGAACTCACCTTTATGATATTTTGGACACGAACAACACTGAACCGAGATCCTTTCGATCAGAAACTTAAACACCACTTAGTACCAACTTCTCGCTTCTTAAGCACAACAGCAGGGGTTTTCGCATAAAGTGGAGAAGATTGGGTGCTTGGGCCTATTTATAGTGTGTTTCTCTCTCTCGCAGCTGTTGTTGCGCGAGAACCTTCAATCGGCCGAGAACTATCTTCCACGTGAGAACTTCACTTTCTTTGAGAATTCTGGGTGTTACAAGTCTATCCCCCTTACTTGGGCTTCGTCCCCGAAACCCTCTATTCATCAAACAACTGAGGGTAATGCTCTCTTATTACATCTTTGGATTCCTAAGTGGATTCTGACCTCTTTCTATGCTTCCATTGTACTCGGACAAGTGGAACTACTTTATTCCTCAATTGTTTCTACTTCATGTCTATGATCACTACGGGTTGCTCCACATAATTTAGTTTGCCATCAATCTCCACATCTTCTAGTGGCACATGAGCATCAATAAATTCCACTTAACTCATCTGCTAGTTCCAGCCTATATGTCACTTCCCCCATATGGGCTACTATTTTGAAAGGCCCAATAAATCAAGGGCTTAACTTTCCTCTCTTTCTGAATCGAATGATTCCTCTCCAAGGTGAAACCTGTAGCATTACATTATCACCAACGTTAAGCTCAATCGGTCTTCACATTTGTTGGCATAGGACTTCTGCCATTCTTTAGTGGCTTTCATGTAGGCTTTAATTTGACCTAGCTTCTCATTGGTAGGCTTTATGACCTCAATACTCCTTAACTCCTTCTGTCTGATTTCCTCTAACATACAGGGGTCCTACACTTCCGACTATAAAGCATCTCAAACGGGGGCATTCCAATACTGGCATGGTAGCTGTTATTGTATGAGAACTCTGCTAACGGTAGGTGACTATCCGAGCTCCCACCAAAGTCTATGATACATGCCTAAAGCATGTCCTCTAATGTTTGCATAGTCCTTTCGGATTGGCCATTTGTCTACGGGTGGTATGTGCAGTCTGGTTCCAATAGCATCATTGAATTTCTTCCAAAATTTAGATGTAAACCATGTATCTGTGTCAGATACAATCGACACCAGCACACCATGGCGGGTAACTATTTCATTGATGAACAAGTCAGCTAGCCGCTCTGAGTTATACGTCTCTCGGATAGGTAGAAAGTGAGCATTTTTCATCAGTCTATCTACTATGACCCATATGGCATCATAACCTTTAGTTGTACGAGGCAGCATTATTATGAAATCCATAGTAATATGCTCCCATTTCCATTTGGGAATCTCCAAGGGTTGGATTTCCAATATGGCTTTTAATGCTCAGCCTTAACTTGGAGACAGGTCAAGCACCTTCCTACATACCTTGCTACGTCAGCCTTCATTCCCGGCCACCAATAATTATTCTTTAGGTCTTAGTAAATTTTGTTGGTTCCCAGATGAATCGAGTAAAGAGTCTTGTAGGCTTCGTCTAGTACTCTCTCCCACTGACCCCCACAATAAGGAATCCACGTACACCCGAATCTGGTTTTGTTACCATTGGTGTTTTCTTCTAGATTCGTGACATGCCCTTTCATCCTCTCTTCATTAATGTGTTTGGGTTCTAGAGCTTCTTTCTAAGCTTCACAAATTTGCTTTATCACATCAGGAGTCACGTTCAACTGGTAAGATCTCACCCAAATTGGTTCACGGTTTTTCTTACGGCTTAGGGCATCAGCTACCATGTTAGCTTTACCAGCTACCAAGTTAGCTTTACCTGGGTGATAATGAATCTCACAGTCGTAGTCCTTTAGGAGCTCCAACCATCGTCTGTGTCTCATATTGAGATCTTTCTATTCGAAGAAATACTTTAAGTTTTTATGGTCCGTAAAAATCGTACATTTGGCACCCTATAAGTAGTGTCTCCATATTTTTAACCCAAATACCATAGCAGCCAGCTCCAGATCAGGGGTAGGGTAGTTCAGTTCGTGAATCTTAAACTGTCGGGATGCGTACACTATGACTTTGCCTCGTTGCCCTTAGTACGCACCCTAACCTTTGATAAGAAGAATCGGAATTGGAAACCAAGTCCTCATTCCCTTCTGTAGTGTTAACACTGGAGCTTGTATCAATTTTCTCTTTAATTCTATGAACACATTCTCTTGACTATCACCTCATTCAAACTTTACATCTTTCCTTGTCAACTTTGTCAGTGGTGAGGCAATCTTGGAAAAATCCTGAATGAACTTCCAGTAATAACCCGCCAATCCAAGGAAGCTTCTGATTTCAGACGACGTTTTTGGCAAACTCCCCCGCATCACAGCTTCCACTTTAGCAGGATCAAACATGATCCCTTCTGGGTTGATTATATGACCCAGGAACTGTACCACGCATAACCAAAATGCGCATTTAGAGAATTTCGCATACAACTTCTATCTTCTTAGAGTTTCCAACACCTCATGGATGTGATCGGCGTGGTCTCCCCCATTCATTGAATAGATTAGGATATCATCTATGAACACTATCACTGATTTGTTAAGCATCGGTCGACAAACCCTATTCATCAAGTCCATGAATGTTGAAGGAGTATTAGTTAGACCAAATGACATCACGAGAAATTCATAATGCCCATATCGCATCCGAAATGCAGTCTTTGGGATATCCTATTCTTAACCTTTAACTGATGATAATCGGACCGAAGATCGATCCTTGAAAACCAACTTGCACCTTGCAACTGGTCAAACGGATCGTCGATCCTAGGTAACAGGTATCTATTCTTTACCGTGAGCTTATTCAGCTCCCTGTCGTCTATACACATTCGCATGCTACCATCTTTCTTCTTTACAAACAGCACCGGTGCACCCCAAGGAGAAATGCTTGGTCTGATAAAACCTTTATTAAGAAGGTTCTGTAGTTGGGCTAACAATTCATTCAGTTCTGATGGAGTTAGATGATACGGTGCTTTAGCAACGGACTGAGCTCCTGGCACAAGGTCGATTTGAAACTTCATCTCCCGATCGGGCGGTACCTCCGTTAGGTCCTCAAGGAACACATCCGAGAAGGCACACACCATAGGCACATTTTTCAAATTTATAGTTTCAGCTTTAGCATCTATAACGTATGCCAAGAATGCTCCACACCATCGCTTCATGAACTTTTCTCCCTTTATCAAGGATATCATCTTTGGAACTTCGCAGACTTTATCACCGTAAATCGTGACTATGCTACCATCAGGCGCTTTCATTTGAATCATCTTCCTCTTTCAAACTATATGAGCGACGTAGGCGGCTAACCAATCCATACCCAACACAACGTTGAATCTCCTAGGGTCATAACAAACAACCTAGCGGGGAATCTATGACCTTCCAATTCAATGCTACAATCCTCTAAGGCCTCAGCTATCTTAGTAGTCTTTCTAATCATAGTTTCTACTTCAAACACATCATCTATTTCTGTTGCCTTAATATTCATCATATCACAGAAAGTAGCAGCTACGAAAGTCCTACTTGCACCAGTATCAAAAAGAACAGAAGCAAGTATGTTGTTAACCAGAAACATACCTGACATAACATCAGGTTCTGCTCTGGCTTCCTCCCTTGTGATTGTGAAAGCCCTAGCCTTAGCCCTTGGCTTGTCACTAGCTTTCTTCTCTTTCTCTGTTTCCTTTCCTTTAGCCGAGTCAACCACTTTCGTCTCTTTGCACTCTTGGCTGTAGTGCCCCAACATGCCACAGTTTTAGCACTTCATCAGATTAGGGTAATCCTGGAGAAATGCCTAGTCTCCCCGCATCTGAAACAAAGGCTTGAACCGAGCCTGCATTCACCGACACGCTTTCTCCTACATTTCTAACACTCACCGAACGATTCCACCTTCATCTTTTTGGTTTGAGCAGCATACCTCTCATTCCTTTCTCGTTTCACACTCCCCGACCAACTCCTCTTTCTCACCTCCTCAGCGAGCTCATCAACCACCACATCATTATAAACTATCCCACTCAGCTCCACCAAAGACTCAAAAGTCTTCGGCCCATTTGCCTTTGCATAAGTCTCGATCTTCGGAGGCAAACCCTGCATATAGCATTTCATCCACCTCTCCTTAGTACTGACCAAGTGGGGCACTAACCTGGCAATCTCATTGAAGCGAGATGTGTATTTCCTGTGGGTCAAATTTCTAACCTTAAATCCTAAGAATTCTTATTCCACCTGGTCAATCTCATTTTAAGGACAGAACTTTCTCATTACCAGCTCTTTCAGGCCATCCTACTTCAAGTTCCTGAACTCACAAGGTTCTTTAGTCTGCTTGATGGTGTTCCACCAATGAATAGCTTCATCAACATATGAGTAAGCTGCGAACTTCACAGCTTGGCTAGCTTTACATTCATGGATCTTAATCACTGCCTCCATCTCAGACACCCATTGGAGAGTGGCAATAGCACCACCCTTGCCATCCAGGGATGGAGGATTGCACCCCTTGAAGATGTGATATGATTACCCTTTAGCTAATTCCCCTTTAGTGACATCCTCCTCATCTTTTCAATCATTCCTTGAGCCTTCCCCAGTACCCTCACCATCTTTCTTGCTAGCTTTGTTCTTTGCCTCCATTTTCCACTCCTTGGTTACCTCCTTCAGAGCCTCGGTCATGATCGAAGGCATGATGTCATGAAGAATCTTGTACACCTCTTCAGCAATAGCCTCCCTAACAATAGGTTCCAAGGTAATCCTCTCTTTAGAATGATGAGAATTTTCCTTGCTAGCAGTGTGAACAGGGTCCACATGCACCTCTTTAGTTGTCTACTTTCGGTTCAGGGTGACTGGTGGTCCCCTCGAGTAGCTTTCTTTCTAGCCTTAGCTTTCTTATAAGATATGAAAAACCAACATTATCATTCCAGGTAATAGTTCAAATCATGTTAAGTAAGGTAAGCTTCTAATGACAGTGGCAGTTGTAATTCACTACTGACTTTACTTTACATGTCCTAAACGTTTTATATCTTGGGTCACATCAGCTCTCAATCTTGCCCTGAGCACTATAATCTCTATGAACCTTTATCAGTCATAATCTTTAAGTTAACCTTCCTTGCATGGAGCTACTAGCACTGGCATCCCTTAATCGATCCCATTCTCAGTTCGAGTTCAGACATCAAGGTGTCTATATCTCTCAAACTATGGCTCTGATACCTACTTGTAAGGGCCTATTCCAAGTAACCTCACACTTGGGTTTCGACATCAGAAACAAAAGTTCTCAAACATCACATTAATATAAGCAGCGGAACGTAAAACATTGTCATCATCCGAAGTATTTACATCAAACAGACCACTTTAGCTATCTATCAAAAATTCTATGCCAGGATGCCAGTCCTGACCATATGGCAGGTAGCTTCCTAATCCATGCCAAGCTCACCTCTTATTTCTGTAGCATACCTGTCAATCTAATATGCATACAAAAGTCAGCAATGGTGAGTGAGCTCTAGGTTTACTTTATCGAATTATTTTAACGGAACTTAAAGCTAAACATGCACCTATTCATACTTTAACCGTACATATACTTTAACTTTATGCTTACACTAGGGTAAGGCTTCTTTAACTTCTATAGTACTCATTCATTAAGTATACTTTAGCTTTACTTTATCATTTCTTTATTAGTTACTTTATCTTTACTTTATCGGTACTTTAGCTTTATTCTTTTACTTTATCCTTGAGCTTAGCACAAATGCTTAGCTCCTTTTTCAAGTGAGAATGCAATGAATTCCATTCTCCTTTAGCAGACAAGCATACACAAAGTATAGCTCCTATGTGAGAATTCACACTACTTTAGCAGGTGAGCATACCCAAAGTATAGCTCCTATGTGAGAATACACCAAGCATAACTCCTTTAGCAGGTGAGCATACCCAAAGTATAGCTCCTATGTGAGATTGCAACAAATGCAAATTCTCCTTTAGCAGTGCTTGCAAGACTTCTTTAGTGCACTTTAATGTTTTCACAGCTGTGCTTTAGCGGGTAACAGTTCTTGGAATATTATTCATGTTTTTTAACGTTTCACATGTGACTTTCATACCTTCTTTAACCCTTAACTGTGATAAAACATATACTTTATTTCTTTAGCTATAAGTTCTCAATTAAACTATATTTATTGCACGCTAAATGGGAGTATCTATACACATATCTATCTATGGTTTCGCGCGAGAACATCAACACAAAACATCATAACTCGCGTGAGAACTTATCGTGCGAGAACTCACCAAGGCACAACAACTTGCCAAGCAAGTAATCCCCATCGCACAAGAACTATGAAATATAACCGTTCGTTCGTGCGAGAACTTACCATTCACGCGAGAACTTAATCATTCACGCAAGAACTATTCGGCTGTTCAAAACTTCATTCCCAAGTTATCAGTTCTTTAAACATTTAACACCCAAAAATATGCTATAACAATCTATTCCACTATACTTTATCAAAACATTTATTACGGTATGCATATTAGCCCCAAAACATGGAAAACACGTAAAAAGAAGGGTCTAGAACTCACTTGATCATATTTTGCACACGAACAACACTAAACTGAGATCCTTTTGATTAGAAACTTAAACACCAGTTAGCACCAACTTCTTGCTTCTCAAGCACAACAGTAGGGGTTTTCGAATGAAGTGGAGAAGATTGGGTGCTTGGGCATATTTATAGTGTGTTTCTCTCTCTCGCAGCTCTTCTCGCACGAGAACCTTCAGTCGCGCGAGAACTATCTTCCACGTGAAAACTTCACTTTCTTTGAGAATTCGGTGTGTTAGAAAAAAGAAAAGCAACACAGATCTTCTCATAAGACTAAAGAAATTAATTCAGTCATAACTCGTTTACATCTGTTACACATGGACTTGTTTGGCCTAACAGGTGTAAAGAGTTTGGGATGAAAATCATATTTCCTTGTAGTAATAGATGATTATACAAAATTCACTTGGGTTTTCTTTTTAGAACCAAAGATGAAACCGTTGAAATATTAAAAATTTTATAATCAAAATTGAGAACCAAATTGATCTAAAGGGTAAAATAACTAGATATGATCAGGGCACTGAATTCAAAGACCACACCCTTGATTCTTTTTGTGAATCCAAAGGTATTGCAAGGCAACATAGTGCTCCTAGAACTCCTCAGTAAAACAAAGTTAGTGAAAGGGGAAATAGGACACTTATTAAGACTGTAGGGACCATGTGTCTGACTCCAAACTTCTTATAACATTCTGGGCTAAAGCGGTCAACACCGCGTGCTATGTTAAGAACAAGGTGTTAATAGTCAAGACATATGGAAAAACCTCTTATGAATTGTGACATAGAAGAAGACCATTCATTAGGTTCTTAATACATTTTGGATGTCCATGCACCCTTCTAAATACCAATGATCATTTATCCATATTTACTTAGAAATTAGTAGATGGGTTCTTTATAGGATACCCATCATAGGCTAAAGCATACAGAGTATACAACAAAGTTGACCACATCATTAAGAAATCTGAAAATGCTATATTTAACGAATATTCTTCAAATAGTGTTGGAAATACCCAAAGATGGAAGTTTGATCTCAATGGATTCCAAATGCATTTAACCAGTTGATTAGAATGATTTAGGAGACTCACCCAACAGATTAGAAGATATACAAGTCTTAAGTGATGAAGACTATAGAGTTGATCTACCTCATGGTTTCAGTCATAACATGTCAACTGCAAATCTAGTTCAGCCACATTCAGCAGAAGTAGATGCTAGTACCACAAACAATGTGGGTCAAGCATTACTTGCTCATGATGACTCATCAGCTGAGTAGTCTCATGATCATCATGGTACAAGACAATATTTTGTAAAAGAACCAAGTGTGACAAATGTAGAAGAAGGAGTCAATTCTGTAGTTCATCTAGTCAATCCATCTGCTAAACTCCCTAAAACAAACTTTTCTAACTTGATTCCAAGGCTAAGAATTCATAAAAAGCATCCAGATGAGAATGTCATTGGTAATGTTGATACTGGTATCAAGACAAGAAGTAGGGTGAATGAAGCAAACATTAGCTTGATTCCATGCTTCCTTTCTCAAGTAGGACCAAGGAAAATAGATGAGGCCTTTAGAGATAACAACTGGGTATAAGCTATGCAAGAGGAGCTTCTTCAGGTTACTAGACAAGAGGTTTGGAAACTATGTGTACTTCCTAGGGGGAAGACTATAATAAAGATCAAATAGGTGTCTAGAAAGAAGAAGGTTGATAGAGGCATTATTATCAAGAACAAAGCAAGACTTGTGGTATAAGGGTACACACAAAAAGAAGGGATTGATTATGATGAAGTATTTGCTCCTGTGGCCAAGATTGAAGCAATCAAAATTTTTTCTAGCATTTTCAGATGGATGTCAAGAGTGCATTTCGCTATGGTGAGATTGATGAAGAAGTTCATGTCTACTAACCTCCAGGCTTTAAAGATCCCAAGTATCCAAATCATGTATGCAAACTTGATAAAGCCTTTTATGGTCTTCATTAAGATCCTAGGAATGATATGAGACACTTTCTAGCTTTCTCCTGAGGATCTATGGACACAACTATCATCATCAAGAAAGTTGATTTAGATATCATTTTGATACAAATATATATGGATGATATCATATTTAGGTATATAAATGAGAGCTTGTGCAAAGCCTTTGAAAGTCTCATGAAGTTGAACTTTGAGATAAGTTTAATGGGAGAACTCACTTTCTTTCTTGGGTTACAACTGAAACAAACCTCTGATGGCATTTTCATAAATCAATCTAACTATGTTTAGGGCATCTTAGTGAGATTTCAAGCTACTGATGCTAAGGGTGCTAAAACCCTTCTGTCTAAGACATGTTTATTAACTCCTAATCTTCATGGGGAAGTAGTTGATTAGCAATATTACAGAGCGGTCATTGGATCTCTCATATACCTCATAGCTAGCAGACAAGAGATCATGTTTGCCACATGCTTGTGCTCAAGATTCTAAGTTGGTCTAAAAGTGTCACACCTGATGGCTGCCAAGAGAATTCTGAAGTATCTCAAAGGGGAACCTAAGTTGGGATTATGGTACCCTAAGAGTTTTGACTTCAATCTCTATGGATATACGAATAGTGACTATAGAGGATGCAACATCAACAAGTAGTCCACCTCAGGAGGATGTCAACTTCTAGTAGGAAGATTGGTTACATGGCAATGCAAGAAGCAAACCTATATGTCTACATAAACTGCTAAAGAAGAGTCAATTGCTGCCTCAAGTTGATGTGCTCAGGTGCTATGGATTCACACTCAACTTAGAGATTATGGAGTAACCTTCATGAATACTCCAATTCATATTGACAACAACAATCCCATCTTAATCACCAACAATACAGTTCAGCATTCAAACACAAAATACATAGATATAAGGTATCATTTCATTAGTGATTATGCAAAAAAGAAAATCATTAAATTAATTAAGGTTCATACAAATGAACTATATACAGATCTTTTCACAAAGGCTCTTGATGAAACAAGATTTAAATATCTTGTATATGCTATTGGAAAATGATTTACATAATGAAATTTGGTAAAATTTGTGAAAAATGCTTTGTCATAACAAAAATAGGTAAAATTGGGTATCTGCTAATTATCACCATTCGGCAGATAACAAGGTTTCAACACTTGTCTTTTAAAAGATCCGGTAGGACCTACATTTATCTATTGATAAGTAGTGGTTCTGTAGTTTTTATGTGAAAAGACTATTCCATCATCACAAACTATTGGATTTATAGTTATCGGTGGTAAAACTTTTAAAAATAAATCTTTTATATATTATCCTCGAGTTGTAGATCACTACTTTTCCCACCATTATCATCTTCAACCTTCCTCTAAAAGAAAAACCCCTTAAAACCTTCATATCTCTTAAACCCTACCAACATTCAAAATCAAAATCTTTCCATGGCCCCTCAAAACCTAGAGTTCAGACCGAATCATAACATCATCACATCACTTGAACCCATTTTTGATGCTACCTACGATTCCGTTCTTTAATTCCTACGTAATAGCAACTATGCTTTCTCAGTTTCTATGGACCTGGTGATTCATGAGCCATATATTCGGGAATTTAGGAGTACATGTTAGAACACGGAACAAAAGTCCTCACCGTGACAGTGCAAGGACTGAAGATCACTATCTCTTGTGCAAATATTCAACAACGTCTTCAACTGAATGATGAACATGGTGAATCTTCATTCTCCAAAGAAGTGGTGAGTGCCACTTTCAAGGAGATGGGATATGAAGGACCCTTATGCACATCCACCTTCTCCAAATCCAACGTATATCATAATTGGAGAGTTATCCTTCATATCTTCTTACATTGCTTGTCCAATAAGTCAGATGGATGTGATCGACTACCATTAGATGTACTAGGGGCTATCCATGGACTTGTTAAACAACAGTGTTATGATTTTTCAAACTTCATTTTTTAAAACCATTGCGAAATGTAAGTGCTGTTGAGAAATTTAAGTTTTTGATTGTAAGGATCAACACTTAACAATCAGATCGATCTCGTGACAAGAACTGAAAGTATAATCATCAGGGTAATAAGATTGAATAAGAAATAAGATGAACACAAGGGTAAATAAACTTTGATTTATATTGCTCTCTGATTTGAAGGATTACAAAATACATGCGAAATCAGGAAATGACAAAAGCTATCTAAATTACATCAACTAACAACTATTTATACTAAACTACAAAGTTCTCGAGCGAGGTCCAAGTTCACGCGCGAGATACAACTTCTCGCGCGATAACTTTAGGTTCTCGTGTGACTTGATCTTTATCATCTTGATTTGATTTTTCAAGCCTCTAGGTTCAATCCCTACAATCTTCCCATAGGCTTAGTGAATCAATGCATTTAGATCTCCACGTCTGCATCCTTGTAACTGCCCCCATAAGCGTCCATCTTGTTGTTCAGGGCCTTCGTAATCAACTAACCAAACTGTGCTGCCAAAAAGTGAACAGATTCATCAGCTGCAATTGGACAAGCCTGCAACCTCATCAAATCATCCCTTCCAAACTTAAGCCGATCCACACGGTCGATGATATGGTAATCTTTGTCTACTCAGTGTATTAACACGTGTCCCGTCTCCTTCTCACAACTCAAGTACATGAGCTTAGACAAGCTGTTAATTGGAATAGGAGCATGTATAGGGATCTTCTTGCGTATCTAGGATGCTTATAAATATAACACCCGAAAAATTTTAGCAAAAAAAAAAAGAAAAGAAAAGAAAACATAAAAAAGGGAGTAAAATGGAATTAATGCAAAAGGGTGTGCAAAGGTCAAACTTACCGATAATAGGATTCAAAAAGGGGTATGGCTGCCCACACCTCCTTTTTCTCATGCACACTTTCGGCTAAAGGTTAGAAAAGAGCTCTTAACCGGTTTTTAGAGAGAGAAAGTAGAAGTTCATCAAGAAGGTAAGATTTTCTAGTGTTTTCTTCTTGGTTTTTAGTTGAGTTTGAACTTCTAGACTAATCTTTATGCGTTTCTTTATGTTTGGTTGCTTGTTTTTGTGTGTTTAGGTGCTAGAACTCCAGGTTGCTCTCGGGTTTGAGGAGTTTTCACTCAAAAGCTGTTAGAGGTGAGCTCTAGATCCCCTCTTTTACTTGTTTTCTACTTGTTTGGGGCTGATGTGTTTATCAACTGATGTTTTAATAAACCAAACTATGAATTTTCCATGATATACGGCTGTTATGAAGAATGTTTTTTTTAAATGACTTCTACGATGTTGTGTAGATGTTTATTATGTTTTAAGTGTGAAATATGATAGATCTATGCTAAGTATATGTTAGCATGATGTCTGGGGACTGGAAAGTAATGCATTGCAGGTGTTGGTTAAATTGTCCGTTGTGGACACTTAGGATAGTTATAGTGTCCGCTGTGGATACTTAGGATAATTAAGAACTGTCTGCTCTGGGCATTTGACTGTCGGTTGTGGACACTTAGAAGGATTTTATGCCATCCACTGTGGACTTGCCTGTCTGCTGTGGACTTTGCATCTACGCTGTGGACACTTGGAGATTTTAGGTATGCGCTGTGAATACTTAGAACTTTTTATGCCGTCAGCTGTGGACTTTACATGTCCGCTGTGGACACATAGGGAATTTTATGATTGTCCACTATGGATTTGTTAATCCGCTGTGGACTTGTTCATCCGCTGTGGATACTTGGAATGTTTTAGTCATGCGGTGGGGACTTTGGCTGTCTGCTGTGGACTTTGGCTGTCCGCTGTGGACAGTTAGGAAATTTTAAGTTGTCCGTTGTACACTCGTTCATGCGCTGTAGACACTTAGACTTATTCTGAAATTTTGGGAAATAGAATTTAGTGTTAAGTCCTGATGTTTTATGGTGGTTTATGCCTGTTGATGTTATGTATGCTTGTGGCCTGTTGTTGATGTTCCATATTATGTATTATGATGTGACTTTACATGATGTTTTATACTCTTGTACGTAAAGTATTATTATAATAAATGTGAAAGATAAAGATAACAAAAGTGGAACATAATGAATGAATGAAAGTCTTGCAAACAAATTGAAAGGGAGTTCACAACTCATTGAGGGGTTGTTAGCTCAACTGTGTGTGGTTTAGATAACCCATGAGAATGCACACAGGGGGGTCGGTCTTTATGACTGATCAAGACGTACGAAAATGGGATCCTTGTCACTTGACCCCAAGACTGTAGTTGCTTCGTGCACAAATGATGGGGGATAGCTTATGACAGGATCTAGATTAAAGTGGAAGATAATAATGAAAGAAAATATGAAAACAAACGATTATGTACGATGATGATAAGATAATAATGATTATTATCAAGTTGTATGTATGATGTGTGATCACATATGAAAGTAAATGATATGTTTATATGATAGCAATGTAGTTTATTATCATAACTAGAACTCACTCAGCAATGCTGACTTTTTATATGCATATCAGTTGGCAGGTAATTGCTGACGCTGAGGTGGTGCAGGCATGGCTGCATAAGCTACTGGGAACGAATCAAGTCTGGCATCCTTATTTTTGAGATTGTTAATATATTAATACAATTTTTGGGTTGTAAACGAAATGATATGATAATTTGACATGTTTTTATTTATTAATGAAAAGTTATATTTCCGCTTCAAAATGAGGTGTTTTTTATTATTTATGCGATGATTGACCAACTATAAGCGTCTCGGGAACGGGGCCTAACAAGTTGGTATTAGAGCCAAGTTTAAGAGAATTGGGTAAATTATTTTAAAAAGAACCTAAACTTAAATTGAGAATGGGACGAAAGAGAAAGGATGCCAGTCCTAGTAGCTACATGCCTGCAGGTAAATGTTTTATGTACGTTAATGAAAAAGGAATTATGGGTGTGTGCCATGTGAATTATGTGACTTTTTGTAGATGTGGATACTAATGTAGTCAGGATAGGAAATGCTTGGTGAATGAAGAGTAAAGTAAGTGGCTAATCACAACCGGCCACTGTAATTAGGGACTTACTATACCTAACATAATCTGAGCTATTGCCTTGAATGACCGTGTTGGTGTTTGAATCTTATAATGTTTAGAAGATGGCTGGTGGTAGATCTTTGAAGGCTTTATGAGGTGGAGGTCGTGGTGGACATCGTACTGGTCCGCGTGTCACAAGGATAGGGCTAAGACTGCTGAAACTGCTCCTACAAAACCCGAGCTTCATCACCATGAAGGCGGTGATGAGAGTGCTAATTTGAGGGCCTTTGTAAAGGATTCAATAGTGGAGGAAGTTCATCAGGTCATGCAGACGATTCTGCCATCTGTGGTGACTGAGATTGTTAGAGCCGTGAGCAAGGATGAAAAGAAAGAGAAAGAGGAGAGGAGGAAAACTGTTGGGAGAGGGGGTGAGGAAAGAGGTTCAGGTGAAGGGGAGCAACCAGAGACTGAGATGGTTGTCTCTAGTGATGATGAAGAAGAGGAAGCAATGGAGGAAACTGCAAAGGGGTGCAACTATGGGGCATTCCAGAGATGCAAGCCCTCGACTTTCGATGGAAATGGGAACGCTACTGCTGCTCACCGATGGGTGAGAGAAATGGAGGCTGTGTTGGATATCAGCGAATGTAGGGAGGATCAGAAGGTGAAGTTTGCTACCCACTCATTTGTGGACTCGGCCTTATGCTGGTGGGACAATATTGTCCAGGCCGAGGGTAGCAGGGCGATTAGGAGAATGAGGTGGAGTGAACTTAAGAAGTTGGTAATCGAGGAGTTTTGTCCTCACAGGGAACTCGACAAGATTGAAAGAGAGTTCCTACAGTTGGAGGCGGGAACCATGACACACCAATAGTACACGGCAAAATTCAACGAGATGGTAAGGCTGGTGCCAGATCAGGTGACGCCTGTGTCATGAAAGATAAAGAGATACATCCAAGGTTTGCCAGCAGATATACACAGACATCTGATTGCTGCCCGACCCAGTACGTTCAAGTCAGTGGTTGATCAGGCAGCAGTGGAGGTGAGTAAGAAAGGTGATGGTGACAGAAACTGGAATGGGAAATGATTTGGTCATGGTGGTTTCACTCCAAAGAACAAAAAGGCAAGGGTGGATGGTCGGAGGGTAATGACGATAGGTAGGGGATGAAGAGGTGTAGTAAGTATGGGAAAGAGCATGTGGGAAAGTGTAAGTGGTCGAACACCTGCTTCAATTGTGGGAGGCCTTGTCATATGGTGAGTGATTATGGGGTTATAAAATGTTATAACTGTGGTGAAGAGGGTCATCTGAGCAGGGATTGCAAGAAGCCTAGGGCTGAGAACTCCAGGGTGAAAAAGGGGATCGAGAAAGTGAAGGAAGGGCAAAGGGCTAAATCCAGGGTATTCACCATGACCCGGGAGGAGGCTAGGGTGGACCCCGATATTGTGTCAGGTACCTTCCTAGTAAACCAAATTTGTGTCACTGTGCTATTCGATTCTAGTCCTAGTAAGAGTTTTATTTCTGCTTCCTTCTTTGATAACTTGCCCATTAGAAGTAGAAAGATTGATGAGCCCTTCAATGTAGAAACTGCCATTGGTAAGTCAACCAGGATTTTTGATCTAATAGAGGATTATGACATAGAGTTGGAAGGTCATAGGTTCTCTGTTAGGTTGTTCGTGATGCCCTTAGGCGGATTCGATGTGGTCCTAAGAATGGATTGGCTAGCAGCTTATAAGGCAAACATCGTCTGTCGCAAGAGGATGATTTGGTTAACCGCGCCTAAAGGGTGTTCTGTGATGATCTACGGCAACAGGTTTAATATGGTCCCTAAAGTTATTTCTATGGTTGTGGCAGAGAAGTGTATGAGGCGTGGATGTGATGCTGTGGATGCGTTAGTACCACGATTGTTGGACGTACTGGTCATGTGTGACTTCCCAGACGTATTCTCGGAGGATCTATCAGGTGTGCACCTAATCGGGAGATCGAGTTCCAAATCGATCTGATACCTGTTGAAGCTCTTGGAAGATTAACATTTTGTCTTATTGTGCTTTTTATCATAGTATAGGGACTTATTTTGTAAATATATGTTCCTTCGTTTCTTGATAGTATAAATAGGATATTTTATATATTGCGCAGGGAGACATCAAAGACATCATAGACATCTTAGACATTAGAATTGTTTCAGAAAGAGAGTCAGTCAGTTAGAACAGAATGAACTGTAACCCTTACACATTGTATCCTGTGCATTTGATATCAATGAAATCTATGAATATTTTGATGTAATTGCATGTTTTTGATTACTTTGTGTTTGAATTGATTAGAGCTTATCGACATTGTTGAGCTCTTTGAATCACTTGAAATCTGTGAGTGATTGCAATTTGATTGATTAATTGTTGTTTTCAGTTGTGTTTCATCCATAGAAACGTGATTTGAATCACAATTTGGTTAGTAATTCGTTCAGATCTGAGTAATTGATCAGATTTGTGTACTAACTATGTTCTTCAGTTTCGGACTTCAATTCAATCAGAAAACTAATTTGTAGTTGTTGTTTGATAAAATTGAAGATTAAGGATTGTTAATTGACCTAATTACTACCTAATTGGAAGTTTTTAGATCAATTGAACAAGTTTTGAAGATTTTCATAAGATCTGAGTTCATTGGAGAAGATGAATTAGGCGAATGTGGTGAAAATCTGCTGAAAATTGACCAAGTGTCTAGACGCATCACAACTGTTTGGGCGTTTTAGGACTGTGTAGGCGTTTTTAGTTCAGGTTTTTTACCACTTACCACTATTGGGACGTATTGTGACTGTTTGGTCACATTGAGACTTTGTTGAAACCAAGTAATTCTAGGTGCACGAGAACTGTTTGGGCGTTTTTAACCCAGGCGTTTCATAACTGTGTGAGCGTTTGAAGACTATTTAGGCGCATCACCAGTTGCGCGTTTCAGAATTAATCTAAGGCATTCCTTTAGGTGTTTCTACCTCAAAGTCAGGCGTTTCAGAACTATTCAGGCACTTCACAACTGTTTGGGCGCTTGATAACTATTTAGGTGCTTGAGCACTCAGACTTATTAGTAAACACTTAGAAATTTTTTCAAAAACTAAAATCCAAAAATATTTTCATTTCATAGTTTTATTTCAAAACTTAAAAATAACAAAAACAAGTCATTTTCTTAAATTCAAAAGTACAAAATGGTTAAATCTGAAGATTCTGAGAACAAGGTTCCAAAGCTAAAGAATAGAGCTAATTTCAAGAACTGGTCTCTTAGATTGAAGCATCATCTGAACTCTATTGACAGAGAAGTTGTGTATACAAAAGACTCTCCAGAACCTTATCCAGAGGATGGTCTGCAAGGTGATGACTTAAGAAAGGTTAAAAATGACACAAAGCTTATTCATTGATGTGCAAGGGGTTACCATTGGAAGTCTTGACTAGACTTGATGGTTATCAAACCGGTTAAACCATGTACAAAGCTTTGAAGATCATTTGTGAAGGTGGTAAAGAGATACAAGATCTCAAAAAGCAGAAACCCAAGAGGCAATTGGAGTTATTTGAGCATCTTTTTGGGGAAACAATTAATCAAATGATGAAAAGATTTGTGCAACTTACTACTGAGATGTCAACTGCTGGTATAAAAAATAATCTCAAAGATCTAAATTACAGACTTCTTAATGCTCTTCCATCTTCATGGAAACAGATAGTCACTCTGCTGAGGCATACAGAAAAGTTTCCAATGGATTTAGATCTTTTGATTGTCAAGATTGAATCAGTTGAGATTGATGAGAGCTCCAGAAACAATGATAGAGCTACTTCAATGTCTCAGTACAAGTATGTTACATCTCCAGCTAACATAGTGAAGAATGCTTTTCTGGCAAAAGGTGATAACTCACTAGAAGACGAGGGTGATTTGTTAGTTGGAGCTGGTTTCTTTACAGATTCTTCTTACACAAGTGCTCCTATTTATACAACTCAACCTCAAACTCAGTCTCCTCCTAAAACTCAAACTCCTAAACCTCAAACTGAGACTTCATCTTCTAACTCTGTTAAAACTAGCAAAGTTAATGATGCTATTAATATCCATTTACAGGATGATGAGTCAAAATCTGCTTTTACTGCTTTTATGGCAAGTTTTCAAGCTTATCAAGGTAGCCATCTAACCCAAGTAGATATTGTTTTGCAGGATTTGTTCAAGATAGATCTTGATGATGTGGAAGAGATGGACTTGAATTGGCAGATGGTGATGATTGCTTATAGAACACAGAAACACTTTTATGTTAACAGTAACAACAAGCCAAGTGCTAACAAAACTGTTGGCTTTGACAAATCAAAGTCAAGGTGTTTCAACCGCAACAGTTATGGTCATTTCTCAAGGGAATGTAAAGCTCCCAGAAACCAAGGAGGAAATGGTCAAGCAAGTTCTAGCAGTCAAAGATATCATCAGCAGTTTCAGAAGACCTTCCAAAAGCCTTATCAGAGTCTTTCTATTCCAGAACTTAAAGATGAATCAAAATCTTCTGAAGAGCCAAAGAAAGCTCTTGTTGTTAGCATCAAAGATGGATATGACTGGAGTGCTTATGCTGAACAATTTACAGCTGATCTAACCTTTATTTTATCTCTTGTTGCACATACTCAAAATGAAGACTGGTCTAAAAAAATGATCCAAAGGCTGATAGTGATTCAGAAAATAATGATAAAGACTATGACTGGAGTGACAAATCTAACCCAAAAGAGGATTCAGAAGAGATTGCACTTATGGCTCAGTCTGACCAACCAAAGGTTGAGAATCCATCATCTGACTCTGAGACTACATCTTTGAGTTATCCTGAAATTCCTGTTGAAGTTAGAGAGAAAATGTGCACAAAAACATGTTTTTATGAAGTTGAGCATTACAGAACATATTCATATAAGATTTGTGATAAACTTAAACAAGAAGATGTAATGCACAACAAACTAAAAAATGATCACAAAGTCACTGATGAAAAGATCCTATCTCTACAAACCTCATGGAACAAAACTCTAAAAGAACTTGAACTTGTTAAAAAACAACTTGAGGAGATGACTAAAAATTTAGAAGAAGAAAAAATAGTTCTTGCTGCAACTCAGGTGGATCTAGCTAAAGTTAAAAGTTCTAAAACTATTGTAGAACAGCTGGTAAGTGAGAGGAAAGACAAAAACAAAATAGGTCTAGGTTTACACATGAACCAATGCCTGAATCTATCACAAACAATCTGCCAGAAAACTTTAACACACATGATCACTCACCTGAAAAGAAAGCTAAGATAAAAGCCTTTCAAAACAAGAAAAAGAATTCTGAAAGTGATGAAG
The DNA here is from genome assembly GCA_025506505.1 of Flaveria sonorensis. Classification (NCBI taxonomy): domain Eukaryota; kingdom Viridiplantae; phylum Streptophyta; class Magnoliopsida; order Asterales; family Asteraceae; genus Flaveria; species Flaveria sonorensis. The sequence continues at coordinate 23,883,556 of CM046433.1, forward strand.
AGAAAACAAATGTTGAGATATTTAAGGAACAAGATTCTGAAAAGATTAAAAATAGTCATCCAGTGAAAGTTAAATCTTATGAACCCCAACCAAAGAATAAGAAAATGTTTGTTCCCAAAGAGTATCTTGTTGAAGAAATCATTGTTAAGGAATGACAAACAAAACTCAAAGAATAAAGAGAAAGCAAAACTAGATGAAGTAACATATGAAGATTCATTTTCTTACAGATTAAATAATCCAGACTTTATCACATGGCAGAAAGAACAAAACGATAAAGAAAATACAAAAGAGTCTTCTACTGAAGATGTTCAATCCCAAAGCAAACAAAGATCATCAAGATCAAGAAATCAAAGAAGGAGAAGGAAAAATGCTAAATCTTACTCCTCTCAGAACAATCATAATCAAAGAACAAATCAAGCTAATCAGTTTAAACCAGTGAAATTTGTGTCTGCAGGTACTTTTGATATGAACACAATTCTAGAAATCAAACCAAATTCAAAGAACAAATCTAACTCTGATCTGAAAATAGGTTCAGTTCCAAAGTCTTCCGCTGTTAACAAAAGTTTTGTATCTAAAGAATCTAGGAATGGTGTTAATGAACAAAAGTCAAAACCCAAATATCAAAAGAACAAATTCTCAAATGAAAAACAACAGATTAACTTTGTAACTCTTAAATCAAAACAAGGATCAAATGTGGCTTCCAAATCTAAAGTTAATCAACAGTTGTTTAAATTTCAACAAAGGTACTGTGAAATATGTGATATGTACAATCATAAGACTGATGAATGTTTCTTTAACAGGTAATGTCACATTTGTGATATGAAAAACCATTCAACAGCTGATTGTTATTTTAACAAGTATTGTACCTATTGTGATGAAATAACTCACAACACTGAGAATTGCTACTTTAGAATGAACTCGCCAAGGAATGGATATGTAAATCCATAATTTCAAAGAAATCAAAGTGTTGGTCTTCAAAGATTGAAAAAACAACCTTCCTTAGTCTTGAGATCCTTTCGAAAGTTTAATTCTGAATATGATGATTCTTATGCTATGAAAACAAAGAATTATAATCAAGGAAAATTCATTCCACGATCAGTGAGAATGAACAATGCAAAATTTGGTAATCAAAATTTTTCAAAAAATGTTTTTACAAATGGTTTTAATAACCTTGATGATGATCTTGAAAAATGCTATCATGTTTGCGGATTAAACAAATCAAAGATAATAAAAAAATTGTTAAAAATAGAATTCGTAAATTTACATAGCAAAAGAAGACTGATTTGAATAAGCTTCATTTTAAACAATTTACATTATTGATAAATTTGGCAAGCCCAAGACCATATCGGCTTGGCTAGATAACTCAACTTAAATCTTTTTAAATGTAGGTATGCCCAAGAAGACCAATTAACATGTGGTATGTTGATAGTGGGTGTAGCAGAAATATGACAGGCAACCATGCCTTGCTGCAAGATTTTAAGTTAAAAGATGATTGTCAGTTTTTGGGTCCCAGATTAGTCTCGTGGCAATGTAAGAAACAAACAAATGTCTTCGTTTCAACCGCAGAAGCTGAGTACATAGCTGCTTCAGCAGGATGTTCTCAAATACTTTGGTTACAAAACCTACTGCTGGATTACGGGTTCAATTTTCTTAAAACTCCTATTTACATTGACAACACTGCTGATATGTTTATTAAAGGTAATCTTGTCCAGCACTCAAAAACAAAACATATCGAGATTCAATATAATTTTCTCAGAGATAACTCTGAAAAAGGTTTAATTATTTTGATTCAAATCACAACTGAAAAATAGTTGGCTGACCTATTTACAAAAGCCTTTTTACCGGGTCGATTTGAATATTTGGTCGAGTCAACTGGACTTATTAATCATGTTTAAAAACTGGTTTTGATTTTAATTCAGTTATCTAATTCATTAAAAATGATAAGAACCCTCCCTTAGCTTTATCATGAATATAGAGAAACTGTCAAAGTTGACTGCCTGATTGTATATATTGTGTGTGCATGTTCAATAGAAAATGAAAAGGAAATACAAAAATAGAAAATTTGCAAAATCAAAATAGAAAAATATAAAACAAAAACACAAAAAATAGAGTTTTTCTTGTTAGTTAATTTTTAAGGACTGAATCTGTCTTTGCAATTTGTGAGAAATGATAGATACATTAGTTATGATCAGTTGCATACTTCACTCGCTACTTAAGTCTAACGTGATCAGATATGATGTGCAGGAAAGCTCATGCAATTATACTGAAAATGTAAATTCTTGTGATCAAACTAAATCAATCATGCATTCATGTTTGTCCATTTTAGTACCAATGAGTAGTGTTGACTTCTAAAATTGATTGCTTGTAAAGTCATAAACTTACACTTGGTGGTGATATGAATAACCATTAAGCTTTAATTATTTAAAGCATTTATTTACTTCTCTGTTATGAGTCATCATAGACCTGAAGTAACAAGATATCCTCTGTTGTAAGTCATTACAAACCTAGATATTCTCACTTGATGCAAAAGATGCCAATGTGCACAATCTAAACATGAGATCTGGTTATAAGTATATGTCAGGTTAACAAGTTGAGAAAAGTGATTTCTTGCATATCGTGTGGAGAGTTGAACTCTCTAAGTCTAAGTGTGGCTTATATAATGTCATATCTAATTGTACCTTAATCAATCTAAGAATTGAAAAAGTAAGTGTGCTGAGTATCTTGCCAAAATCACTCATTTTCTGTCCTTAGATATCGCTTCTCCTTTGCTGTAGAAATACTGACCTGGAACACACTTGACCAGGAATTAATCACTGTCTATAACTATCCATCATTTTATTTTCTTTTATTATGCTGATCTTAACTGATATGATCTCACTGCAGGCATATGATTCAAATGTATATAGTAGATTTTTTATTCTGCTTTAATTTTAATTTGTGTATGCTTTTATGTGTGCAGGCATGTTGATAATGATTGGTTTGCTCTTATTGCAAAAAAAAAAGAAACTTCAAAGTTTGTGAACTTAAAAGTTTAGGGGGAGTAAAAATTGTTAAAGAGAAAATGAAAGGAAAATTTTCAAAATGTGAAAAAGAAATAAAAAAAATAAAGTGCTTTGGATGAAAGGTTAAATCTATAATTTCAAGCATGTGTGTTTGATATGATGTAAAAATAAACCTGAAAAAGAATTCAAATTCAATGGAAAAGCTTTTTGTAAACAAAATGAGACTATTTGTTTTGAAAATAAAATAAAAATAAAATAGTAAAAAATAAAAAAGTCTAAATTAATGTAAATTTGAGGGTCATTAATGTAAATTTTAAGTGATAGTCAAAAAATTGACTATGTGTTGAAAAAATTATGTGTGAACAGTACTAATATGTTTAAACAGTGTTCAGATGGATGGTGTGAAAATTTCAAAGTGTAAGACTCATGGAAGGTTCCCATGCACCTAAATAGTGATGAAAAGTCTAAATTAGGAGTATGATGAATTTTAGAAAATTATGCAAGTGTTGGGCGTTTCATTCTATGCTCATGCGCCTAAACAGTTGTCATGTGTCTGAAATATTGGTTAAGTGTTGGGCGTATCATCTATGCTCATGCGCCTAAACAGTACCAGACTTCCAAGTGCTAGTCTCATGCGCCTGAACAGTGTCCAAGCACCTAAACAGTGCTTATGCGACTGAACAGTGCTCATGCGTCTAAACCTTATGCGTATTCACAGTGCTCATGCGTCTGAAAACATGGTGTGAAATTTAGTCTCATGCACCTTCACAGTGCTCATGCACCTAAAAATTTACACTTATATATATACAACACTTGTGTAGTCTTCATTCACTCATTCACAAACTCAAACACTCTGATTCACTCACTCGAACACCCGATACACTCATTCATTAAACATTGATTGTTATCAGTTAATCTTTGTGATATATAGGTATCACAAGAGAATTTGATTGTTGAGGAGTCTTCACTTGAAGTTATCAAAGTTGTTATTGAATCACCCATTCATGTGCCAGATGAAGGTGAAAGATCAACAAAAATGCTACAGTCCTTTCTAAGATCTTGTATGCTGAGTAGATCCTAGAATCTTGAAAGAAGTTCAAGTCTGCATTCAAGAAGGCTTTGTGAGAGTTGGAACTCTACAAATAGAAGCCAGTGGTCAAGGTCAAAGATAAGACAAAAGAGTTCAATGTGGACTGAAGACAATGTAAATCTTAGGGGGAATATTGTTGAAGCTCTTGGAAGATTAACATTTTGTCTTTATGTATTTTTGTCATAGTATAGGGACTTATTTTGTACATATATGTTCCTTAGTTTTTTGATAGTATAATAGGATATTTTATGATTTGTGCAGGGAGACATCAAAGACATCATAGACATCTAAGACATCAGAGTTGATTCAAAAAGAGAGTCAGCCAGTTAGAACAGAACGAACTGTAACCCTTACACATTGTATCCTGTGCATTTGCTATCAATGAAATCTATGAATTTTTTGATGTAATTGCATGTGTTGATTACTTTGTGTTTGAATTGATCATTTTGTTATGATATCATCACAGATTTGATCCTTTTGAACCGATCAATACTTGGTGCCCAACCTGTTGCCAAGGCACCGTATCGTCTAGCTCCCTTCAAAATAAAGTAATTGATGACTCAATTGCAAGAGTTGCTCGATAAGAGGTTTACTTGACCGAGTATCTCACCTTGGGGTGCCCCGGTGCTGCTCGTAAAGAAGAAGGATCGTAGCATGCGAATGTGTATAGACTAAAGGGAGTTGAATAAGCTCACGGTAAAGAATAGATACCCGTTACCTCAGATAGATGATTTGTTTGACCAGTTTCAAGGTGCTAGTTGGTTCTCGAGCATTAATCTTCGGTTTGGTTATCACCAGCTAAAGGTTAAGGAACAGGATATCACGAAGACTGCCTTTCGGACGCGATATGGGCATTATGAATTTCTCGTTATGTCTTTTGGTCTAACCAATACGCCAGCTGCTTTTATGGATCTGATGAATCGGGTGTGTTGGCCTATGATATATAAATCAGTGATTGTGTTTATCGATGATATCCTTATTTATTCGAAGAGCGAAAATGAGCATGCCAGTCACCTTCGTGTGGTGCTGGAAACTCTAAGAAAGGAGAAGTTGTATGCAAAATTCTCCAAATGCGCATTCAGATTATGTGAGGTGCAGTTTCAGGGTCATGTGGTTAACCCAGAAGGAATCACGGTTGATCCTGCTAAGGTAGACGTAGTGATGAAGTGGAAATCGTCTAAAACACCTTCTAAAATCCAAAGCTTCCTCGGATTGGTGGGTTACTATAGGAGGTTCATTCAGGATTTTTCCAAGATTGCCTCGCCATTGACCAAGTTAACGAGGAAGGATGTGAAGTTTGAATGGGGCGATAGCCAGGAAAATGCGTTCATGGTGTTAAAGGGAAAGTTGACACAAGCTCCAGTGCTAACGCTAACAGAAGGGAATGAGGACTTGGTTGTCTATTCCGATGCTTCTTATCAAGGGTTAGGGTGCATACTAATGCAGAGAGGCAAAGTCATAGCGTACGCATCTCGACAGTTAAAGAGTCATGAAGTGAACTACCTACCCACGATCAGGAGCTGGCTGCTGTGGTATTCGCGCTAAAAATATGGAGACACTATTTTAAGGTGTCAAATGTACGATTTTCACGGACCATAAAAGCCTAAAGTATTTCTTCGAACAAAGACAGTGGTTGGAGCTAATAAAAGACTACGACTATGAGATTCTTTATCACCCGAGTAAAGCTAACGTGGTAGCTGATGCCCTTAGTCGAAAGGAGGGACCCGAGCCAACGGGTGAAGGCTAATCAGTTGGTTATGACCTCCGACGTGATGAAGCAGGTCTGAGAATTTTAGGATGAAGCCCTGAAAGAAAATAGATTAACTTCGAGCGGATGAAGGGCTAGTCGCGGAGTTGGGCAACAACATGCTCGGCATTAGAACCCGCTTTGGGCGGATGTGGATTCCTCGTTATGGAGACCTACGAGGGCAGATCATGGATGAAGCTCATGATATGAAGAAAGCTTACTGGTGGCCGGGAATGAAGCGTGATGTAGCGGAGTATGTGAGTAAGTGCCTTACTTGCTTGCAAGTGAAGGCGGAGCATCAGATACGGGAAGATTCAACCCTTGGATATACCGACTGGAAATGGGAGTACATCACCATGGACTTCATTACGAAGTTACCGCGTATAGCGAGGGGATACGATGCCATATGGGTGATAGTTGATCGTCTGACTAAGAGTGCACACTTTGTACTGATCCGCGAGACGTATTCATCTGAGAGGTTGGCGGATCTATTCATCAAAGAGATTGTGACTTGTCATGGTGTACCGGTGTCTATCGTGTCTGACCATGACACTTGGTTTACATCTAAGTTTTGGAAGAGATTCCATGATGCGATGGGAACGAGGTTGCATATCAGTACGACTTACCATCCCCAGACAGATGGTTAGTAGGAGATGATGATTCAAAAGCTGGAGGGTATGCTATGGGCATGTGTCATTGATTTCGGAGGAAGTGGGACGAACACTTACCATTAGCCGAATCATATAACAACAGTTATCATGCCAGCATTGGTATGCCTCAAGATGATATGCTGTAGATCATTGAGATTATGAGGCTGATGCAACCAAACAAGCCAGAACAACCAAGTCTTCCATGCATGCACTAAGGAACAAAAGATGAACTAGCTAGCTTGGAAGTCTTACAGTCTCAATGTGTCTAAGTGTAAGAACTTCCGAAGCTAACAGTTCAGAAGGAGGTACTTCAAAAGTTTCATACTCAAAACAGAAAAAATATTCTAAGTGTGAAATCTTCCTAAAGCAAAGACCAGCATCTTCTGAAGCCAAAGATGAAATCTTCGAAGCTTCAGAGACAAAGTCTTCCGAAGCTGTGAAGACTGATTTCTTCAGAGGACAGAGAAAATATGCTTTCTCTGAATCAACTTTTGATAAAGCTGACACACTTTTCGCTGCCTGCTTGGGGTTCACCTACTTTAACAAGTTGGGAAACTTCCATGCTTTATCAAAAAGTAGGGAAATGGTCTTGTTTGTATCTTAGCTTACTTGTTCTGTAGACTTTTTGTAGTAGGAAAAGTCAGTGAGCTGGCATGTCATAGTCACTAGTCAAAGGCAATCGGCCTTTTGACCGTAGATGATCTTGTTGTCTAGATTAGTCAAATCCAACTGTCTTACATGTAAGGACGGTTGCAGGTTGTGTTATAAAAGTGTCTCAGGTCCTTGTAATTTCGATATGCTTCATAACACTGTAAGAGAACTTGAGATCAATATACAACATCCTTGAAAACTAATTTGTGTTGATTCTTAGTTCTGTCTCTATGATTACTTGTGTTCTTTGGAGCATCTGTTTTAAGTTACCAGTTCCCTATTTGAATTGTTAAGTGATCTAAGAATCTCCACAGTGTGAAACTAAGTGTTAAGTACCTTACCCGGTCTGCAATTGGTATCAGAGCATTCAAGGCTTTGATTGTAAGATCTCACCATCTTTAATCCTCTAGCTTCACACATCACTTAACTCTTCAAATGGCAGCTATCTTTAAGGTGATATGGAAACTGGAACCATGAAAAAAGTCCCCACTGATCACTCACTAAGGATTTTGACACTTGTTGCCAAAGAATGGAAGGCTTCATCACGTCTCAGGATTCCAGGATGTGGGAGTTGGTGTTGATGGCCTCATGTACCATGAACCTCTTCAGCTGTGCTGCTGGTGGCATGATTTCGAAGGAGGAGGGCTGACTTTTCTGATGATGATTGGAAAATAATTGATATTGATCAGAAAGCCATGATAGCCCTCCAATATGCTCTTCCAAAATCCATCTACATAGGTTTCAAGAAGTGCAAGACAACCTCTAAACAGCTATGGGATGCACTGAAACTGATGTATGAGGGGTCCAATGAAGCCAAGGAGAAACAAGAAGGACCTCCTAAAGCAGCAGTTTGGAAACTTCACCTTCAAGACAGGCGAAACCATGACTCAACAGTATTTTAGGTATGTTGAGATTGTGGATACTCGGCTGATGTTGGAGTAACTATTGACAATAGGGATATTGTTAGAAAGTTCATGTCCTTTCTTCCCAAACAATGGACACACTACTGTGTGGTCATTAAGAGGACTGAAAACCTCAAGACCCTTACTCTCACTGAGTTGTATGGGATACTCAGTGGATACCAGATGGAGATGAACATGCAAAGAGTTTAGCCTTTCATGTGGGTGGAAAGGGATAGTAGAGAACCACAACATTATCTTATCTGCTACCCTGAAACTTAACAAAAGGGTCCTTTCATCACCTTCCCAGAGACACCCAGAGAGAGCTACATCCAAGGAAGTCCCTCTCAAGAGACAAGCACCTCTCAAGCCTTTGTCTCTACTGATGAAAGTTCAGGCAACTTTCTCTTCACTCTTGAAGACCTGGATTGTATCCATCCAGATGATCTGGAATACATGGAGATAGTCTAGCAGATGGCTCTTCTCACTCATAGAGCCCAGAAATTCTACAAGAGGATAGGGAGAATGTTTCCCAGCAATGCAAGCCAGTGGCAAGTTTGGACTGGACAAGAGCAAAGTGAAGTGTTACAACTGTAACCAGATGGGTCACTTTGCAGAGAATGCAAGGCACCTAAGTCAAATGGTGGCCAACTATCATCCAGACCAAATACTTAAGAGGGCACCAGAAACCAGAATGAGAAGCCAAGACAGGAAGCTACTGTTGCTGTTAAAGAAGGAGGCTTTGACTGGAGCTTTAAGGACTCTGAAGATTGCTTAACCAAACCAGGCACTCATGGCTAACCATGATGAGGCTA
>CM046433.1:23892509-23977977 GCA_025506505.1 Flaveria sonorensis
GCAGTCGATGAAGAACAACTTCCAAGTGTCTACAGCGGATGACCAACTCACACAGCGGATGACCAAAGTCCAAAGCTGCATGAACAGTCCACATAGGATGTCAATCCACACTGGATGAAACACTCCATAGCGGGACAACTAACAAGACAAACATACAAAAACTGTTCATAGCGGACAACATCCAAGACATAGTGGACAGCTTAATCAAATCCACAGTAGACGACTTAGCATCCACAGCGGATAGTCTATCATCCACAACGGATGACTTAGATTAGGATTTTTATGTAATTTTCGCTTAAATAAGGGTATTTTTGTAATTGTAGATAGCTATCTGCATAGGCTATAAATAGCATAATACCCTAATCCTTGTCAGCTTTTAAACAATCAATACAAGAAACAATTATTAACATTTAAATCACTAGCAATCACACACATACACACACTGATATCATAGCATTAAACATGGGTTTTCGCACCATATTATTGTTTGTTGAATACAATATAACAATCTGTTGTTATATTTATTAGAGATTGAAAAGATCTTTGGGGGAATCAACCTATTATGCTCTTATTGTTCTTATGTTCATAATCAGCTTTGTTGATTTCATCAGGAGTTTTAAAAAGTGAACTTTTCAGATCAAAAAGTAACTTTTTTCAAAAATTCAAAAGAAGATTATGTTTCTTCTTTGATTTTGATGATGAATCAACATAATAACTTGAGATTATAAAGGTTTGAGAGTGAGCAAAAACTAGGGTTTGTCCAAAGTATTTATTGGCAGCTGTAACAATTTCAACAAAAACAACAATCGGTTTGTTGTTTGAAGAAGATTAATCGCTGATTGAGTGAAATCAACTCAAATATGATGTTTAAATACAATGAAGGATTCAAAGTATTCAATGAGTGTTTGTTTGATGAAAAATGATAAAACAGTATTCGTATACTGTTTTATCAAAAAATCCTTAGAAACCGATGATATTTTAATGATTTTGTGATGTTTCTGTTTCAAAAACAGTGTATGAATGATTGAGAGCTTAGTTAGCACCAAAAAACACAAATCTTTTTTAAAATGAATGAAAACAGATGATTAATCATGGTTTTGAACATTGTGATGTATGATGTAGAAGAAGAATGTGTGATGATTTCAAGCTCAAAATGTATGTTAGAAGCTAATGAACCACAGATATCATTTTATGAATGAGAGGATCGAAAATCAATGTATGATTTGAGCCAAGGCTCTGATACCATTGATGAAATCAACAAAGGCTAAGAATGGTGATGATTTCAAGCTCAAAATGTATGTTATGAAGCTATGAACCACAAATATCATTTTGTTGAATGAGAGGATCGAAAATCAATGTATGATTTGAGCCAAGGCTCTGATACCATGATGAAATCAACAAAGGTGATTATAAACTTTAAGAACAATAAGAGCTTAATCAGGTTGATTCCCCCAAGGATCTTTTCAAATCTCTCAATAAATATAAAAAACATATTGTTATATGTATCAACAAAACAATAATCATAGTGCAGAAACCCATGATTAGTGCTATGATATCAGTGGTGTTGTGTTGTATGTGTATGATTGCTAGTGATTGCTAGTGATTGAATGATAATAAAATGTTTGATTGTATTGATGTTCAAAAGCTTATAAAGGATTAGGCTATTATGCTATTTATAGCCTATACAGATAGCTATCAACATTTACAAAAATACCCTTATGTAAACGAAAATTACATAAAAATCCTAACTCTAAGTCATCTGTTGTGGATGATAGACTGTCCATTATGGCTGCTAAGTCATCCGCTGTGGATGTTGAATAAGTTGTCCGCTGTGTTTTGGATGTTGTCCGCTATGAACACTTGTTGTATGTTTGTCTTGTTAGTTGTCGGTGTGAGTGTTCACTGGTGTGGATTGAACATCCGTTGTGGACTATTCTCTGCTTTGGACTTTGGTCATCCGCTGTGTGAGTTGGCCATTCGCTGTAGACACTTGGAAGTTGTTCTTCATCCGTTGGGGGCATTTCTGCATCCGCTGCCGACACATGTCAAAAATTCTTTTATCTATAAACCTTTAAAAGAAATTTAAACAATAATTAGTGTATGTTATGAATGTTAATGATGCTAATGTGTTAGTTAATGATTATTTGAATGTTAGAACACATTATGTTTGATTATGGCAAGCACTATCCTTTTAAGCATTATCCTATTAATGCACTTGTTGAGTCCAACAATAGTTAAGCATGCTCAGGTGGCAACAATCTAGGGATGGGTGACCTCCCCGGAAAGTTTTCACTCAGGCAACCAAAAGAAAATCAGTGAGATTCTCGTGGGCGAAGCAGACAATATTGGTTGTACGAGTGGTCGGGTGTTATAAAGAGGGAGATGTTAAAAGCGTTCATGATGAAAGAAGTACATTGTGTTTGTGAATCATCTGCTGCTAAACTCATTTATTAACAGGTAATTATGTTGAAAAGCTTTAAAGATATCAAGTTCACAATGAAAAATTGATCTTAGAATTGGATAAACATCAATATCAATCTAGAAAACATAAATGAAATGAAAAGATTTCCAAAGAAATATTAGAAGGTTCAAAAAAACAATTTATCAATTACAACTTAATTTTTATGGTGAAGAATGTACAAATAATGGCTTGAAAAAACGAAATGATGAACTTTCTTTGAAAGTAATATACTTAACAATAAACTCATACCTTTTAAGCTTACTATTGAAAAAATTGAAATTTCTTCAACAATGGTAAAATGAATTATCAAATCCACGATGAGTTAGAAAATTATTATAGTAAGAGTGGTATTGGCTTTGCTAAGCTAGCAGCTCCCGCTAGTCAAGATTACTATTGTATGCCTTCATCTATTGTTCTTACAGATGAAGATATGAGTTATGGTTTGGATTTTACCGACAAAGTGAGTTAAAACCTTCGGTCAAAACTCATTTGACTGTTGATCCTATCAAAAAAACTGAAACAAAAAGTGCGACTCTAATACTTGTGTAGAAAATTTGAAGATATATAGAATAGTAGAAGATTGGAAAAGTGATGATGATTTAGATAATGAGAAAATAAAAATAATATGTGTAATGCAAAAGAATTTGTTTGTAATTCAACACTTGATATTATTGAGAAGGTTAATTTTTATGTTGAGAAAAATGTTTGTTCTAAACTTTTAACCTAACACGAAAAATTAAAATAAAAAATCATGCACAATGATAATAAAGTTAAAAATAAACAAATAAGTAACACATAATCTGACTTGAAAAGGGATTTCAAGAATAGATTTGTTTCTAAACGTACTATAGATAAGGAGGAACATATTTTTAAGGAAACGAACTCTCGATTTTTTAAAATAAAATTACTCTTAAGGCTAACTCTATGAAAAAGATGATTGTAGCTTAGTTGTCAAAAGATTTGTCAAATTCCAGCAATAGTTTATCAAGGAAGGATAGCAAAAGATCATGCCTCATCGGCTACAAATCCAAATCCAAAGCCAAAGAAACTTCCCTCAGTTCTTTCAAATCAAAGTAAACATGAAATTATTGAAAGAAAGAAAAGAGAGACTGTTAAAGAATCACATGGCCAAATATATACTAAAGCCATATTCTATGACAACTTTGGTGGTTATCAAAAACAGTTTGAGAGAAAAATGGACATGAATGACTCTTATCATCTTGACAAAATGCATAAAAGATGTTGTTTTGTATGTGGAAAGCCAAATCACATGGCAAGAAATTGCATTCATCAACATATATCTCTAAGTTTCATAATTCTGTTTCTTATAATAGAATAATTTTTTTACAAGTGCTAAGTTTCATAAGAATTTTAATCAACAAAAACCTTTTTGTTGACACAACTTCAAACATAGGCAAAATCATAAATGTTAATATATCAAAAAGGGTTGATGAGACCTAATTCAATTTTTTGCCAGGTTCTTCACATTTGAATGAAAAGCAAAAGGATTCATACCACCAATTATGCAATGGAAGGTGAAAGCAAAAAAACAAATAATGTGTTTGATGATAAATGTGATATGATTCTACGGCCTGTTACATATTTGGATGAAAATAATGTCCTCAAGTCAACCTTGGCTGGGTTCCTAAAACTAGTTAACTCATTACTATATACAGGAACAACCAAGGTAAACTATTGACAGCTTATGGCATGTTGATAGTGGTTGTTTTAGGCATATGACAGGTAACATTTCACTATTACATAATGTTCAACCATACATGGTAGATATGTTATCTTTGTTGGTGATAAAGGAGGTGAGATCACTATGAAAAGAACCCTAACATGTGGTGTCTTAAGTTTTCAAGACGTTAGCTTTGTTGAAGAACTAAAACATAATTTGCTAAGTGTTTCTTAAATTTGTGAAAAAAACTATTCGACACATTTACAATAAAATAATGTTAATGAATAAAACATGGTTTTGTCATAATAAATGAATGGTGCTATTAAGGACTTCGGGATACAATGATACACATATGTTGGATATGCATAGTTCTAATACTTTAGGAATAGAATATTGCTTTTAATCCAGAGCCTCAAAGAGTGATTCTATGTTGTAGCACCGTCGATTAGGACATGTCAACCCTAAAACCATGAACAAATTGGTTCGTAGGAATCACGCTGTTGGTTTGCCAATGAAATATTGTCATCTTGTTGAACATTGTCTTTCATGTTCCAAGGGAAAACAACACAAACTTACTGTAAGGCCCATTTTGGGAAACCCCACAGTTGGATTTGGACATCAGAAACACAAGTTCTCGAACATCCAATTCATTAATATACGCAGCGGAACGTACAAAAAATTTCTATCATTAAACATTTACATCAAAAGATCACTTTAGCTCTCTCCCATCCATGCCAAGCTCACCTCCAAAAACGTATAGCATACCTGTCAATCTAATATGCATACAAAAGTCAGCAATGCTAAGTCAACTCTAGGTTTACAAGAACAAAACTCTAACATAAACGCACACCTTATCATTTACAACATTCATAAAAATATTAACTGTACACATCATCTTACCGAACTCGTTTGTAACACCTAGAATTTAAAAAAAAAAAAGAAAAGATAATTATAAAGAAAGAAAGGTGAAATAACCCAAGTTAAGGGGTTAAAGTTGTGCAAGTGGCGAACTTTATTATTATGATATTTAAAAGGTGGGCATGGCCGCCCACTACCCTGCTCCACCAACTGACTTCGGCTGCAAAAGAAGAAGAACAGAGTGTCCATCGATTTTTAGAGAGAAGAAGAAGAGGATGGCGTGAAGGTAAGCTTTTCGTATGTTTTGTTCAGTTTCACCTAGATTTTCAGCTTTTAGACCGAGTCTTATGGTTTCCTTTATGTTCGGTTGTGTGTTTAGGTGTTTGAACTCCAAGTGCTCTCGAGTTTGGAGGAGTTTTACTCAGAGGCTACTATAGGTGAGTTCTAGGTACCTGATTTTTCTGTTCTAAACTAGTTTTGGGGCTGAAATGCATATAAACTATCATTTTACAACTCTCAGTGTGTTGGAACCATATGTTACCCCTGTTTTACATGGGGGTGTGTGTTTGTGAATGTTTTGACTGAATCATGTGGTTGTATACTTGTTCTAAGTGCTTAGTATGCTAGATTTGGGCTAAGAATACGTTAGGATGACGAATGGGGACTAAAATTAGTATAAGTAAGAACTGGTAAAATGCCCATGCGCCAAACTGTGCGTGCGCCCAACAGTCTATGCGCCTAAGTTTTTCCCATGCGCCCAAGTGTTCCCATGCGCCCAACTACCCGTGCGCCTGCATAGTACCCATGCGCCTACATAGTACCCATGCACTTAAGTTTTTCCCATACGCCTAAGTTTTCTTCCATGCGCCGAAGTGTTCCCATGCGCCCAACTGCCCGTGCGCCTGCATAGTACCCATGCGCCTAAGTTGACTTAGGATTTTTCTGAAATATTAGGAAATAAAAATTAATGATAAAGCTCTGGAATGTTTTGGTGGTTTATGTTTGTTCATGTTACGCATGTTTGTGGTCTGTTATTGATGTTCCTTATTACATATTATTATGTGACTTTACATGGTGTGTTAATGCTCTAACACATAAAGTATTATCATAAAAGAAGCGAAAGATTAAAAATAATGAAAAGTGGAAGATAACGAATGAATGTAAGTCTTGCAAGCAAATTTAAAGAGGTTCACAACTCATTGAAGAGTTGTTAGCTCAACTATGTGCGATGTAGCGTGCGATCATGTCTAACCCATGAGGGTACACATAGGGGGGGGGGGTCAGTCTTGGTGACTGATCCATACGTGCGAAACGGGATCCTTGTCGCTTATCCCCAAGACTAAGGTGGCTTCATGCCTAATGATGGGGCATAGCTTATGACAGGATCTAGATAGAAGTGAAAAATAATGAAAAAGTCCGAAACGAACGATTATGAACGATGATAAAAGATAATAATGATATTATCAAGACGTATCTATGAGGGAGGATGAAAAGAAAGAGAAGGAGGAGAGGAGGAGGACCATTAGGAGAGAGGCTGAGGAGAGAGGTTCATGTGAAGGGGAGCAACCAGAAACCAAGATGGTCATCTCCAACGATGAAGAGAAAGAGGTACAAGAAACTGCCAAGGGCTGTAGTTATGGGGCATTTCAAAGATGCAAACCCCTGACTTTTGATGGTAATGAGAATGTTGTGCTGCTCACCAATGGGTGAGAGAAATGGAGGTTGTGTTTAACATCAACGAATGTTGGGAGGATCAAAAGGTGAAGTTTGCTACCCACTCATTTGTGGACTCAGCTTTATGTTGGTGGGACAATATTGTCCATGTCACACCTCAAAATCCACGTGCGGGGTTTTACCTCGAGGCGCGTGACATACCAGGATCTCAGTCATTAGCTACCAAGAACGACTCTATATGATTAATAAACAAAACCAGAGTTAACGTTTAAAATACTGCGGAGGCGTTTTTAAAACCAAAAAACCCAAAACAAGTAGTATGTAAAGAGAATGCGCAAAACATACGCGCCCCAAACACAATTGTTTAATATGAAAATAATCCCAAATTTGTAAACAAGGCAAATGTAGAAAACTCAACAATGCTGACGTGCGTGCTCCTAGGCAACTAGCAACCTTAACCTGAGAATAGCATACTAAACAAGTCAACACATGGTTGGTGAGTTCAAGAGTTTACGTTAATAGGTAAACCGATAAACAGTTTTCAAATCATAAGTAGTGTATTGCAATAGATAGCTAGTCTATTAACATAAAAATATTAATCATAGTGATTTCGCGATTGAAGCTGACTGTGATAGTTTGTGCCTCCCGTCACGACTTACCAGGTCATGACGAATATATGTTAGGACAAAATTGCACCCGTATGACCTCGAGTCACACAAGTGGGGCTCGTCAGACCCAGTAGTACTACCCAAAATTTCCCCGCTAGTCAATATTAACAATCCGAAAGTGTGAGGACTTTCCATGGTAAACAACACTATATCAATATTATACACACTCATATATAAAAGCGTTTGTGATCAACAATATGCTATCTCCCCCAAAAGAGATTATGTAAAAAGAGTGGGGCAAGAACTCACCTGGTGTGTAAAGATAATGCCTAAAGAGAACTGGTGATAGGTGCAAAGACATCCCTTCAAAGGTTACCTAGAACACAAGAGTACATAAGTACGTTTACACAGAATCAACATGAAACCCTAAGTGCTCTACAAACCAAGGAACTCAAGGTTTTTGAACGACAAGACACATTTGACCCAGTTGACCCATTTGACCCGTTGGTGACATTATAGGTGATAATTTGTTAATACTAACACAACAACATATCATACATGATTTACATCCAAACTAATCACACATGGAAATTCATTACCCATAAGTACTACCTAGATCATCATATCTTCAAACATCATATAAGTCATGCGAATCTCAAACTATTATCATGCTCATAACACCTATAACACAAATAATACACCATACAAGGATCAAATCACGCACCACATGCCATGTGAAGCCACTCAAGACATCACACCCTAAACCCTGCCAATCCTACTAAGTAGGGGCCTCACATTCGCACGCGTGTATGATGAACCACAATCCAAATCATTCCCAAAACATTCATTCATGATTAACCATCAATCAATCAAAATCCTAACATGCTCCTATGATTTATAAGCATGAACTTCAATAAATAGGCCAAAACAGATAATTACCCAAACCAACATCCATTGAATCCACCCAATACGTTCTATCACCTTAGAACTCATCTATGAACTTACTAGCATGATCCAAATGCTCCTAACATACCCAAATCATCATATTTAAGAGATTTCACAATTAAAGTTTCCCTTTTGGGAAAGTTCATCCCAAATCCATCAACACCCAAGACATTCATGAATCCATCATTTACATACCAATTCAAGTCCATGACAATATCTAGACATGATCAACAACATCTAATCATCATGATTCATCAACATTCAACACAAAAAGTTACTATTTTTAGCAATGTATGAACTATAACACATCTTCTTGATTTTCAATTGTTCATATCATCAACCTCGCATCTAATCATCATCACAAACACATCCATAACATTCATACATCATCAAATCATCAATTCATGCAAAATAAAGTTACTATTCTTAGTAACCTATGAACCATGAATCAAAATCGAAGCTTTCTTGCAAAATCGACGTTAACTAATATGCATACAACCTAACTAGCATCATTACAACATCAAACAACCAACATTCAACATCCAATTTGATCAAAATTGCATCAAACTTTCGGCTAAGGGTTCATCACCCGAAAGAACAACCAAAAATCCATTCTTTAAGCATACTTGACGTTAAATAACATGTAATCTATCTAGTAAACACATTAACATCAACAACTAAGCATTAATCGACCATCAATTGTAGATTTAGAATGGAACTTTCGCCCAACATGAAGAATCATCAAAAACATGTAAAAATCTAACCTTTAAATGTGTAATAGTTTGCAATTGAAGGTTCTAACTTGTTGTGACCCTTGAAATCGATCAAATTCGAATGGTGTAGGCTTGTTCTTGCTGAATTCGCGATGGTGAGGGTGTGGGAATGAGGGTCGCGACCGAATGGGGTTGTTTAGGGTTAGGATTTTTGATTTTGTAACATAATTAATCATAATTACCCTTTTAACCCTTATAATTTGTATTTTATTAAAACCAAGCTTTTAATTACTTTTTAAAAAGGTTTTTAACTAAAACAACAAGCATATACCTTAATAATAATAGTTATATGCATTATTTTTACTAATCACACAATACACGAATTAAATACACACGTTTCCACGTTACGCGATAAAATTCACAATTAATATTTAAATCACGTAATCACAACCAATAATCAACATAGAAATTATTGTTTAACATTATTAATTATTATTAAGTCACCAACATTCAACGACAACTAGTGTGTGCTCCCGACACGTGTATGCAATACTT
Source organism: Flaveria sonorensis (assembly GCA_025506505.1). Lineage (NCBI taxonomy): Eukaryota > Viridiplantae > Streptophyta > Magnoliopsida > Asterales > Asteraceae > Flaveria > Flaveria sonorensis. The sequence goes on from CM046433.1 coordinate 23,902,005, forward strand.
AACAGAACTAATGGAGTTTGGTAACGGAAAATTACCGGATGTCACATTATCCCCATGTTGAAAGAATTTTCGTCCCGGAAATTGCGTTACATGGTGAGTGATCCATCACTGTTCTACTGCATTGGCACAAGGAAATCGAAATCGTGTGAGTTTTGGATGAGTTGTCACATCATCCCCATGTTGAAAGAAATTTCATCCTGAAATTTAATCAGTACCTTCGCCGGCTGGCATCGTCCTTTCGAATAGCTAAGGGTACCTAAGCTTCATTTGGTCTTCACGTTCCCACATGAATTCTGGTCCACGTCTCGAGTTCCATCGAACTTTGACAATGGGTATCTTGCTTTGCTTAAGTGTCTTCACCTCATGATCCATCACTTTGACAGGTTCCTCAATGAAGCGTAACTGTCCGTCTACTTGAACTTCATCCAGCGGTACGACCATCGTTTCATCCGTTAAACATTTCTTTAGATTTGAAACATGGAATAAATCATGGATTCCACTCAATGAATCAAGTAAGGCTAGTCGATAGGCCACTGGACCTATTCTTTCCAAGATCTCAAATGGTCCAACGTATCTCGGATTTAGCTTTCCTCGCTTACCAAACCGAACTACACCTTTCCATGGTGAGACTTTCAATAAGACTTTATCACCAATCTGAAACTCTAAGGGTTTTCGTCGCTTGTCAGCATAGCTTTTCTGTCTATCTCGCGTTGCAGCCATGCGGTTTCTTATCTGGACAATCTTCTCAGTTGTCTCGTGTACTAACTCAGGACCCGTTAATTGACTATCACCAATTTCAGCCCAGCAAACTGGTGATCTACACTTTCTCCCATACAAAGCTTCAAAAGGTGCTGCCTTTATGCTAGTGTGATAACTGTTGTTGTAAGAAAATTCCACCAAAGGTAGGTGAACTTCCCAGTTATTCCCGAAGTCAATCACACAAGCACGTAACATGTCCTCCCAAGTCTGTATAGTACGCTCGCTTTGACCATCAGTCTGTGGATGATAAGCAGTACTCATATCCAATCGCGTACCCAAAGATTTCTGCAGTGATTGCCAGAAGTGCGATGTGAAACGAGCGTCGCGATCAGAAATGATTGAGATCGGTACTCCATGCCTCGAAACGATCTCCTTCAAATAGAGTCGGGTTAATTTCTCCATCTTATCTGTTTTCTTTATCACTAGGAAATGAGCAGACTTTATTAACCTATCCACGATAACCCATATTGTATCACAACCAGTAGAAGTACGAGGTAACTTAGTAATAAAATCCATTGATATTTGATCCCACTTCCACGTAGGGATCTCGGGTTGTTGTAATAGTCCAGATGGTTTTTGGTACTCCACTTTTACCTTTGAGCAGGTCAGACACTTGGTCACATATGTAGCTACATCCGCTTTCATATTAGGCCACCAATAGTGCGCCTTCAGATCATGATACATCTTGTCAGATCCAGGATGTATAGAGTACTTTGACTTGTGTGCCTCACTCATGACCAAGTCTCTCAGATTTCCGTGTAGAGGTACCCAAAGTCTATCTATGAAGTAACGAATTCCATCAGCTTTTACTTCCAATTGTTTTTCCATTCCCCTTAACGATTCAGACCCAATGTTTTCTGTTTTCAAAGCTTCTGTCTAAGCCTCTCGGATTTGTTCCGGTAACTATGTGCTAATGGTAAGCTGCAAAGCTCGCACACGTCGAGGCTTAGCAGTTTCTTTCCTACTCAGCGCGTCAGCAACTACATTTGCTTTCCCCGGGTGGTACTTAATAGCACAGTCATAGTCATTCAGTAGTTCTACCCAGCGCCTTTGCCTCATGTTGAATTCCTTTTGCTCAAAGATGTGCTGCAGCCTCTTGTGATCGGTGTAAATAGTGCATTTGCTACCGTACAAGTAATGTCTCCAGATCTTTAAGGCAAAAACTACCGCACCCAGTTCCAAGTCATGGGTGGTATAGTTCTTCTCATGAATTTTCAACTGTCTAGAGGCGTAAGCTATCACCTTATCCCGCTGCATCAAGACGCATCCAAGTCCTTGAATAGACGCATCGCAGTAGACTACGAAGTCATCACTACCATCCGGTAACGCTAATATTGGTGCGCTACACCGTTTCCGTTTTAGCAACTGGAAAGCAGATTCCTGACTCTCACCCCATTTGTATGCTATTCCCTTATGAGTCAAGGCTGTGAGAGGTTGTGCAATCTTAGAGAATACTTCGATGAACCGTCGATAATATCCCACTAATCCAAGGAATTGTCGTACCTCACTTGGTGTTTTAGGAACAAACCAATTCTTTATCGCTTCAATCTTTGCAGGATCAACATGTATTCCCTTCTCGTTGACAATATAACCCAAGAATTGCACCACACGTATCCAGAAATCACACTTAGAAAACTTTGCGTATAGTTGTTCCTTTCTAAGTAATTCTAAGATAAAACCTAAGTGCTTCTCATGTTCTTCCTCAGTCCTTGAGTAGATCAATATGTCATCGATAAAGACGATAACAAACTGATCAAGATAGGGTTTACACACACGATTCATGAGGTCCATGAATACTGCTGGTGCATTCGTCAACCCATATGGCATGACCAAAATTCATAGTGACCATATCGTGTACGGAAAGCAGTCTTCGAGATGTCCTCTTCTCAAACTCTCAGCTGATGATACCCAGACCTCAGATCAATCTTAGAGTAATAGCTTGATCCTTGCAGTTGATCAAACAAGTCATCGATACGAGGTAAGGGATATCAATTCTTGCCAGTAACCTTGTTCAGTTCCCTATAGTCAATGCACATTCAAAATGTACCATCCTTCTTCTTCATAAATAGAACTGGTGCTCCCCAGGGCGACGAACTCGGTCGGATAAACCCTTTATCCAACAACTCTCGTAGTTGGGTGGATAATTCCTGCAGTTCGTTCGGAGCTAACCGATACGGTGCTCTCACAATTGGAGCGGCTCCTGGAGTCAACTCAATTTGGAATTCAACTTGACGATGAGGAGGTAATCCAGGCAGGTCTTCCGGAAACTCCTCGGGAAACTCGCGAACTATGGGAATATCCTCTATCTTCTTTTCCTCGGTTTGTTTATCTGTGACGAGTGCCAATATGGCCATTCGACCCTTTCGTAACAACTTCTGTGCCTTCATAAACGAGATGATGCCTATCACCGCACCACTCCTATCACCTCTGACCGTAAGGACTTCTTCACCAATGGGAATCCGTATGATCTTCTCGTTGTATATGACTTACGCTTGTTTATCGGAAAGCCAATCCATGCCTACTACTACCTCGAAACTTCCTAGTGTAACAGGCATGAGATCTATGGTGAATGTATGATCAGCAAGCTCTATCTTGCAGTCTCTAAGAATATGCGTTACGTGAATCTGTGTACCGTCAGCTAACTCTACAGTGTATTTAGATTCTAAGGCTGAGGGCATATCACTTAAAAGACTACAAAACTTAATGGACACAAAACTTCTATCGGCTCCGGTATCGAATAATACGGTTGCAAAACGACCATTAACCGAAAATTTACCAGTTACAGTTGTAGGGTCGTTTAGAGCCTCACCTGAGCCAATGACGAAGGCTCTTCCTTTGGCTCCATTGTTGTTTCCACCATTGTTGTTACCATTACCATTGTTGTTATTATTGTTGTTGCCATTGTTGTTGTTGCAGTTGTTTCCATTGTTGTTGTTGCCATTTCCATTCCTCTTAAGCGGGGGACAATTGCATTTGTAATGGCCTTCTTTTCCACACTCAAAACAACCTTTTGGAGTTTCTTGTGATTGTTGAGGCTTCCTCATCAGTTCACCCCGGCAGTCTTTGGTCGCATGCCCAACTTTACCACAGCGTTGGCATCAGAAGTTGTCACACCTGCCGGTGTGATGGTAGTTGCATCGATTGCACTTGGGACTTTTCCCAGCATAGCCTCCTTGTCCCTGTAATGCCGAGGATGACTGATTGTAGTTACGATTGTTATCGACTTTCTTTCCTGTTGGTGAGGTTGGTGCTTCTGAACGTACTGCTGCTGTTGTTGCTGGTTGCTGGAGGATGACGATCCCTTGTTGCCTAGGCCGTCCCACTTGCGTTTATTGTCGGGCACGCTTGCCACAGCGCCCCGCTTGGGTAGTTTGCCTTGCTCTACCGCTTGATCAGTAAGTTTGTGGGCTAGTCAAAGAAAAGAAACACTATATAGTCTATGTCATATAAAAGTAGAATCAGTCCAACACATCAGATCCGTCACTGTCCTCATCCATCTCTGCATGTTCTTCTTCGGGGGCTTCCTCGGGTTCCTCTTCCGGGTCTTCCTCATCAGGGTCCACCAAAGGTGCAGGGGCTTCAACAACCTGAAGTGCTGCTAACTGTGCCTCTAGATTAGCAAACCTATCATCGATCACTATGTTATGGTGATCCTGTGCGTCCATGCGCCCACTAAGTGCTACAACATTGCCTGCCAGGGTATGATGTCCACCAATGGCCATCGAGAGTCGCTCCTGAAGCGTCTCTACCTGGAAACGCAACTGACGCATCTCAGATCGTAAGGCAGAGTTCTCATCAGTGAGTCCTCTGATCCGTTGTCGCTCTGTGTCTAGAGTGGCTGCCAAACCTGCAAACGCCTGCTCTAGAGGGATGCTCAAGGTAGGAAGTGTAGGCAATGTAGAGGCGGTCGATGACCTAGTCCTAGGTCGTGTCGGAGCTACTAGTGGTACACGCTCTCTATAAGCCATACGGTTTATGTAGGTGGGGTAGAAATCCCAGTTCCGCGGAGGATCGAGCTCAGGAGGTATGAAAGGCTGATCCCAATCTATCTCGTCAGGAGGATAAGGATGTCAGGGCCAGTTAAATCCCCTATCAGGTACGGGAGATGTAGGAGGTGATTCAGATCGTGCAGGTCTCTTGCCTAAATTCCTGGACGATGATGCCATGCTGCGAAGTACGTGTTGCATATTCCAATGAGTATACAGTAAGGAGAGTAAGCGATAAGTAACTAACAACTGTGCGGTTATAGTCTAGTGTGTGTGTGCAACCTAGTTCCCTATAACCAATGGCTCTGATACCAATCTGTCACACCCTCAAAATCCGCGTGCGGGGTTTTACCGCGAGGCGTGTAACATACCAGGATCTCATTCATTAGCTACCAAGAACGACTCTATATGCTTAGTAAACAAAACCAGAGTTAACGTTTAAAATACTGCGGAAGCGTTTTTAAAACCAGAAAACCCAAAACAAGTAGTATGTAAAGAGAATGTGCAAAACATACGCGCCCCAAACACAATTGTTTAATATGAAAATAATCCTAAATTTTTAAACAAGGCAAATGTAGACAACTCAACAATGCTGACGTGCTGACTGAGAATAGCATACTAAACAAGTCAACACATGGTTGGTGAGTTCAAGAGTTTGCGTTAATAGGTAAACCGATAAACAGTTTTCAAATCATAAGTAGTGTATTGCAATAGATAGCTAGTCTATTAACATAAAAATATTAATCATAGTGATTTCACGATTGAAGCTGACTGTGATAGTTTCTGCCTCCCGTCACGACTTACCAGGTCGTGACGAATATATGTTAGGACAAAATTGCACCCGTATGACCTCGAGTCACACAGGTGGGGCTCGTTAGACCCAGTAGTACTACCCAAAATTTCCCCGCTAGTCAATATTACCAATCCGAAAGTGTGAGGACTTTCCATGGTAAAAACACTGTATCAATACTATACACAATCATATATAAAAGCGTTTGTGATCAACAGTATGCTATCTCCCCCAAAAGAGATTATGTAAAAAGAGTGGGGCAAGAACTCACCTGGTGTGTAAAGATAATGCCTAAAGAGAACTGGTGATAGGTGCAAAGACAACCCTTCAAAGGTTACCTAGAACACAAGAATACATAAGTACGTGTACACAGAATCAACATGAAACCCTAAGTACTCTACAAACCAAGGACCTCAAGGTTTTTGAAAGACAAGACACATTTGACCCAGTTGACCCATTTGACCCGTTGGTGACATTATAGGTGATAATTCGTTAATATTAACACAACAACATATCATACATGATTTACATCCAAACTAATCACACATGGAAATTCATTACCCATAAGTGCTACCTAGATCATCATATCTTCAAACATCATATAAGTCATGCGAATCTCAAACTATTATCATGCTCATAACACCTATAACACAAATAATACACCATACAAGGATCAAATCACGCACCACATGCCATGTGAAGCCACTCACGACTTCACACCCTAAACCCTGCCAATCCTACTAAGTAGGGGCCTCAGATTTGCACGCGTGTATGATGAACCACAATCCAAATCATTCCCAAAACATTCATTCATGATTAACCACCAATCAATAAAATCCTAACATGCTCCTATGATTTATAAGCATGAACTTCCACAAACAGGCCAAAACAGATAATTACCCAAACCAACATCCATTGAATCCACCCAATACGTTCTATCACCATAGAACTCATCTATGAACTTACTAGCATGATCCAAATGCTCCTAACATACCCAAATCATCATATTTAAGAGATTTCACAATTAAAGTTTCTCTTTTGGGAAAGTTCATCCCAAATCCATCAACACCCAAGACATTCATGAATCCATCATTTACATACCAATTCAAGTCCATGACAATATCTAGACATGATCAACAACATCTAATCATCATGATTCATCAACATTCAACACCAAAAGCTACTATTTTTAGCAATGTATGAACTATAACACATCTTCTTGATTTTCAATTGTTCATATCATCAACCTCGCATCTATTCATCATCACAAACATATCCATGACATTCATACATCATCAAATCATCAATTCATGCAAAATAAAGTTACTATTCTTAGTAACCTATGAACCATGAATCAAAATCGAAGCTTTCTTGCAAAATCGACGTTAACTAATATGCATACAACCTAACTAGCATCATTACAACATCAAACAACCAACATTTAACATCCAATTTGATCAAAATTGCATCAAACTTTCGGCTAAGGGTTCATCACCCGAAAGAACAACCAAAAATCCAATCTTTAAGCATACTTGACGTTAAATAACATGTAATCTATCTAGTAAACACATTAACATCAACAACTAAGCATTAATCGACCATCAATTGCAGATTTTGAATGGAACTTTCGGCCAACATGAAGAATCATCAAAAACATGTAAAAATCTAATCTCTAAATGTGTAATAGTTTGCAATTGAAGGTTCTAACTTGTTGTGACCCTTGAAATCGATCAAATTCGATTGGTGTAGTCTTGTTCTTGCTGAATTCGCGATGGTGAGGGTGTGGGAATGAGGGTCGCGGCCGAATAGGGTTGTTTAGGGTTAGGATTTTTGATTTTGTAACATAATTAATCATAATTACCCCTTTTAACCCTTATAATTTGTATTTTATTAAAACCAAGCTTTTAATTACTTTTTAAAAAGGTTTTTAACTAAAACAACAAGCATATAACTTAATAATAATAATTATATGCATTATTTTCACTAATCACACAATACACGAATTAAATACACACGTTTCCACGTTACGCGATAAAATTCACAATTAATATTTAAATCACGTAATCACAACCAATAATCAACATAGAAATTATTGTTTAACATTATTAATTATTATTAAGTCACCAACGTTCAACGACAACTAGTGTGTGCTCCCGACACGTGTATGCAAGACTTAACGGAACTAACGGAGTTTGGTAACGGAAAATTACCGGATGTCACAGTACAGGCCAAGGGCAACAGGGCGATTGGGAGAATGAGGTGGAGTGAGTTAAAGAAGATGGTGATTGAGGATTTTTGTCCTCACAGGGAACTTGAGAAGATTGAGAGAGAGTTCCTACAGTTGGAAGCGGGAACCATGACACACCAGCAGTATACTACTATGTTCAATGAGATGGCAAGGCTGGTGCCAGATCAGGCAAGGCTGGTGCCGGATCAAGTGACGCAGGTGTCAAGGAAGATCAAGAGGTAAATCCAGGGTTTGCCGGCAGATATCCACAGGCACATGATCACCGCCCGGCCGAGTACTTTTAGGTCGGTGGTTGATCTGGTAGGGAGGTTGTATGATGAGAGAGAGGTGGCAGTAGTAGAGGTGAGTAAGAAGGGTGGTGATGTCAGGAACTGGAATGGGAAGTGGTTTGGTCGTGTGGTTTTACCCTGAGCAATAAGAGGGCAAGGGGGGATGATCGAAGGGTAGTAACATCAGGTATGGGAATGAAGAGGTGTGGTAAGTGCAGGAAGGAACATACAGGGGAGTGTAAGTGGGGACTGAATCTTTACTTCATGTGTGGGAAGCCTGGTCATATGGCAAGAGAGTGTGGGGTTGTAAGATGTTATAACTATGGTGAAGAGGGCCATCTGAGTAGGGATTGCAAGAAGCCAAGGGCTGAAAGTTCTGGGGCAAAGAAGGGGATCGAGAATGATGGGCAGAGAGCAAAATCTTTCAATGCAAGTAAGAGTTTTATTTCTGCTGCCTTCTATGCTAAGTTTCCTGTTAGGAGTAGAAAGATTGATAAGCCCTTTGATGTAGAAACTGCCATTGGTAAGTCTACAAGGATTTCTGATCTGATACAGAATTATGACATAGAGTTAGAAGGCCATAGGTTTTCTGCTAAATTATTCATGATGCCCCTAGGCGGATTCGATGTGGTTCTAGGGATGGATTGGTTAGCAGCCTATGAGGCAAATATTGTGTGTTGCAAGAAGATGATCCGATTGACTGCGCCTGATAGGAGTTCGGTGATGATCTACGGTGATCGAATTACTACGGTTTCGAAGGTGATTTCGATAGTGGTGGCAGAGAAGTGCATGAAACGTGGATGTAGTGCCTACCTAGCTTTTGTGAAGGATGTGGATGCATCAATACCATAATTATCCAACGTACCAGTTGTGTGTGACTTTCCAGACGTGTTCCCAAAGGAATTACCAGGTGTGCCACCAGACCACGAGATCGAGTTCCAGGTCGACTTGATACCTGGTGCACAACCTGTTGCCAAGGCACCGTATCGATTGGCTCCATCTGAGATGAAGGAACTGATGGTTCAGTTGCAAGAGTTGTTGGACAAAGGGTTCATTCGACCGACTATCTCTCCCTGGGGTGCTCTAATCTTGTTTGTAAAGAAGAAGGACGATAGTATGAGGATGTGCATTAACTACATTGAGTTAAACAAGTTCATGGTGAAGAACCGATATCCACTACCCAGAATTGATGGCTTGTTTGATCAGCTCCAAGGTGCCAGTTGGTTTTCGAGAATAGATCTCCGATCTGGTTACCATCAGTTGAAGGTGAAGGAGCAAGATATTCCCAAAACAGCTTTTCATAAGCGTTATGGACACTACGAGTTTCTCGTTATGTCTTTTGGTCTAACTAACGTGCCAGCTGCCTTTATGGATTTGATGAACCGAGTGTGTCGGCCGATGTTGGATAAATCTGTGATTGTGTTTATCGATAATATCCTGATTTATTTGAAGAGCGAAGAAGAGCATGCCGGTCATATTCGTGAGGTATTGGAGACACTTAGAAGAGAGAAGTTGTATGCTAAGTTCTCCAAGTGCGCTTTCTGGTTGTGCGAGGTTCAGTTTTTGGGTCACGTGGTAAATTTCGAAGGGATCATGGTAGACCTGACAAAGGTGGAGGCGGTGATGCAATGGAAGACTCCAAAGACGCCATCTGAGATCCGTAGTTTCTTGGTTTTAGGGGGCTACCAAAGGAGATTCATTCAAGACTTTTCTAAGATAGCCTCACCCATTGACCAAGCTGACCCGCAAGGATGTGAAGTTTGTATGGGGTCTGGAATAGGAGAATGCTTTTGAGGAGTTAAAGACAAGATTGACTCAAGCTCCTGTCTTGACATTACCCGAAGGGAATGAAGACTTGGTGGTCTATTCAGATGCTTCTTATGCAGGATTGGGTTACGTGCTAATGCAACGGGGAAGGATTATAGCCTATATGTCCCGACAGTTGAAAATCCATGAGGCTAATTACCCTACCCATGACTTGGAGCTAGCGGATGTGGTCTTTGCATTGAAGATTTGGAGGCACTACTTCTACGGAACGAAGTGCATTATCTTCACTGACCATAAGAGCTTGAAATACTTCTTTGAGCAGAAGGACCTCAATATGAGGTAAGGGAGGTGGTTAGAGTTGATCAAGGATTATGATTATGAGATCCACGACCATCAGGGCAAGGCCAACATAATGGCGGATGCCCTTAGCCGAAAGGAGAGACCCGAGCCAATCCGGTTGAAAGCTTACCAGTTGGTGATGACCTCCGATGTGATGGCACAAGTCAAGGAATTTCAAGATGAGGCGCTGAAGGAAGACCGAATCAACTTCAAAAGAATGAAAGGTCTAGTCTCGGAGTTGGATGAGAACACTATCGGAGTTAGAACCCGCTTCGTGCGGATATGGTTCCCTCTTTATGGAGACCTACGGGGGTGAATCATGGATGAAGCTCATAAGACTCGATACTCAATTCATCCTGGTGCTACGAAGATGTATCATGATATGAAGAAAGACTACAGGTGGCCAGGTATGAAGCGTGTTGTAGTGGAGTATGTGAGCAAGTGCCTTACTTGCTTGCAAGTGAAGGCAGAGCATCAGAAGCCATACGAGAAGATCCAACCTCTAGATATACCCGAGTGGAAATGGGAACACATCACCATGGACTTCATTATGAAGTTACCAAGTATGGCAAGGGGGTACGATGCTATATGGGTGATAGTTGACCGTTTAACGAAGAGTGCTCACTTTCTACCGATCCGCGAGACATATTCATCTAAGAGGTTAGCGAATATGTTCATCAAAGAGATTGTGATGCGTCTTGGTGTACCAGTGTCTATCATGTCTAACTGTGACACTCGGTTTACATCCAAGTTTTGGAAGAGATTTCATGACGCGATGGGGACGAGGTTGCACATCAGTACGGCTTGAAGATATACTCAGAGCATTCGTTAATGATTTCAGAGGAAGTTGGGACGAACACTTACCTTTAGCTGAATTCTCATACAATAACTGTTATCATGACAGCATTGGTATGCCACCATATGAGATGCTATACGGTAGGAAATATAGAACGCCCGTATTTTGGGGTGACATCGAACAGAAGGAGTTGGGGAGCGTTGAAGTGATCGAGGCTATGACTGAAAAGTTGGAGAAGATCAAGGCCTTTATGAAGGCGCCAAAAGATAGGCAAAAGTCATATGCTAACAAGAGGCGAAGACCGATTGAATTCGAGGTGGGTGATAAAGTTATGCTGAAGGTTTCACCTTGGAAGGGGATCATTCGGTTTAGAAAGCAGGGTAAGCTGAGCCCGAGGTATATAGGAACTTTCTGAATCATTGCTCGAGTAGGAGAGGTGGCCTATAGGTTGGAGCTACCCGATGAGTTAAGGGGGATTCATCCAACATTCCATGTATCTCATCTGAGAAAGTACCTAGCTGATGAAGATATAATTGTACCACTAGAGGACATTGAAGTGGATGAAGGACTCAATTACATAGAGCAACCAGTGGCAATCATTGACCGAAAAGAGAAGAGATTACAGAATAAAGTGGTTCCACTGGTGCGAGTACAGTGGAGGCACAGGAAGGGATCTGAGTCTACGTGGGAGACTGAGGAAGAGATGAGATAGCATTATCCACAGATGTTCGAGGAGTCACAGGTTTCTGGGATGAAACCTATATAAGGGGGGTGGACTTGTAACAACTAGAATTTAAAAAAAAAAAGAAAAGAAAAGAGAAGTATAAAGAAATAAAAGTGAAATAACCTAATTTAAGGGGTTAAAGTAGTGCAAGAGGCAAACTTTATTATTATGATGTTTAAAAGGTGTGCATGGCCTCCCACTACCCTGCTCCACCAACTGACTTTGGCTGCAAAAGAAGAAGAACAGAGTTTCCATCGGTTTTTAGAGAGAAGAAGAAGAAGATCGGCTTGAAGGTAAGCTTTTCGTGTGTTTTGTTTGGTTTCAGCTGGATTTTCAGCTTTTGGACCGAGTCTTATGTGTTCCTCTGTGTTTGGTTGTGTGCTTTTGGTGTGTTTAGGTGTTTGAACTCCAAGTGCTCTCGAGTTTGGAGGAGTTTTACTCAAAGGCTGCTGTAGTTGAGTTCTAGGTCCCTGATTTTTCTATTTTAAACTTGTTTTGGGGCTGAAATGCATATCAACTATAATTTTACAACTCTTAGTGTGTTGGAACAGTATGTTACCCCTGTTTGATGTAGGGGTGTGTGTTTGTGAATGTTTTGACTGAATCATGTGGTTGTATGCTTTTTCTAAGTGCTTAGTATGCTAGATTTGGGCTATGAATACATTAGGATGATGAACAGGGACTGAAATTAGTATAGGTTAGAACTGGTAAAATGCCCATGCGCCTAAATGCCCATGCGCCCAACTGCCCATGCGCCCAGCTGCCCATGCGCCCAGCTTCCCATGCGCCCAGCTGCCCGTGCGCCTAAGTTTTTCCCTTGCGCCCAAGTGTTCCCATGCGCCCAACTGCCCGTGCGCTTGCATAGTACCCATGCGCCTACATAGTACCCATGCGCCTAAGTTTTTCCCATGCGCCTAAGTTTTTTTCCATACGCCCAAGTGTTCCCATGCGCCCAACTGCCCGTGCGCCTACATAGTACCCATGCGCCTAAGTTAACTTAGGATTTTTCTAAAATCTTAGGAAATAAAATTTAATGATTAAGCTCTGGAATGTTTTGGTGGTTTATGTTTGTTCATGTTACGCATGTTTGTGGTCTGTTATAGATGTTCCTTATTACGTATTATTACGTGACTTTACCTGGTGTGTTAATGCTCTTATACAAAAAATTTTATCATAAAAGAAGTGAAACATTAAAGATAATGAAAAGTGGAACATAAGAAATGAATGAAAGTCTTGCAAGCAAATTTAAAGAGGTTCATAACTCATTGAAGAGTTGTTAGCTCAACTCTGTGCGATGTAGCGTGCGATCTTGGCTAACCCATGAGTGTACACACAGGGGGGTCAGTCTTGGTGACTGATCCACATGTGTGAAACAGGATCCTTGTCGCTTAACCCCAAGACTAAGGTGGCTCTGTGCCTAATGATGGGGCATAGCTTATGACGGGATCTAGATAGAAGTGAAAGATAATGAAAAAGTGCAAAACGAACGATTATGATCGATGATAAAAGATAATAATGATATTATCAAGATGTATGTATGATGTGCTATCACGAACGAATGACAGGATCTAGAACTCACTCAGCAACGTTGACTTTTTATGCATTTTCAGTTGGCAGGTAGCTTGTTGCTAAGGATGGCACGAGGGTGAAGCTACTTGGCATCCATTTCATGCACGATAATGTTGTTGTTTTGTAATACAACTGAATATTCTTTTGTAACTCTTTTAAAACAATGATGTATTATTTGTCAACATCAAATATTAATGCATGAATAGTTTTTGATAAATTAATCCACTGCAATGTGTTTATGAAATTTATTGTATCTTATTATAAATAAGGTTGTGATTGACCAACTATGAGGTTCCAGGGAATGGCGCCTTACATCATTTGATAATTATACTTTGACTTTTACTTTACCATCCACTTTACCATTACATTACCCATACATTACTTTACTTTACTTTACTTTACGTTGTACCGTTACTTAACCCATACGTTACTTTACCAATTGCTTTACATTACGTTACCCATACTTTATCTTTTTACTTTAGCTTTAATCATTTACTTTATCTTTTGAACTTAGCACAAAGCTTAGTTCTTTTACCAAGTGATAACACAACAAATGTCATTTCTCCTTTAGCTGCACGTGCATACCCAAAATATACCCCTATGTGAGGACATCGATGTGTAGCTCCTATGCGAGAATGCACGAATACAATTTTCCTTTAATGGCACGGGCATACCCAAAGTATACCCCTATGTGAGCACACAGATGTGTAGCTCCTATGCGAGAATGCACCAAGCATATCTCCTTTAACAGCACAGGCATACCCAAAGTATACCTCTGTGTGAGCACACCGATGTGTAGCTCCTATGCGAGAATGCACCAAGCATATCTTTTTTAACGGCACGGGCATACCCAAAGTATACCCCTTTGTGAGCACGCTGATGTGTAGCTCCTATATGAGAATGCACCAAGCATATCACCTTTATCAGTGCTTGCAAGACTTCTTTAGCATGCTTTAAGGTTTTCACAGCAGTGCTTTATCGGGTAATAGGGTAACTGTTCTTGAATTATTATTCAAGTTCTTTAATGTTTTACATGTGACTTTATCATCGCTCTTTAGCCTTTAACCACCATGATATATATAATATATCAACATACATACTTTAATTCATTATTTACGCACATTTAATGGGGTAACATAACACGTAACAGTCCAAAGTTTTCACGTGAGAACATCCACCTTCGCGTGAGAACTCATCCTTCAAGAAACAACTCAACCATCACGCGAGAACTCAATTTTTGTGTGAGAACTCCTCTTTCCTGCGAGAACTCACCGTTCACACAAGAACATCATCATTCATGCGAGTACTTTTGAAAAGTAACCATTAGCCACGAAAACTACATTTTGCGAGAGAACTCGCTTCCCGCGCGATAAATTTTTTTTTTGTTGTACACAACTTTATCCACGAGTTATAGCTCCTTAACCACTTTAACACCCAAAACATACAATAACAGTTATAAACATCATTTTTTTTCTAAACATTCGTTTAGGTATGCATATTAGCCCCAAAACATGATAAAACACGTAAAGGAGGGGACTATAACTCACCTTATGATATCTTTGCACACGAACAACACAAAACCGAGAGTGTTTCGGGAAAAAGCGACATAATCATGTGCAATATCATTACATACGGTTCATACATGCATAGATATATCGAATATCGATGAGTACATACCTTAGACACCACCTAACACCAACTTCTCTCTTCACAAGCACAACAGTAGGACTTTTAGCATGAAGCGGAGAAGATTGGGTGCATGGGCCTATTTAAAGTGTCTCTCTCTCCCCGCAGCTGTTCTCGTGTGAGACCATCTGTTCGCGCGAAAACTGCCTCCACGCAAGAACTTTATCACTGGCGTGAGAACTCTCTCTCTCCCGTGAGAACTTCACCTTCAATCGAAAATTTTGGGCATTACAAGTCCACCCCCCCCCCCTTATTTAGGTTTCGTCCCTAAAACTAGGCATTACTCAAACAACTGAGGATAATGCTATCTTATCTCATCTTTGGATTCCTAAGTGGACTCTAACCCCTTTCTATGATTCCACTGTACTCGGACGAGTGGAACTACTTTATTCCTAAGTCGTTTCTCGTTTCTGTCTATTATTGCTATGGGTTCTTCCATATAATTTTGTCTTTCATCAATCTCCGCATCTTCCAGTGGAACATGAGGGTCTTCGTCTGCTAGACACTTACGCAGATACGATACGTGGAACGTAGGATGTATTCCACTCAATGCATCTAGTAATTCCAGCCTATACACCACTTCCCCCACACGGGCTACGATCCTGAAAGGCCAAATAAATCGAGGGCTCAACTTTCCTATCTTTCAGAATCGAATGATTCCTCTCTAAGGTGACACCTTTAGCATCACTCTATCACCAACGTTAAACTCAATCAGTCTTCGATGTTTATCGGCATAGGATTTCTGTCTATCTTTAAAGGCTTTCACGTAGGCTTTAATCTTGCCTAACTTCTCATTGGTCATCTCGAGGACCTCAATACTCCCCAGCATATCGGGGTCCTACACCTCCAGCCATACAACATCTCATATGGGGGCATACCAATACTGGCATGGTGGCTGTTATTGTATGAGAAGTCTATCAATGGTAGATGACTATCCTAGTTCCTGCCAAAGCCTCTGATGCACGCCCAAAGCATGTCCTCCAAGGTCTAGATAGTCCTTTCAGATCGGCCATCCGTCTGTGGGTGGTATTCTATACTGATGTGCAATCTAGTTCCCATCGCATCATTGAACTTCTTCCAAAATTTGGATGTAAACCGTGTATCCCTGTCTGAGACAATCAACACTGGCACACCATGACGAGAAACTATCTCATTGACGAACACTTCGGCAAGCCACTCCGAGTTATACGTTTCTTGGATGGGTAGAAAGTGAGCTCTCTTTGTCAGTCTGTCCACTATGACCCATATGGCATCATAACCTTTAGCTGTACGAGGTAGCTTCATTATGAAATCCATAGTAATATGCTCCCACTTCCATTCAAGAATTTCCAAGGGTTGGATTCTCCCCGTATGGCTTCTGATGCTCGGCCTTAACCTGGAGATAGGTCAAGCACCTTTCTAAGTACCTTGCTACATTGGCTTTCATTCCTGGCCACCAATAATTCTTCTTTAGATCATGGTACCTCTTGTTAGTTACCGGGTGAATGGAGTAGCGAGTCTTGGGGGCTTTATCCAACACCTTCTCTCGCAGACCTCCAAGTCTAGGATTCCATAGGCACCCAAACCTAGTTTTGACACCATTGATGTTTTCTTCTAGGTTCGTGATCTGCCCCTTCATCCTTTATACATTAACGTGCTCAAACTTTAGAGCTTCTTTCTGAGCTTCGCAGATTTGCCTTATCATATCAGGAGTCACAATCAACTGGTAAGATCTCACCCGAATTGGTTCCCGGTCCTCCTTCTGGCTCAATGCCTCAGCTACTATGTTAGCCTTACCCGGGTGATAATGAATCTCACAGTCATAATCCTTTATGAGCTCCAACCATCGTCTCTGCCTCATATAAGATCCTTCCGATCGAAGAAATACTTTAAGCTTTTGTGGTCTATGAAAATCGTACATTTGACACCATATAAGTAGTGTCTCCATAACTTTAACGCGAACACCACAGCAGCCAGCTCCAGATCGTGGGTAGGGTACTTCACCTCGTGATCCTTTAACTGTCGAGATGCGTACGCTTTGACTTTACCTCGCTGCATTAGCATGCACCCTAATCCCTGATAAGAAGCATCGGAATAGACAACCAAGCCCTCATTCCCTTCTGGTAATGTTAACACCAGAGCTTGTGTCAATCTTTTCTTTAACTCCATGAACACATTCTCTTGTCTGTCGCCCCATTCAAACTTCACATCCTTTCTCGTCAACTTGGTCAACGGCGAGGCAATCTTGGACAATCCTTGATGAATCTCCAGTAATAACCCGCCAATCTGAGGAAGCTTCAGATTTCAGATGGCATTTTAGGTGAATTCCACTTCATCACCACCTCCATCTTAGCAGGATCAACAATGATTCCCTCTGGTTAATCATGACCCAGAAACTATACCTCGCGTAACCAAAATGCGCATTTGGAGAATTTCTCATATAACTTCTCCCTTCTTAGAGTTTCCAGCACCTCGCGGAGCTGACAAGCGTGGTCTCCCTCATTCTTAAGGTAAATCAGGATATCGTCTATGAACACTATCACTGATTTATCGAGCATTGGTCGACAAACCCTATTCATCAAGTCCATGAATGCTGCAGTAGCATTGGTTAGACCAAATGACATGATGAGAAATTCATAATGCCCATATCGCGTTTGAAACGCAGTCTTTGGGATATCTTGTTCCTTAACCTTTAGCTGGTGATAACCCGACTGAAGATCGATCCTCGAGAACCAACTCGCACCATGCAACTGGTCAAACATATCATCTATTCGTGGCAACGGGTATCTATTCTTCACCGTGAGCTTATTCAGCTCCCTATAGTCTATACACATTCGGATGCTACCATCCTTCTTCTTCACGAACAACACTGGAGCACCCCAAGGAGAAATGCTCGGTTTGATAAATCCTTTATCAAGAAGGTCCTGTAGTTGGGCTAACAACTCATTCAACTCTAACGGAGCCAGACGATATTGCGCTTTAGCGATGGGCTGAGCTCCTGGCACAAGGTCAATCTGAAACTCTATCTCTTGATCAGGTGGTACCTCTGTCAAGTCATCAGGGAACACATCAGAGAAGGCACACACCATGGGCACATCTGTTAACTTTACAGTTTCAGCTTTAGCATCTTTAACGTATGACAAGAATGCTCCGCACCCTATTCTCATAAACTTCTCTACCTTTATCATAGAAATCATCTCTGGAACTTCACAGATCCTGTCGCTGTAAATGGTGACTAAGCTACCGTCAAGCTCTTTCATCTGAATCATCTTCCTCTGACAAACTATGTTAGCCTCGTAGGCGGCTAACCAATCCATACCCAACACGACGTCAAATCCACCTAGGGTCATAACAAACAACCTAGCGGGGAATCTATGACCTTCCAATTCTATGATACAATCCTCTAAGGCCTAAGTTATCTTAGTAGTCTTTCCAATGGTAGTTTCTACCTCAAACACATGATCTATTTCTTTGGCCTTAGCATTCATCACATCACAGAAGGTAGCAGCTATGAAACTCTTACTTGCACCAGAATAAAAAAGAATAGAAGCAAGTATGTTGTTAACCAGAAACATACCTCACACAACATCAGGTTCCGTTGTGGCCTCCTCTCTAGTTATCATGAAAGCCCTAGCTTTGGCCCTTGGCTTGTCAGCAGCTCTCTTTTCCTTCTCAGCCTCCTTTCCCTTAGCCGAGTCAACCACTTTCGCGTCTTTACACTCTCGGATGTAGTGTCCCAACTTGCCATAGTTGTAGCACTTAACCAGATTAGGGCAATCCTTGGAGAAATGCCCTGTCTTTCCACATCTGAAACACAGACTCAAACAGAGCCTACATTCGCCAGCATGCTTTCTCCCATATTTCCGGCAATCACCGAACGATTCCACCTTCATCTTTTTGGCCTGAGCAGCAGACCTCTCATTTCTCTCTCGCTTCACATTTCCCGACCAACTCTTCTTCTTTGCCCCCTCAACTGGCTCATCGATCACTACATCGTCATACACTATCCCACTCAACTCCACCAAAGACTCGAAGGTCTTCGGCCCGCTTGCCTTCACATACGTCCTAACCTTTGAAGGCAAACCCTACACATAACACTTCATCCTCCTCTCCTCAGTACTCACAAGGTGGGGCACCAACCTGGCCATCTTGTTAAAGTGAGATGTGTACTGTCTTCGGGTAATACTTCCAGCTATAAAACCCAAAAATTCCCTTTCCACCCTGTCAATCTCATTCTGAGCGCTGAACTTTCTCATCACCATCTCTTCAGATCATTCTACTTAAAGTTCCTGAACTCACGAGGGTCTTTAGTCTACATGATGGTGTTCCACCAATGAATAGCTTCGTCAACAAATAAGTGAGCTGCAAACTTCACAGCATGGTCAGCTCTACATTCACTGATCTCAATCACCACTTCCATCTTAGACACCCACTGGAGAGTGGTAATAGAACCACCCTTGCCATCCACGGATGGAGGATTGCACCCCTTGAAGATGTGATATGAATACCCTTTGGCTAAATCCCCATTAGTTTCATCCCCCTTGTACTTCCCATCCTTCCCCGAGCCTTCCCGGTTACCTTCACTATCTTTCTTGCTAGCTTTGTTCTTTGCCTCCACCATCCACTCCTTGGTTACCTCCTTCATCGGCTTAGTCATGATCAAAGGCATGATGTCCTGAAGGATCATGTGGACCTCTTCGGTGATATCCTCCCTGACAACAGGCTCCAAGGTAATCCTCTCTTCAGAATGATGAGAGTTTTCCTCCCTAGCAGTGTGAACAGAGTCCACATGCACCTCCTCGGTTGTCTTCTTTTAGTTCTTGGTGACTGGTGGTCTACCCCTACCACCATGAGCACCTCCTTGAGTAGCTTTTCTTTCAGCCATAGCTTGCTATAAGATATGAAAAGCTAACATTATCATTCCAGGTAATAGTTCAGATCATGTTAAGTAATGTAAGTTTCTAATGACAGTGGCCAGTTGTAATTAACTACTTACTTTACTCTTCATGTCCTAAACATTTCCTATCTTGAGTCACATCAGCTCTCAATCTCACTAATAGCACTATAACCTTAAGGAACCTTAATGAGTCATAACCTTCCTAGCAAGGAGCTACTGGCACTGGCATCCCTTAATCGATCCCATTCTCCGTTCGAGTCTAGACATCGGAGTGTCTAAATCCCTCAAACTATGGCTCTGATACCAACTTGTAAGGTTCCGTTTTGGGAAACCCCACAGTCGGATTTGGACATCAGAAACACATTTTCTCGAACATCAAATTTCATTAATATACGCAGCGGAACGTACAAAAAATTTCTTTCATTAAACATTTACATCAAAAGATCACTTTAGCTATCTATCTAAAGCTCTATGCCGGGATGCCAGTCTCGATCATGTGCCGGTAGCTCTCTCCCATCCATGCCAAGCTCACCCACAAAAATGTATAGCATACTTATCAATCTAATATGCATACAAAAGTCAGCAATGCTGAGTGAGCTCTAGGTTTACAAGAGCAAAACTCAGACATAACCGCACACCTTATCATTTTCAACATTCATAAAAACATTAACCCTACACATCATCTTACCTAACTCGTTCGATAATTATACTTTAACTTTTACTTTACCATCCACTTCACCATTACATTGCCCATACATTACTTTACTTTACTTTACTTTACGCTGTACCGTTAGTTACCCATACGTTACTTAACCAATCACTTTACATTACATTACCCATACTTTATCTTTTTACTTTGGCTTTAATCATTTACTTTATCTTTTGAACTTAGCACGAAGCTTAGTTCCTTTACCAGGTGAGAACACAACAAATGTCATTTCTCCTTTAGCTGCACAGGCATACTCAAAGTATACCCCTATGTTAGCACACCGCTGTGTAGCTCCTATGCAAGGATGCACGAATACAATTCTCCTTTAACGACACGGGCATACCCTAAGTATACCCCTATGTGAGCACACCGATGTGTAGCTCCTATGCGAGAATGCACCAAGCATATCTCCTTTAACAGCACGGGCATACCCAAAGTATACCCCTATGTGAGCACACCGATGTGTAACTCCTATACGAGAATGCACCAAGCATATCTCCTTTAACGGCATGGGCATACCCAAAGTATACCCCTATGTGAGCACACCGATGTGTAGCTCCTATGCAAGAATGCACCAAGTATATCTCCTTTATTAGTGCTTGCAAGACTTCTTTAGTGCGCTTTAACGTTTTCACAGCTGTGCTTTATCGGGTAACAAGGTAACTGTTCTTGAATTATTATTCAAGTTCTTTAACGTTTCACATGTGACTTTTTCATTACTCTTTAGCCTTTAACTATCATGATATATATATAATATATCTACAGACGTACTTTAATTCATTATTAATGCATGTTTAAGGGGGTAACATAACACGTAACAGTCCAAAGTTTTTGCGCGAGAACATCCACCTTCGTGTGAGAACTCATCCTTCAAGCGACAACTCAACCTTCGCTTGAGAACTCAATTTTCACGCGAGAACTCCTCTTTCACACGAGAACTCACCGTTCATGCCAGAACTTCATCATTCACGCTAGTACTTTTGAAAAGTAACCGTTAGCCTCGAAAACTACATTACGCGTGAGAACTCGCTTCCCGCGTGATAACTTTTAATTTTTTTGTACACAACTTTATCCACAAGTTAACACTCCTTAACCACTTTAACAACCAAAACATGCAATAACAGTTATAAACATCATTCTTTTACAAAACATTCTGCATATTAGCCCCACGATATCATTGCACACGAACAACACAAAACCAAAAGTTTCAAGCAGAAGCTACATAATCATGTGCAATATCATTACATACGATTAATACAGGCATAAATACATCGAATCGATGAATACATACCTTAGACACCACCTAACACCAACTTCTCTCTTCACAAGCACAATAGCAGGACTTTTCGCATGAAGCAGAGAAGATTTGGTGCATGGGAGTATTTATAGTGTCTCTCTCTCCCCGCAGCTATTCTCGCGTGAGAACATCTGTTCGCGTGAAAACTGGCTCCACACGAGAACTTTATCACTCGCGCAAGGACTCTCTCTCTCACGCGAGAACTTCGCCTTCAATCAAAAATTTGGTGTATTACACTTACTCATAAACTTATTGCATACAACTCTATGGATTCTATCTTACAACTCTTACACCTTTTACACATAGATCTTTTTGGTCCGGCATGTGTTTTAAATTTAGGAAGATGTTCTTATTGTTGGTTGTTACCGATGAGTTTTCTAGTTTCACATGGGTATTTATTTTAGCATCCAAGGATATAACACCTCATTTGCTAATAAAATTAATGACTCTTATGAAAAATCAAACTGAAAAGAAGATAAAGTCCATCCAAAGCGATAATGGAACTGTGTTTTGCAATCATGTCTTAAATGATTTCTGTGATTCAAAGGGAAAAGATAGACAACAATGTGTAGCAAGAACTCTATAACAAAATGGAGTTGCTGAAGGATGAAACACAACGTTGATTGAAGCTACTCGAACACTGCTTTCTTCAGCAAAACTTTGATTATTCTTTTAGGCATAAGCAGTCAACATTACATGTTATGTTTAGAATCGAGTGTTAATCACTAAGCAACAACAAATGACTCCTTCTAAAATAGTTTTTAAACATAAACCTAAAGTTAAATATTTCAAAGCCTTTGGTTGTTGTTGTATGTTGTTACACATAGTTGACTCCAAATCAAAATTTGATGAAAAGGTTCATGATTGTTATTATATAGGCTACACAGCTAATAAAGTAGCATATCAGGTTTATAATAAAAAGACAAAACTGATAATTGAGTCATTTGGTATTGATTGGCATGAATCAAACAAACCTGATGCAAGATGAGCTCCTGCTTTGGTGTATGATTAAGAATCATTGTTCGATAATTTTAATTGATCTTCTTATGTCTCTACAGATAGCAACCCTTTGAAATTAACATTGAATAATGTGTTCTTTGATAAAGACATTCCTTCTTCATCTTAAGATTATGTAGATTCTTTTGAAATAATTTCTCTACTTAATATTTCAGCCTTTCAACCATCTATTCCAGATCAAGAACAAGATCATGCTTTTGATAATGTTCCCTCACAAGAATTTGATTGTGTTGAAGAAGAACCTAAACCTACTATTGAAATTGTACCTTAATCTTTTGAAACATCCACATCTTTTACACAAGAATTTTAGATAGAAACAATCCAAGTACCTTTTGAAGAATCTTCTACTGAGGCCATTTCTTCGGAAGCTCTTGCTTATGATATTCATTAATAAGAAATAATTGTTTATCAACCAAAATGAAAATATTGCTGTGACTGATCCTATTGGTCATATGTCTAACATAGAAAAAGTTATTTATGAAGATGATATTCCATAGTTAAGAATTCATAAAAATTATCCAACTTATGCAATCATTGATCAATTATCTAAAGGTGTGTGTACTCAAACTCAATCCTCAGCAATTAATACATGTTTGTATACATGCTTCATTTCCCATACTTTGCTAAAAATGTCAAAATGGGATTAAAGAAGAATAGTTAGATTAAAGCTATACAAGATGAGTTGAAGCAATTCAAAAAATTAGATGTATGACATCTCTGTGAACTGCCTAAAGATAGATAACCTATTAGACAAAATGGATATTTCACACAAGAAGGATGAAAAATGTGTTATGTCACATAACAAGGCATGTCTTGTTATACTAGGATTTTTATCAACTTGAAGGATTAGATTATGAAGAGGTCTATGCGCCTATGGCTAGACTTGAATCAAATCGTATCTTTCATGCTTATGCTTCCTTTACGAACTTCAAAGTCTATCAAATGGATGTCAAAAATAATTTCTTGTTTGGAGAAATGAAAGAAAAATCCTAAATGTGTCAACCTCTTGGTTTTGAAGATCCAGATCATCCTGTCTACGTGAATAAGTTATATAAAGCCCTTTATGGTTTACATCAAGCACCTCGTGCTTGGTATGCCACTCTTACAAAACATTTTAATACAAATCGTTATACTAGATGAGCTATTGATCAAACCTTTATGGTTTACATCAAGCACCTCGTTCTTGTTCAAATATATGTTGATGATATTATCTTTCATTCTATAAATGAAAACATGTGTAAGGAAAATTGAGAGGAGTTCTAATGGTGAAATTTCATTTTTCATGGGTATCTAGGCTGAACAAGATGAATAGTGTATTTTGATAAATCAAGGGAAATATATTCAAAATATTCTAGAAAAATACAAAATTTTGAGATTTCAAGATAGCTCCAACTCCTTTGTCTTCTCGTCCTACTCTTTCTTATGATCTCACAGGTGAAGCTATAGATCAACATTTTTATAGATCAATGATCGGATGCTTGATGTCTCTAGCAGTCTAGACATTATGTTTTTTATTCGTCAGTGTACATTATCAAATCAATCCAAAGGATTCATACATGAAAGCTGTCAAAAGAATTTTCAAGTATCTTAAAGGCCAAATACACCTTGGACTTAGTATCCTAGAAATTCTAAATTCAATTTATATGCTTATACCGATAGTAATTAGGGTGGTTGTAATTTGGAAAGAAAATCAACTATAAGGGGATGTTAATTTCTACATAATAGGTTTATTTCATGGCAATACAAGAAGCAAAACATTGTTTCCACATCCAGTATAGAGGCTGAATATGTCGTTGCATCTTGCTGTTGTTTACAGAGTGTCTGGATCCAATAACAACTTCTTGCTTATCGTGTTAACATTACTAACACTACTATTTAGTGTGATAAATCTGTATTTCGTACATCATGAAGAAACCACTTCAGCATTCAAAAACAGAACACATTGATATCCTTATGCATTTTATCTATGATTGTCTTGATAGATAACTTATACATCTTAAATGTTAGGATTGTACCTAGAGGCTAGGAAATCAAAAATCAAGCTTTTGAAGACAAGTTTCTGAGCGAGAACCAAGTTACTGAGCGAAAGTGGTTATCATGGGAGAACATCTGTTTTAGTATAAATTAGTGTTAATCTTTTTTTATTTGAAACACACTAGAAATAGTTCACTATTGTAATCAATGTTCTCTCTGGAATATTAATTGAAGGTTTTTACATTGTGTTCATCTTGATCTTTTATCTTGTTCAATCCAACAGAGTGATATTCATTCCGCGTTTATTGCTCGAGATCAATCTTATTGTTAAATCATGGATCTTGCAATTGGTATCAAAGCTATGGAGCTCTACACTGATTTCAATTGAAATTCAAGTGAATTTGAATAAGATTCAGGCTACAATTATTGATTTCGTGATGAAGAATGCTTTGAGTTGATCATTGCTGGATTTTTAGAAATCAATTATCTGTTTATGAAGTTTAATCAGTTTTAACAGGGAATTTATTGATGTAAATGGTTAAAACGGATAAAATTGAATCAAATTAGTGTAAATTATGCTTTCACTTGAACTTAATTGACCTAATCAAAGCTTAACTATCATTTCTAGAAAAATTGGTGATTGAATTCCTGGAGAACGGATTCAAAATCGTTGGAAAGGATTTCTGTGGAGGCTATGTTTTCGCGCGACAAGTAGAGTCGTCACGCGAATTTTAGTTTTATCGCATTTGATGGTTACTAGTTTCATATTTGATTCTTGCGAGAAGTTCAAGTTGTCGTAAAGTTCGGTTATAACAAGACTCGCGTAAGATGTTCAAGTATCTGTAAAATGTTATCGTGCGAGAAGTCAGGATTTGTGAAAACCTTGAATTTTTAAAGTTTCAAAATTTTTGAAATGCCTATCAACCCAAATCTCAAGAATTTTACTGCTACATTAAGTCTTAACATGAAGATCGGTACAAGCACTAAGCCTCAAAGATTATGGAGCGAGGATAATTATGCTGACAAGTCATGTAGTTTGAGAATCATATCGTCTATACAGAACACAAGATGTGGAAGTCAATCAAGTGTGGACCTTACATACCTATGTATAAAAATAACAAGGGAGAAACGGTTTAGAAACCTGGACATTTATGGGATGAGGATGATATAAAGAGATTTGAACTAGATGATAAAGCTTATGCTGCTATCAACATGGCTTTAACCACAAAAATTTCTCAAAAGTTTAAAGATATCAGGGCGGTCTAAAGTTTTATGGGATGTGATGGAAACACAAATTATGGGGAATAAAGACATGAGAGAAAGTAAGAAGGATATGCTCAATGAGGAGTTCAGCATGTTTAATCACATCATTGGTAAAACTTTGGAAACTCAGATATCCAGATTTCTGAAGCTGGTAACTAAAATGAAGAGTGCTGGTATTTCCCTGGAAAACATTGCCATTAACAAGAAGCACCTTAATTCACTACCTTATAGTTGGAACAACAATTCTACATCATCAAGAGAACAAAACACTTATTTACATTGTCACTCAGTGATTTGATCTCTGCAATCAAGTTATATGAGATGGATGACAAACAATGAGTTGCAAACCATCTAAACTCTATAGGCGCCGAAGCTACAACTCTATATGTTAAAATGTCAAGTAATCGTAATTACTATGTGAGATATTCATAGATATGTTAGCAATAGCAATGAGGAAGTCCAAGTAATCCTACAGTACAAGAATCAACAGTCTCTTAATTCCAAGTTTCTAACATAGGTCTATATTCTCCTATGCAATCTCAGTATTCTTCAATCCACCCTCAACCCTAAATTTATTAATCCATTCAGCCTCAACATCAAGTTCAACAAGCCTTTGTTGCCACTTCAATCCTTCGAAACAAACCATCTAGATTGCTCAAGACCATCTTGCACTATTTAGTAACTTCATGTCTAGTTATGAATCTTTCAAAGCTAGAAGATTGAATGCTCCAAATGTTTTTCGGGATGATCTGCAATAAGTTAACCCTGATGATGTTGAAGAAAACAATATTAAATATCAAATGGCAATGGGGGTTTATCATGCTAAAATGTTTGCTAGAATAACTATGAGGAAGATGATTGTAGTAAACACTTCTATCAAGGATGGCTTTGATATGATTAATTTAAGATGCTACTATGGTGAAAAACTTGGGCGTTTTGCTAGGGGATGTACGAAACCAACAATCAATCAAACTGAAGGAGGGAAGAGGATGGTAACTATTCAAGTTGAAACCAAGACTGGTAAAACATGAACTTCAAGCAGTAACAAAGCTCTAGTCTCTCAAACTGATAGAGAGCGTGACTGGTTAGACCAAATGGAGATTTTGGATCTTAAAATATCCACTACATTGTTTGCAGAGATAAAGAAAGAAGAAACAGAAGAGAAATCAGAGAACTTATTTGCTAAATTTGTCTCTGATGATCTAATTGATGGAGTGTTTGTTGAAAGTGGTGAAGATGAATTAGGAAGAAATGATGATCAGACTTAATCAAGATATGAAGAAAGTATAGAGAGTGAACAAAGAGGTAATCCTCTGTTTGAAGAAGTAAATGATTTTGTTGATGCGGTTGAAGATAAACTGTAAAGCCCCGAAAACTTCAAGAAAAGAAGGCAGAAGAGCGAAGAAGACTTCTCGTTTGAGAACCCTGAGCGAAAAGTTGAACTGGGTATAAATAGCTGAGAACACCCGTTTGACCTCATAATTCACGTGAAAAGTGCTGCTGGTAGAGAGAGAAATCGGCTATGTAGAGAAAGTAAAGAATTGAAAGATTAAAGGTATGTAACTCGTGTAGTAACTTGTGTTATGTACTAAGAATGGATTTTGATTAATGTAACGTATGAATGTGTAGTATTCATTCGGAAAGGACTTTCGGGAAGGTCGTGTTTGTGCTAGATCTTCAAAAAGTGAGTTTATAGCCCGTTTTTATGCAAGTTTTTACGTTGTGGGGCTATTGTGCATAATAAAATGCTTGTTTTTGCCATGATGATGTTGCTAATGGTGTTGAGCATGTAGAACAGCCTTAGACTTTATATGTTTGATTTGTGCGGGAAATTTGTAAGTTCATGCGTGATATGATAGTTCTGCACGATAGATAAGCTCTTGTGCAACTGATATGACCTGATGTGCACGGTTTAACTATAGTAAGGTTCTCACGTGAAAGGGAAGTTCTCATGTGAGATTATGCTATTGTATGGTTAAGTTCTCGCATGACGTGCTGTTATATGTGTTATGTTATCTTTTCGCGTTTAAACGGTTTTCCAAACGATATGTTTTACGATATGACGTTACTTGGTATGTTGTGTATATCTAAGTAAAGTATTATGTAATAAAAGTGAAAGATAATGATAATGAAAAGTGGAATGTAACGAATTAATGAAAGTCTTGCAAGCAAAATGAATCGAGGTGCACAACTATGTTGTTGTTAGCTCAACTGAAGTATGGCTTAGCTAGCCCATGAGGATACGCTTCAGGGGTCCAATTCTTGAGATTGACCAAACAATACGGGATCCTTTTCACTTTACCCCGGTACTGTAGTTAGCTTCGTGCATAATGTATGGGGGTTTATTTATAAGCCTCGCCACAGTACCAGCTTCAATCATAATGTTAGGGCTTTAGCATATGGCTTGGATTTAGATATAGTGAAAGATAATAATGAATTAACGAAAGGATGAATGATGATGAAAGATAATTAATGAATAGTATCAAGTTGTATCAATGATGTATGTTCACGTACGAAAGTAAAGTAAATGTTCAAAGGAAAGTAATGTATTTTATTATAAAAACTAGAACTCACTTAGCGTCAATGACTTTTGTATGCATAGTAGTTGGCAGGTAATTGATGATGTTGAGGAGGTGCAGGCATGGAAGGGGAAGCTACTGGGATAGTTCAAGTCTGGCATCCGCATTTTTGGGAATGTTATTGTATTAATAGAATTTTTGATGTAAAGAAAATGACATGATAATTTGACACAAGTTTACTATTTAATTAAAAGATACATTTTCCGCTGCAAATTTTTTGTTTTAAATTTTTTATCCTATGAATGATCAGCTTTGTGTCTTCCCTAGAACGGGGTCTTACAAGATGGTATAGGAGCTGATGTTTAAAAAAATTGGACAAAATTATTTCCAAAACCAAAACTTAAACTAAGAATGGGACAAAAGGAAAAGGAATGCCATTCCTAGTAGCAACATGCCAGCATGTAAATGTTTTATGTAAATTAATGGAAAAAGATAAATTATGTGTGTGTGCTATGTGAATTATGTGCCCTTAGTAGATTTGGACGCTCATGTAGTCAGGGTAGGAAATGTTTGAGGAAGGAAGAGTAAAGTAAGTGGCTAATCACAACGGGCCACTGTAATTAGGGACTTACTATACTTGACATAATGCGAACAATTACCTTGAATGATCATGTTGGTGTTTGGATCTTATAGTACTTAGGAGATGGCTGGTGGAAGGTCTTCAAAGGCTTCTAGAGGTGGAGGTCGTGATAGACGTCGTGTTGGGCTACGTGTCACGAGCAACTGGGCTAAGACTGCCGAAATGACACCTGGGGAGCGCGAACTTCATCACCATGATGGTGGGGATGAGAGTGCTAATCTGAAGGCCTTATTGAAGGAAGCTATAGTTGAGGAGGTTCATCAAGTCATGCAAACGATTCTGCCGTCTATGGTGACTGAGGTTATTAGAGCCGTAAGGGAAGATGAAAGAAAGGAGAAGAAGGAGAAAAAGAGTGCTGCTAGGAGAAAGGGTGAAGCGAGAGGTTAAAGGGAATGAGAGCAACTAGAGACTGATATGGTTGTTTCTAGTGATGATGTGGAGGAGGAAGGTATACAGGAAACTCCAAAAGGATGCAACTATGGGGTATTTCAGAGATGCAAGCCCCCGACTTTTGATGGAAATGGGAAAGCTACTGTTGCCCACCGATGGGTGAGAAAAACAGAGGATATGTTGGATATCAGCGAGTGTAGGGATGATCAAAAGGTGAAGTTTGCTACTCACTCGTTTGTGGATACAACCTTGTGTTAGTGGGATAACATAGTCCAAGCTGAGGGTAACAAGGCCACTAGTAGGATATGGCGTAACACCCAAAAATTTATTAAGAAAAGAATAAAAACAAAAGGAGAAGTTACAAAAGTGGAGGGGCTAAAGTGTACAAAAGGACAAACATTATTATTTTATGTTTAAAAGAAGCAAGGCCGCCCACTATCACCTTTCCACCCACTCTCTCTCGGCTGCAAAAGGGAAAAGAAGAAAAGAGAAGTGTTCAACCAAAGAAGAAGAAGAAGATTCGGCTTGAAGGTGAGTTTTTGTGTATTTTGTTTGGTTTCAGGTGAGCTTTCAGCTTCAGGACCGATTCTTATGTGTTCTTTTGTGTTTGGTTTTGTGTTTTGGTGTGTTTAGGCGTTTGAACTCCTGGTTGCTCTCGGGTTTGGAGGTGTTTTACTTAAAAGCAGTAGAGGTGAGTTCTAGATCCCCTCTTTTAAAAGTTTTCTGATTATTTGGGGTCGGTATGCATATGTAACTAGTGTTTTTTGAAACATGATATGATTTTTCATGTATGGTGCGAGCGATGTTGATGATATGGTGTGTTATGTGCTCTTGTTGATTGTTTAAAGTTTATGATGTTCTAAGTGTTAGACTGATAGATTTAAGTTGTGTTCATGTTTGAATAATGATTGGGAACTAATAATAACATAAGTTGAATTGCAGGTTAGTTTTTATGTTCATCCACATTTAACAGAAAGTCTTTTGTTCATGCCCATGTGTTAGAGTCTTCATGCGCATTGGTTAAAGTCTTCATGTGCATTTGTTAAAGTCTTCATGCGCATTTGTTAAAGTCTTCATGTGCATTTTTTTAGTGTTCATCCGCATTTGTTTTGCCCATGCGCATTTGGTAAGTGTTCATCCGTATTTGTTGTGTTCATCCGCATTTGTCTAAGCACATCCGCATTTGTCTAAAGACTTGGCATTTTCTGGAAATTTTGGGAATAGAATTTAAGTATGGAGAACTTCTGTATAAGGAAAGATTATGCTTATTTAAGGATTATTATGCTTGGTTTTTTCTTATGTGCTGCTTTTTGTGTCTATAATATTTTCATGTTATGTGATTATGTAATATGTATCTTAATAAGTATTATCAATAACAAGTGGACACGAAAGCATAAAAGAGAGCAGTGAAACTTAATGAATGTTACCCCGGCCCCTTACGATAAATGAAAAGCCTTCCAAGCAAAATGAATGGAGGTGCACGACCTTGTTTTCGTTAGCTCAACTGATGTGCGGCTGTATAGCCCATGAGGATGCACATCTGGGGTCTAATCCTAGGGATTTACCAAGGAATGAATGGGATCCTAGTTCATGAGCAGGCTTCGTGCCTAGCAGTGTGGATCAACTGTCAATGGGTCAGCTATCAGGATAAATGTTTGCCGACAGGTGTTCAGCATTTGTTGCCAACCAACAATGTAGGCTCTTGCTTTGTGCAATCCTAGTTAATGAAATACAAAGATAATGAAAGAAAGAAAGATAATGAATCACTTTACGATTGATTATGTATATTGATGAATGATCACATAATGAAATTTACAAAGTGTATTTCTCTATATTATTAAAGTAAAACTCACTCAGCAACGCTGACTTTTTATATGCATATCAGTTGGCAGGTGAGGATGTTGCTGAGGATGGCATGCGGGTGAGGCTACTTGGTGGGCAAAGACTGGCATCCATTCGTGCACGATGATATTGTTGTTTTGTAATACAACTAAAATATTCTTTTGCAACTGTAAAAATACAATGACGTATTATTTAGCAATATTAAATATTAATGCATGAATGGTTTTTGATAACTTAATCCGCTGCGATGTTTTTATGAAATGTAATTATCTTATATGAAAAATGTTGTGATTGTCCAACTGTGAGGTCTCCGGGAACGGGGCCTTACAAGTTGGTATCAGAGCCAAAGTTTAAGAGAAATGGGTAAATATTTTCGAAACCTAAACTTAAACTTAGAATGGGACCGAATGGATGGATGCCAGCCCAAGTAGATACGTGCCATCAGGTAATCTTTCATTAGTAACTGGTATTACGTGCGTGTGCTATTTGATTTATGTGCTTAGTAGATTTGGACACTGATGTAGTCTGGATATGGAATGCTTAGGGGATGAAGAGTAAAGTAAGTGGCTAATCACAACTAGCCACTGTAATTAGGGACTTAATACTTGACATAATCTGAGCTATTACATTGAATGACCTTGTTAGTGCTTGAATCTTATAGGAGGTAGATCTTATGGTGGGTAGGAAATCTAGGATGGCAACCCGAGGCGGTGCTTGTGGCGGACGTATCACTGGGCCGCGTATCACCTGAAGCAAGGCTAAGGCTCCCGAGACAGTTCATGAGGACTCGGGTATTCATAGCCACCAAGAGGGTGAAGGATCTGCCACCCTCAAGTCTGCTGTAAAGGAAGCTATTGCTGACGAAGTCTACAACGTCATGCAGAACATGTTACCTTCAGTGGTGACCAAGGTATTGAGGGCAGTAAAGGATGGTGAAAAGACCAAAGATACAGGGGAGAATGAGAAAGATGATGAAGTGCCATCTAATCCTAAGGTGGTAATCCATGATGATGATAACGAGGAGGAGAAGGAGACCGCTAGGGGGTGCACCTATGGGGTGTTTCAGAGGTGGACACCCCTGACCTTTGATGGTAACGGCAATGCTATTGCTGCTCATCATTGGGTTCGAGAGAGGGAGGCAGTCCTAGACATCAGTGAGTGCTGGGAGGATCAAAAGATGAAGTTTTCCTCCAATTCTTTCATCGACTCAGCATTATGCTGGTGGGACAACATTGTCCAAGACGAGTGGAAATGGTCTATTGCAAGGATGAGGTGGTCGGATTTGAAGGAACTGGTACTGGAGGAGTATTGTCCAAATCGGGAGTTGGACAAAATTGAGAAGAAGTTCTTGCACTTGGAGTCTGGAAACATCACACATCATGAGTATACCTCCAAGTTCAATGAGCTTGCAAGACTCATGCCGGATCTAGTAACCCCAGAGTCCAAGAAGAACAAGATATACATGCAGGGTCTGCCGGTGGATATCAGGAGGACCATGATAGCTGTTAGACTGAGCACTTTCAGGTCTGCAGTAGATTTGGCCGAAAGGTTGTATGATGAGAGGGATCCGGTGCCAATTCAGAGGAAGGTTGAAAGAAGTTGGAACAAGAACGGTAATAGGAATCGATTTAGGGGTGACCATTATGGGATCGGGGAAAAGAAGATGCGGATTAACGATCGTCGCCCGGGATCAAGTAAAGGGGGGTAATAGGAGGGAATGTAACAAGTGTGGGAAGGTTCACTTGGGTGAATGTAGAGTGGGGACGAACAGGTGTTTTAAGTATGGAGGAGAAGGCCACTATGCTAGAGAGTGCGGGGTACCACGATGTTATCAGTGTGGGGAGGTAGGCCACTTGGGCCGAGATTGCAAGAAGGGTGGAGCAGGGAGCTCAAGGACTCAGACTATGGGTGAGAAAGAGAGGAGTGAGAACACCATATCCAAGGCAAGGGCATTCAACATGACCCGGGAAGAAGCCAGAGTGGACCCTGAAGTAGTTTCAGGTATGTTTCTTGTAAACCAACTGTATGCTTTTGTGCTCTTCGATTCAGGTGCTAGTAGATGTTTTGTATCTGCTACCTTTTGTCATGAAATGCATGGTAAAAATAAGAAGATAGACATGCCCTTCTTTGTAGAGACAGCGATAGGAAAGTCTACCAAAGTAACTGATGTGATAGATGATTGCCTCGTGGAGTTCAACGGTCATAAGTTTACTGCTAGATTGTACGTGATGGACCTAGGAGGTTTTGATGTGGTGTTAGGGATGGATTTGTTGGCTGCCTATGAAGCAAATATCATGTGCCAAAAGAAGACGATTTGTTTGATTGCGCCTGATGGCAGTTTGCTTACGATGCATGGAGATAAGGAGTGCATTACACTGCGTGTAATCTCGATTATCACGGCCGAGAAGTGTATGAAACGTGGGTGTGATGCTTACTTGGCCTATGTGAAGGATGTGGATGCTACCATGCCTTAACTATCAGGCATGCCGGTAGTATGTGATTTCCCTGATGTGTTTCCCGAAGACCTACTAGGGGTACCACCTGACAGCGAGATCGAGTTCCAGATTGATCTGATACCTGGTGCCCAACCTATTGCAAAGGTGTCGTATCGTCTCGCTTCCTCCGAGATGACAAAATCGATGACCCAGTTGCAAGAGTTGTTAGATAAGGGGTTCATCCAACCTAGTATCTCTCCCTGGGGTGCTCCGGTCTTGTTTGTAAAGAAGAAGGATGGTAGCATGAGGATGTGCATCGACTACTTTGAGTTGAAAAAGTTGACGGTGAAGAATTGGTACACACTACCGAGGATTGACGACTTGTTTGATCAGCTCAAAGGTGCTAGCTGGTTCTCAAGGATAGATCTCCAATCTGGTTACCATCAGCTAAGGGTCAAAGAATAGGATATCCCGAAGACCATGTTTCAAACTCAATATGAGCATTAAGAATTCCTCGTTTTGTCTTTCGGTCTAACCAACGCGCCAGCTGCTTTTATGGATTTGATGAATCCGGTGTGTCGGCCGATGTTAGATAAATCAGTGATTGTGTTTATTGATGACATCCTGATTTATTTGAAGAGTGAAGAAGAGCATGCTAGTCACATTCGTGAGGTATTAGAGATGCTTAGAAGGGAGAAGTTGTATGCTAAGTTCTCTAAATGCACGTTCTGGTTGCGGGAAGTTTAGTTTTTGGGTCATGTGGTTAATTCTGAAGGGATTCTGGTGGACCCAGCAAAGGTGGAGGCAGTTATGCAATGGAAGACCCAAAGACGCCATTCGAGATCCGTAGTTTCTTGGGTTTGGTGGGCTACTACAGACGATTCATCCAACACTTTTTCAAGATAGCTTCACCATTAACCAAATTGACCCGTAAGGATATGAAGTTCGTATGAGTTCAAGTGCAAGAGAATGCTTTTGAAGAGTTGAGGACAAGGTTAACTCAAGCTCCTATCTTGATATTACCTGAAGGGAATGAAGACTTGGTGGTCTATTCCGATGCTTCATATTCAGGATTGGGTTGTGTGCTGATGCAACGGGGAAAGGTTATAGCCTATGCGTCCCGGCAATTGAAAATCCATGAGGCTAACTATCCCACTCATGACCTGGATATCCAAGTGGGTGATAAAGTGATGCTAAAGGTTTCACCTTGGAAGGGGATCATTCGTTTTAGAAAGAGGGGTAAGCTGAGCCCGATATATATAGGACCTTTCCAAATCATTGCACGAGTAGGAGAGGTGGCCTATAGGTTGAAGCTACCCGATGAGTTAGGTAGAATTCACCCACATTCCATGTATCTCATCTGGAACATGCCTAGCTGAAGGAGATATGATTGTACCACTGGAATACATTGAAATGGATGAATGGCTCAATTATGTAGAGCAACCAGTGGCAATCATTGACCGAAAGGTGAAGAGATTAAGGAATAAAATGGTTCAACTGGTGCGAGTACAGTGGAGGCACAGGAAAGGATTTGAGTCAACGTGGGAGACTAAGGAGGAGATGAGTCAACATTACCCACAACTATTCAAAGAGTGACAGGTTTCGGGGATGAAACCTTGTTGGACCAAAAGAACCAATGAGCCTGATCAGAAAAACCTTTAAGTCCCACGGACATTACAACAACTGAAGTAGTCTGCAACAGCTGAAGACATCAGCTGATAACAAGGTCTGAAGACAAAGTCTGAAGTGAAAGAGCTGAAGACAAAGTCTGAAGTGAAAGAGCTGAAGACAAAGTCTGAAGTGAAAGAGCTGAAGACAAAGTCTGAAGTGAAAGAGCTGAAGACAAAGTCTGAAGTGA
Organism: Flaveria sonorensis; assembly: GCA_025506505.1. Taxonomy (NCBI): domain Eukaryota; kingdom Viridiplantae; phylum Streptophyta; class Magnoliopsida; order Asterales; family Asteraceae; genus Flaveria; species Flaveria sonorensis. The sequence continues at coordinate 23,937,758 of CM046433.1, forward strand.
AAGAGCTGAAGACAAAGTCTGAAGTGAAAGAGCTGAAGACAAAGTCTGAAGACAAAAGCTGAAGACAAAGACTGAAGACCAAGTTTCAGATGATTGTCACAACAGCTGAAGAAGACCTCTTCAGTAGTTGTGATGGTTTCCTTTCAGTAGTTGTAGTTTCTTTTCTGTACTTATAGTTTCAGTAGTTTTATGTTTCTTCGTGTACTTAGAATAATCTGAGATGTTCTCAGTTGTTGTGAACATTCTCAGTAGTTTGCTTACTTTCAGTAGTTTGTAATAATTCTGTTAGATGTCACTATCAAGTGACATCAGCAGACGTCACATTCCTATATATAAGGAATGCTGACCTAATTGTAATCTGTGCAGCTTAGGAAAACCTAGCAGCCGCCACACCGAAGCATGTGTGCATGAATGTTATTATCTCTTTGCAGAAAACCCTATATCTATATAACCGTGTACTGTTCCATTGAATATTTATTGTGTTCTTGCTATATTTGCTTAATTCTTGCTCTAATTCCGCTGTGATTCAACTCTAATTGATCAAACTTAGATCACTGATCCTAACAAATGGTATCAGAGCGGGTTAATCATTGATCGGTTTAACAATTGATCATTGAAACTGCTATTTTGATATCTATAGTTTGATCGAATTAGCATATGTGCAAGAACTGGTTATAAAGATTGATTTTCTGCTGCTTCTGGTTATTTAATTTGAGTTTCTTCTTGGTTCTTATTGAGTTTGTTGTGTTTTTGTGCAAAATCTTTTGAAACTTGATTGATTTGGTTTGAATCTGAGAATGACTACTCCATCTAATGATCCTCACAATACTGGCTCCTCAACCAAGCCTCCGATGCTGGTTAGGAGTGAGTATAACATATGGCAACGAAGAATGCTCCATCACCTGTCTGTTAACAGTTCAGGTTGTTGGACATCTGTGGTTCATGGTCCACACAAGCCTATGGTGAACAATCCGGAGACCAATCAAATGGTTCCGAAGAAGAAGGAGCAATACTCAGATGAAGATCGTAAACTGTTTGAGATTGATGCTAAAGCCCATGGAATTCTGGCCATGGCACTGCCGAATGAAATCTATTCTGGGCTTATGCATCATGAAACTGCTCATGACCTCTGGAATGCTTTGAAGGAACAATTCGGAGGAACTGATGAGGTCTTAGCAAACAACAGAGAAATCCTCGCCCAACAATATGAGACATTCTCTCATAGGAAGGGTGAGACACTGACTCAACAGTTTGAGCGTTTCTCCTGCTTGATCTCTGAACTGAAAATGGTCAAGCAAGAGTATACTAACAGCCAGATGAACAACAGATTCCTCAGATCACTGCCTGAGAGATGGGACACATACACCATTGTCCTACGCTCCAGTGCAAATCTGGATAGCCTATCTCTCACCCAACTCCATGGGAAACTGCTTACATTTGAAAGAGAGATAGAGCAGAAAAGGAAACTGGCATCATCAGGAAAGCTCTCTGATGACTTTGTACCAGGTAACACTGCCTTGGTCGGTCATGAGTCAGAATATGCTGGATCAGAAAGTCATTATGATGAGCATATAGATTTCTCTTCAAACAGTTCTGATCATGCATTTGTTGGTGTTGACAGTCATTCTGGGTGTAATAGTGATAATTTATGTTTTATCATGGATGATTTGCAAGGTATTGCTGATGATGATTTAGAAGAGATGGATATTTTGAGCCAAATGGCCCTGATCAATATCAGATCTCAAAAGTTCTACAAGAGAACTGGTAGGAAATTTCCAGGACTCTCTGGCAAAACCAAAGTTGGTTTTGACAAGAGTAAGTTGAGGTGTCACAAATGCCACAGGCTTGGGCACTTTGCAAGAGAGTGTAGATCAACTGGATCTAACTCCTCTGCACCCTTTGTGACCTTTCCAAGCAATAGTTCACAAAACAAAGGGCAACATCCTGCTAGTTCTGGTCATCACTCACAACCTCAATCTCCTGCATACTTTGTCCCTCAGGGTTCAATGCCATATCCTTATCCCTGCTATTATATGCCACAGCCAAATCCAGTTCATGTCCCTATAGCACAACAACCTCAAGCCCTACCTGAGCCTCAACCATCTCCATCACAATCTCAACCTCATCACAGCTTCTTCACACCAGGAGTTGTTGACTGGAGCAGCTTACCAGATGATCTTTCTGGTTTCAATGAGCAACTATCTGCTGGTGCTAGTCAACATGGTGGGAACATCCTTTTGGGAATCTTGCTCTCATGGCCCTGGAGTCTACTGAGGGTTCCTGCTCAGATGCTTCATCTTCACAGGTAACCCAGATATCTTCTGAGGCTAAAGCCAAGTTATGTTCTGAATCATGCATAGCTGCCTTTGTCTCTATTAGAGAGGCAAATGTAGCTTTAATCATCAAAATCTTGAGCTTGAGAAAACTATTTCCAAAAGAAAAGATGAGTATGTGTCTGCACTTAATGACAAAGATGATGAGATTTACAAGCTTAAATGCCAACTTAATGATGAAAAGGCTAAGGTAGAGGTCATACTCGAGAACCACAGAAGTCTCAAAGAGACACTTGCAGCTACCCAAGTTGAGTGTGACCGATGGGTAACATCCTGCAAGGGATTTGAAATGCTTCTCAGCAAGCAAACAGCTTCAAATGTGAAGTTTGGAATAGGTTACAATCATACTGCACCACCTACTGATTTTACTTCAAAATCAATAGTAAAATCTGAAGGTGAAAGTAATTTCCAAACCACATCATCATGTGATTCATCCTCAAATGATAATACAAAATTAGAGGATGAAGTCAGTGTTAAGATCTCAGCAAATCAATTGCCTGATGGTTTAAATGCTGATAAACACATGAAGCTGAGAAATTCAGATGTTGTTCCTCAAAGTACTCCAAGTACTGAAGGGCAAGTCACAACATCTGAAAAGCATTTCAAATCTGATGAAATAAAAGGATTAACAACTGCTGAGGAATCTATCATACGGTCTTTCAGGACGGATAGAGAACAGCTGAAGAACAAGTCTTCAGTTGTTACCGATCCTTCAGTACTTAACACAAGTACTGAAAGGAGGAAAGTACTGAAGATCACACCTTCAGTAGTTTCCACTTCAGCAGTTGATCAATCCAAGATGAAGAATAAGCCATGTGAAATATGTGGTAAATTCAATCATCTATCTGATGAATGCTGGTACAAAAAGGGTTCCAAACTCAACAGAGATAAGCTCATTAAAGAAGAAATAAATAAAATGAAAAATGAGTTTGAAACCAAGTTTGTACCACAGTCATCTAAAACTGATAAACCCAAGGCCTCACCAAAATCCAAAAAGAAGGATGGGGTTTATCAGAAAACAGCTGATAGTGTTCCTCATGATAAACATCAGACGAAGTCTGTGAATTTCAAGAAGGAGGAAATGGTGGGTCACAGGAACTCATCAAAAACAAGTACTGATGTGTCAAATGAGCTGAAGGCTTTAGCAACAAATCAGACACAACTTGTTATGATGGTTCAGCATTTGTTGGGGAGAGTTAACCAACTAGATGCACCTGTGATCAAACCACTGAAAAGGAAATCCAAGCCCAAATCTAAGAATTCCATTTCAGCACCATCTCCACCTTCATCAGCTGTTAATCATGAGAAACAAGTTATGGTTAAATCTGTTGATGAAAACATACCCAAAACCAAAAAGGTTTGGGTCTCTAAAGCTAACTAGTTTCTTATGATAAATGCAGGGTTCTTCAGCATGCCAAAGAAGCATCTGGTATGTAGACAGTGGAGGATCTATGCATATGACTGGGAGCAGTTCTCTTCTTAATGACTACTCTCAAGGAAAGAAGGGATTTGTCTCATTTGGAAATGATGCTAAGGGTTACATCATCGGGAAAGGATTTGTGTCAAATGGAGAAATCAGATTTGATGATGTTAACCATGTGGAGAATCTCAAGTATAATCTACTGAGTGTCAGTCAGATGTGTGATAAAGGGCATGTTGCACTTTTCACAAGCCAGAACTGCCGGATTCTGTCTTCCAAAGTTCTGAGGCTGATTGACAAGGTATTGGATGAACATACTCTCCTGAAGGCCAACAGGATAGGAAGAGTATATGCCTTGGATTTGTCAAAGAAGATTGATTTAAAAGGTCATCCTTGCCTGTTCTCCAAGGCCTCTCCTCAGGAATCTAAACTGTGGCATAGAAGGCTGGGTCATGTTAATCTCAAAAACATGAATCAGCTGATCCACAAAGTTTAGTAAGAGGTCTACCAATAAAGGAGTTCCTCTGTGATGAAACCTGCACTGCTTGTTTAAAAGGAAAACAACACAAAGTCTCATTCCTCCTATAGAAGAACCAAAGTCCACTGCCTGCTTGCAATTACTGCACATGGATCTCTTTGGTCCTGTGAGAGTAATGAGCATGGCAAAGAAGAAATACTGTCTGGTAATTGTGGATGATTACTCCAGATTTGTATGGACCTTCTTCTTGCATTCAAAGGATGAGGCTGCTCAGACAATTATTAACTTTGTGTTGTATGTTGAGAAGCAGTATTCCCTATCAGTCAAGTGTATAAGAAGTGATAATGGAACTGAATTTAGAAACCATACACTTGATGATTTCTACCTTTCAAAAGGAATCAAGAGGCAGTATAGCATCCCAAGGACTCCAGAACAAAATGGAGTAGTGGAGAGAAAGAACAGGACCCTAATTGAAGCTGCAAGGTCCATGTTGGCTGACTCTGGTTTGCCACTGACCTTTTGGGCTGAAGCTGTCAACACAGCATGCTATGTGCAAAATAGAGCTTTAGTGAATCAGAGGTTGATGAAGACTCCTTATGAAGTTCTACATCATTTGGCTCCTCTAATTTCATTCTTCAGAGCATTTGGGTGTCCTTGTTACATTCTCAACACAAAGGATCAACTCCAAAAGTTTGATTCTAAGGTGGATGCAGGGTATTTTGTTGGGTACTCATCCACTTGCAAGGCTTACAGAGTGTTCAACTGTAAGACAAAGATGGTTGAAGAAACCTTGCATGTGAAGTTCAATGAATCTCCTAAGGACAAAATCCCACAAAACCCTGTGGAGTTGTTTGATCTGGACATACTGCAATATGTTCCTTATCAGCCTCCAGCTGTTGCAGATCATGTGAATTCATCACCTTCTGCAGCTAGTCATCCATCTGGTGGTACTGATGTTCATGATGATCCCAGTACTCACCTATTCAAGTTTAGTGATCAACTGCCTGAGTCTACTCAACTTGATGTTCCTGTAGCTTCAGTAGCACCATCCACAACAAATGCTGATGAGATTTCTGAATCCTCTACTTCATTTGATATGCCATCTAACACTTGGTTTCAAGAATCTGGATCAACATCTGTTGCTGCTGAGCGTGCTACAAACACTTGCACAGATCTCATAGTGCATCAAGAGCTGAAGAATCACCCAACGTCTCAAATCATTGGTGATATCAATGCTGGTGTCTCAACTAGAAGTCAATTGTCCAACTTCTGCTTCTATGCTCTTTTCATCAGTCAGCAAGAGCCAAAGAACTATCATATTGCATTAAGAGACAATGGATGGGTTGATGCCATGCAGCTTGAGCTTCTTCAGTTCAAAAAGCAGCAAGTGTGGGAACTGGTTCCTCTACCCCCAGGTAAGTGTGCAATAGGCACTAAATGGGTGTTTAGGAATAAAACAGATGAAAATGGGCAAATTGTCAAGAACAAGGCCAGACTGGTTGTCCAGGGGTTTTCACAAGAAGAAGGTATTGATTATGATGAAACCTTTGCCCCTGTAGCCAGACTGGAGGCAATTAGATTGTTCTTAGCCTATGCTGCATTCCACAATCTTAAAGTTTTTCAAATGGATGTCAAAAGTGCATTTTTATATGGTAAAATAAAAGAAGAGGTTTATGTGTGTCAACCACCAGGTTTTGAGGATAATAAACATCCTGATTGGGTGTATAAACTTGATAAGGCTCTTTATGGGTTGAAACAAGCTCCTAGAGCCTGGTATGAAACACTGTCAAATTTTCTTCTTCAGAATAATTTCACTAGAGGCTCCATAGATAAAACTTTGTTCATTAAGAAAGTGGGTCAGCATAAGCTCCTTGTTCAAATTTATGTTGATGATATTATTTTTGCTTCCTCTGATCCACAGTTGTGTGATGCATTTACAAAGTTGATGCAACAAAAATTCGAAATGAGTGCCATGGGAGAATTACAGTTCTTTCTAGGTCTGCAAATCAAACAAAAGGCTGATGGAACTTTCATTCATCAGTCAAAATACACAAAAAGTCTTTTGGCAAAGTTTGATTTACAACACTGTAAGCCCTGTTCTACTCCCATGTGCAGCACCACACAACTGGATGCAGATCAGAAAGGTAAAGCTGTTGATGAAACACTTTACAGATGTATGATTGGGTCCTTGATGTACTTAACAGCTTCTAGACCAGATATTATGTTTGCAACTTGTGTTTGTGCTAGATTTCAGGCTGCTCCTAAAGAGTCCATTTGATTGCAGTCAAGAGGATCTTTAGATATCTGCAAGGTACTCAATCTCTAGGTCTTTGGTATTCCACTGGGCACTCTTGCAAATTAGTTGCTTTTTCTGATAGTGACTATGCAGGGTGTAAATTAACTAGAAAATCAACTTCTGGTGGATGTCAATTCCTAGGCAACTGTTTGGTTTCTTGGCAGAGTAAGAAACAAACATCTGTTGCTACATCCACTGCTGAAGCCGAGTACATTGCTGCTGCAAGTTGTACATCTCAGGTACTCTGGCTTCAGAATCAATTACTGGATTATGGCATTACAGAGACTAAGACTCCATTACTAATGGATAGTGCTTCAGCTCTTTGTATCGTCAAGAATCCAGTCCAGCACTCTAGGACCAAACATATTGAGATCAGACACCATTTTATTAGGGATTGTTTTGAAAAAGGTCTGATTGATCCAAAGTTTGTTCCTAGTGCTGATGAGCTTGCAGACATATTTACTAAGCCTTTGGACAGTTCAACTTTCCAAAACCTAGTGTTAAGGCTTGGTATGCTGCAGCTAGAATAAGTGACAACTACTGATGATCTCAGTCAACAAGTACTGATGAGCATTCGTATACTACTGTCACAAATAAGTACTGCAGTTCTTTTATCCTCAGTAGTTTTCACAACTACTGAAGACTAAATTACTTAAAAGTACTGAAGTACTCATCTGTTGAACAGAACTAATGTGGTTACAACTACTGATGTAGTTACAACTGCTGATGTCAGAATAACAGATAAGTACTGATGACCTATGAAACATCTGAAACTCAGACAAAGTCTGATGAAGTGTTGAGGTCAGAATGAAACAGCTGATGAGCTAAGAATTGACGACAACAGCTGATGAGAAAATTTTCTCTTCAGTTGTTTCTACAACAGCTGCTTCACTTACAACTGAAGCCAACACCATGTCTTCAGTAGTTTCACAACTACTGATGACTAATACCAAGTCTTCAGTTGTTACAACTTCTGAAAGTTAAAACCAGGTCTTCAGTTGTTTTCAAACAACTGATGACAGCACCAACACTTTCAGTCGTTTTATATCAGCCTTTGTCTTACCCTATAAATACCTAACCTACTTTCAGACGTTTCATTAGCCGTTTTCCGTCCTTCACTCTCTCACCAATGGCGACCATGAAACTCAAACCCAGACACAACTGTGTTGCCTACCTCTCAAAATCGGCCTTCTGGAACAAATTTGATAACGCCATCGATCTTATGGTAGATTCCCAGTACCGAACCGCGTTTCTTCTGAATCCTACCATATACCCCGATTCCCTAAGCCAGTTCTGGACCAACGTCTCCGTGCAAACTAGTGAGAATGATAGCCAAATCACTCTCCAGTCGTTGGTCAACCAGAAACAGGTGGTCATCACTCCGGACATCATTCGACAAACCCTAGATCTACATGATGCCACCTGTGTCACAGAATACCCGAAAGGCACAACCGATATGTCTTTCATCAACAACGGGTATGAAGGAGACTTAAGTGCTACCACCATTATGAAGAAGCACTTCCATGATGCTGAACGTCTTATCTTCCACATGGTGAATGTCTGCCTTGCACCAAAAACCTCTTCATGGGATCAAATGTCTTCCCGATGGCAACAGGTATTATACTCTATCTTTGAACGACAAACTTTAAATTTTTCTGAGATAGTGTTTATGGAACTAAAGGATCTGGCCTTGAAACCTGTGGCAAACAGATGGATATTATATCCCAGGTTTCTCATGGCCATAATTTTAACACAGCTAAAATCAGACGGCCTTGTTGGCCTTGGAGTCCCTGCTCCGGCTGTATTGCCTGAAGTATACTCCAGGCACAACTCTGACCCTACAATGAAAGGGGCTGCCCGGCTGCTCAAACCCAAGCAGCGGGAACCCACAGCCTCCACTTCCAGATCCAAAGTCCCCACCAAACCCAAAACCAAAAAGCCCAAAAAGGCTACTCAGGGAGATGAGTCCCCTGAGGATGCCCCTGTAACACCAATACAGGAAACACTTACTGGTTCTAACCCCCAGTAGTGTCCAAGACTCCACCAACCGTAGCCGCTCAGGCATCCTCTCAACAGGATCCTGATGCAACCAAATTGGGGATACCACAATGCTGGAACCTATCTCAATTGAGAAGGTTACCATTGAAGAGCACCAGTCACCCCGGGTGCAATCTGCTTCAACCCTATCTCCAAATGCAACCGCCCCTCAAAGCCCAACATTTATTGTTGCACAAGTGTTGAGTCAGCTGCATTCCTCTCCTCCTCCCCAGACACCAATTACAATGGGGAGAACATCTGAGGAAGAGGACCAAAATGCTGCTGATAACCCACAGCACAGGGGTTATAATGTTCAATCTCCCCGTGTAGAGGAGGAGGTTAGAACATCTGGTGAGGCTGCCACTTCTACTGATTCAGCAAATGAACAGGATGAAGTTGGTAACATCTCTAAGACCTCACCAGAGGCAACTGCCGATGAAGGACTCAGTCCTGAGGCAGGAAGTCCCCAGAACCAAGAACAAGGGGCACATGCTACAACTGATCTACACTCAGGGCATGTACATCCTGATTCAATCAGGAGGTCAGGTGATTCAGCAAAAACTGATGATGACCTGGGCTTTTTCTATGATGTCTTAGCCCATAACACAATCCTTGAGGCTGAGGTGAGCAGACTCAAAGAACTGCTTGCCAAAATGTCTCAGGATCAAAGTCCATCTGCCCCAATAAACCCACAGATGGCACCTTCATCTGAAGGTTTCCCAAACACTCCGCCACTTCACTCAACTGAGCCACCAGCCACTGTTGTTGGCACCACCTCTCAGGGACAGAACCCCTCTGAGCAGATGGTTGCTACATTTCAAACTTCCTTACCTCTCATCACTCCCATCATCAATGAGATTGTACATAAAGCCATTGATGAGAGGATCTCCTCGACTCTAAAAACACTTGTTGATGATGCTGTGCAAAGAAGCTTTCTGCCATTCAAACCCCTGAACCCAATGCACCCAAAAAGGGGGAGTCTAAGGTAGTGAAAGAAGGAAAGAGAAAGAGAGTGGAAGAGGATAAACAACAAGAAAAAGAACAGGAAAAACAGCTGATCACATACAAGAGAAAGAAAAGTGCTGAACTCAAAAGCCTGATGAAGAGAAATCATTGGAAGATCTGATTAAAGAAGCTGATGAAGCTCACAGCAGATCAATGGACAAATAATAGATCAACTCTTCAGACAGGGCTTTGATACAGCCACATTAGACACTGAGATCAGAAGGCTGGAGATTAATGAGATACAAGAAAGATGGGCCAGTTATAGTGTAATGGAAAGGGAGAGGTTGGAGATAATGATCCGGTTTATTGCAAAATACTTGGGAAGATCATTAATTGAGATTAAATCATGGACCAGAGACAGTATTCTGGCAATAACCACCAGAATCTGTGCTTCTGAAGAATTCAACAAGGGGTTGATTATAGAAGCCTTAGACGAAGCAGGTGCTGGGAAGAGAACTGATATGGCCAAGCTTTCCAAAGCCAAACTCACCATAAAAATGCTAGATCAGCCTTCCCAAACTCCCTCTCAAAAACAACCAACCCCACAACTCTCCAAATCAACTCAACCCTCAAAACCAACTCCCTTACCCCAAAAACCACCTCAAACCACATCCAGTGATGCACCCAGAAGGAGGAGAAGGGTGTTGAGGATGGTAGAAGAAGAAGAAGAAGAAGATGATGAAGAAGATAGTCTGCCAATCTCTGCTGTTCTAAAATTACCTGAGCCCAGAAGTCAACAAATGATAACACCAGACTTTCAGAGGCAAATGGTGAAAGTTAAGATTGAAGAAGAAGAACACAGAAACAGCACGATGAGCAACTTTTGAAGATGATTGACAAAGAGTTTCCTCAGTCATCATCTATACAAGCCATGAAGAAACATGCTCAAAGGCTGTATGCTCTCAGGTATACCTTTCAATATCAAAAGGAGAGAGTAAGGATTTGGCCAGACCCCAGGGTTAGTTCTAGAATTCATAAGAAATCCATACCAAGTAGATACAATGGCCAAGTGAGAAAGACCATAGATGCTGCTATTATGTTGGCCATTGTAGTCTCACCCTGGGAAATACTTGAAGACTTCAAGAGAGCCTACAAGTCAAAGATGACCCCTCAAACTCTAATGGAGAACAAAATGGTCAAGAAGGGGTTGTTATACAAGAGGCTTGAAGAGATCAAGAAAATGAACTCCAGTTGTTATTAGAAGGGACTCACCCAGATGAGTTTGCTTACAGAGAGATAACAACTGTTGAGTTGAAAAATGGAAAGACGATAAAGTACTTATCAGAGTACTATGGCCCAGAGTTCTTCTTCGAAGGAGAAGCAGAAGAACTCACTAAGGAGGAACAAGTTGTTCTCCTTGAGGCCTACGTCAGAGAGTCTTATAGACTCATCAATGGGAAGTAGGTTTCATGGTTGGGATAACAGCTCTGTGTCCAGTTCCCCAAGACAGAGTTCCCTTCCATCCTTTGACATTCACATCTACTGAAACCTGTTCCCTGGCCTGTGCTTATCCGATATCTCTAAAGCTGATCAAGAGAGTATTTCTGCCAAGAATAAGTGGGACCTCAATAAGCTTAAAGGTTTTGGCTGCATTGGTTCAGGGGGAGTTTGTTGGACCAAAAGAACCAATGAGCCTGATCAGAAAAACCTTTAAGTCCCACGGACATTACAACAACTGAAGTAGTCTGCAACAGCTGAAGACATCAGCTGATAACAAGGTCTGAAGACAAAGTCTGAAGTGAAAGAGCTGAAGACAAAGTCTGAAGTGAAGAGCTGAAGACAAAGTCTGAAGTGAAAGAGCTGAAGACAAAGTCTGAAGTGAAAGAGCTGAAGACAAAGTCTGAAGTGAAAGAGCTGAAGACAAAGTCTGAAGTGAAAGAGCTGAAGACAAAGTCTGAAGACAAAAGCTGAAGACAAAGACTGAAGACCAAGTGTCAGATGATTGTCACAACAGCTGAAGAAGACCTCTTCAGTAGTTGTGATGGTTTCCTTTCAGTAGTTGTAGTTTCTTTTCTGTACTTATAGTTTCAGTAGTTTTATGTTTCTTCGTGTACTTAGAATAATCTGAGATGTTCTCAGTTGTTGTGAACATTCTCAGTAGTTTGCTTACTTTCAGTAGTTTGTAATAATTCTGTTAGATGTCACTATCAAGTGACATCAGCAGACGTCACATTCCTATATATAAGGAATGCTGACCTAATTGTAATCTGTGCAGCTTAGGAAAACCTAGCAGCCGCCACACCGAAGCATGTTGCATGAATGTTATTATCTCTTTGCAGAAAACCCTATATCTATATAACCGTGTACTGTTCCATTGAATATTTATTGTGTTCTTGCTATATTTGCTTAATTCTTGCTCTAATTCCGCTGTGATTCAACTCTAATTGATCAAACTTAGATCACTGATCCTAACAAACCTCTATAAGGGGGTGGACTTGTAACACCTGAAAATTTATTATGAAAGAATAAAGACAAAAGGAGAAGTTACAAAGTGGAGGGGCTAAAGTGTACAAAAGAACAAACATTATTATCTTATGTTTAAAAGAAGCATGTCCGCCCACTATCACCTTTCCACCCACTCTCTGTCGGCTGCAAAAGGGAAAAGAAGAAAAGAGAAGTGTTCGACCGAAGAAGAAGAAGAAGATTCAGCTTGAAGTGAGTTTTTGTGTGTTTTGTTCGATTTCAGCGAGCTTTTAGCTTCGGGACCGATTCTTATGTGTTCTTTTGTGTTTGGTTTTGTGTTTTGGCATTTGAACTCCTGGATGCTCTCAGGTTTGGAGGAGTTTTACTCGAAAGGAGTAGAGGTGAGTTCTAGATCCCCTCTTTTGAAAGTTTTCTGATTATTTGGGGTCGGTATGCATATGTAACTGGTGTTTTTCAAAACAAGATATGATTTTTCATGTATGGTGTGAGCGATGTTGATGATATGGTATGTTATGTGCTTCTCTTGTTGATTGTTTAGAGTTTATGATGTTCTAAGTGTTAGACTGATAGATTTAAGTTGTGTTCATATTAGAATGATGATTGGGAACTGATAATGGCATAAGTTGAGTCGCAGGTTAGTTTTTATGTTCATCCGTATTTAACAGAAAGTCTTTTGTTCACGCACATGTGTTAAAGTCTTCATGCACATTGGTTAAAGTCTTCATGCGCATTTGTTAAAGTCTTCATGCACATTTGTTAAATTATTCATGTGCATTTGTTAAAGTCTTCATGCGCATTTGTTAAAGTCTTCATGCGCATTTGTTTAGTGTTCATCCGCATTTGTTTTGCCCATGCGCATTTGCTAAGTGTTCATCCGCATTTGTTTTGCCCATGCGCATTTGCTAAGTGTTCATCCGTATTTGTTTTGCCCCTGCGCATTTGCTAAGTGTTCATCCGCATTTGTCTAACCTCATCCGCATTTGTCTAAAGACTTGGGATTTTCTGGAAGTTTTGGGAACAGGATTAAAGTATGGAGAACTTCTATATAAGGAAAGATTATGCTTGTTTAAGGATTATTGTGCTTGGTTCTTTCTTATGTGCTGCTTTTCTGTGTCTATAACATTTTCATGTTATGTGATTATGTAATGTGTATCTTAATAAGTATTATCCATAACAAGTGGACACGAAAGCAAAAAAGAGAATAATGAAACTTAATGAATGTTACCCCAGGCCCTTACGATGAATGAAAAGCCATGCAAGCAAAATGAATGGAGGTGCATGACCTTTTTGTCGTTAGCTCAACTAATGTGCGGCTGTGTAGCCCATGAGGATGCGCATATGGGGTCTAATCCTGGGGATTGACCACGGAATGAATGGGATCCTGGTTCATGAGCAGGCTTCGTGCCTAGCAGTGTGGATCAACTATCGATGGGTTAGCTATCAGGATAAACGTTTGCCGACAGGGGTTCTGCATTTGTTGCTAACCAACAATGTAGGCTCTTGCTTTGTGCAATCCTAGTTAATGAAAGAGAAAGATAATGAAAGAAAGAAAGATAATGAATCACTTTACGATTGATTATGTATATTGATGAATGATCACCAAATGAAATTTACAAAGTGTATTTCTCTATTTATTAAAGTAGAACTCACTCAGCAACGCTGACTTTTTATATGCATATCAGTTGGCAGGTGAGGATGTTTCTTAGGATGGCACGCGGGTGAGGCTACTTGGCGGGCAAAGACTGGCATCCATTCATGCACGATGATATTGTTGTTTTGTAATACAACTGAAATATTCTTTTGTAACTTTAAAAATACAATGATGTATTATTTAGTAATATTAAGTATTAATCCATGAATGGGTTTTGATAACTTAATCCGCTTTGATATTTTTATGAAATGTAATTATCTTATATGAAAAATGTTGCGATTGTCCAACTGTGAGGTCTCCAGGAACAGGGCCTTACATATGGTGGTCGAAACTGAAGAAGTTGGTGATTGAGGAGTTTTGTCCTCATAGGGAGTTGGATAAGATTGAAAGGGAGTTCCTACAGCTAGAGGCGGGAACCATGACACATAAGCAGTATACGATGAAGTTCAATGAGATGGCAAGGCTGGTGCCAGAGCAAGTGACATCCGTGTCATGAAAGATCAAGAGATACATCTAAGGTCTGCTAGTAGACATCCACAGACACATGATCACCACTTGGCTAGGTATGTTTAGGTTGGTAGTTGATTTGGTAGGGATACTGTATGATGAGCAAGAGGTTGCGGCAGTGGTGGATGTGAAGAAGAGGTGGAACAACGGCAATAACGTGAATGGGAAACGTACCAACAGTGGTCGTTTTGTAGCTGGTGGTAAAGAGGTAAGATTGGATGGTCGAAAGGTGTCAACAGGGGGAGAGATGGCATGCAAGAAGTATGGGAGGGATCATGTAGGGGAATGTAAGTAGGGATCGAATCTCAGATTTAAGTGTGGGAATGAGGGCCAATTGGCAAAGGACTGTGGAGTGGTGAGGTCTTATAACTGCGATGAGTCAGGGCATATGAGTTGAAAATATAAGAACCCAAGGGCTAAGATCTCCGGGGCAAAGAAGGGAGTGGAGAAAGAGAAGGAGGGGCAGAAAGCCAAAGCCGTGGCATTCAATATCACCCAGGAGGAGGCTAGGGTGGACCCTGATGTTATGTCAGGTACATTCCTAGTAAACTAAACTTGTGCCTTTGTACTCATTGATTCTGGTGCTAGTAGGAGCTTTAGTTTTGCTGCCTTTTGTGATAAGTTGCCTGTTAGATGTAGAAAGATTGATGTGCCCTTTGATGTTGAAACTACCATTCGTAAGTCCACCAGGATATCTGATATGATACAGGATTGTGATATTGAATTGGAAGGCCATAGGTTCTCTGCTAGGCTATTCTTGATGACCTTAGGTGGGTTTGTTTTAGTCCTAGGGATGGAATGGCTAGCAGCCTATAACACCAATATCAACTATGGTAATAAGCTGATTCGACTGACCGCACGATGGGAATTCAGTAACGATTTATGGCGATAGAGTTTGTACGGTCCCGAAAGTAATTTCAATGATTATGGCTGAGAAGTGCATGAGACATGGATGTGGTCCCTATCTAGCCTATATGAAAGATGTGGATGCGTTAGTACCATAATTTTCAGACGTACCGGTCATGTATGACTTCCCTGACGTATTTCCAGAAGATCTACTAGGTGTGCCTCCTGACCACGAGATCGAGTTCTAAATTGATCTGCTACCTAGTGCTCCACTTCTTGCTAAGGCACCATATCATCTAGCTCCCTTTGAGATGAAGGAACTGATGAATTAGTTTCAAGAGTTGCTGGATAAGGGGTGCAATCAACCAAGTATTTGTCCGTGGGGTGCTCCTGTCTTATTCGTGACAAAGAAGGATGGTAGTATGAGGATGTGCATTGACTACCTTGAGCTGAACAAGTTAACAATGAAGAACCGGTATCCGTTACAAAGGATTGACGACTTGTTCGATCAGCTCTAGGGTGCCAGCTGGTTCACGAGGATAGACCTTCAATCGGGTTACCATCAACTGAAGGTGAATGAGCGGGATATCCCTAAGACAGCTTTTTGCACGCGTTATGGACACTACAAGTTAGACAGATCGGTGATCGTATTCAACGATGATATACTAATCTACTCCAAGAGCGAAGAGAAGCATGCCTGTCATCTCAAGGAAGTACTAGAGACACTTTGAAACAAGAAGTTATACATGAAGTTCTCTAAATGTGCAATCTGGCTATAAGAAGTCCAATTTCTTGGCCGTGTGATTAATCCTGAAGGGATAATGGTGGACCTTGCGAAAGTCGAAGTTGTAATGTAATGGAAATCACCAAGGATGCCATCCGAGATCCGTAGCATCTTGGGTTTGGTAGGTTACTACAAGAGATTTATTCAAGACTTCTCTAAGGTGGCTACCCTGTTGACTAAGTTGACCCGTAAGGATGTGAAGTTCGAATGAGGTTCAGATCAGGAGGTGCCTTTCAAGAGTTGAAGACGAGGTTAACGCAAGCCCCTGTCTTGACATTGCCTGAAGGGATTGATGACTTGGTGGTATATTTGGATGCTTTGCATCTGGGCTTAGGCTGTGTGTTGATACAACGAGGGAAGGTTATAGCCTATGCATCCCGACAGTTGAAGATCCATGAGGTTAACTACCCTACCCATGATTTGTAGTTGACGCCTGTGGTCTTTGCATTAAAGATTTGGAGGCACTACTTGTACGGGATGAAGTGTACCATCTTTACTGATCACAAGAACCTAAAGTATTTCTTTGAACAAAAGGATCTTAACATGAGGCAAAGAAGGTGGTTAGAGTTGATCCCGGACTAAGTTTGCGAAATTCACTATCATCTGGGCAAGGCGAACGTGGTTGCTGATGCCCTTAGTCGAAAGGAACTACTTGGACCGATTCGAGTGAAGACTTATCAGCTGATTGTGACGCCCGATGTCATGGGACAGATCAGAAAGTTTCAAGATGAGGCATTGAAAGATGATAGGATAAAATCCTAGCAGATGAAGGGGCAGATATCAGAGTTGGGGGAGAACACTCTTGGTGTTAGAACCCAATTCAGGCAGATGTGGATTCCTCACTATGGGGATTTGAGGGGAAGGATTATGGTTAAAGCTCACAAAACTTGGTATTCCATTCATTTCGATGCTACAAAGTTGTATCATGACTTGAAGAAGGATTACTGGTAGCCGGGATGGAGCGTGACATGGTGGAGAATGTGTGTAAGTGGCTAACTTGTTTGCAAGTGAAGGTAGAACATAAGAAACCATACAGAAAGATCCAACCTTAGGATATACCTGAATGGAAGTGGGAAAACATCACAGTGGACTTCATCATAAAATTGCCTCTTACTCATCGGAAAGGTTGGCGGATCTGTTCATCAAGGAGATTGTAACTCGTCATGTTGTGCCCGTATACATTGTTTCTGATAGAGACACTTGGTTCATATCCAAGTTTTGGAAGAAATTCCATGACGTGATAAGAATGAGGTTACACGTCAGTTCTACTTATCATCCACAGACGGATGGTCAGTTAGAAAGAACGATACAGACGTTGGAGGATATGCTTAGAGCATGTGTTATTGATTTTGTAGGAGGTTAAGATGAACACTTACCGTTAGTAGAATTTTCATACAACAACAGTTACCATGCTAGCATTGGTATGCCTCTTTATAAAATGGTGTACGGTAGGAAGTGTAGAATGCCTATATGCTAGGGAGACATTAAGCAGAAGGAATTAGGGAGTATTGAAGTGATCAAGGCCATGACAAAAAAGTTGGAAAGGATCAAGGCCTTTATGAAAGGGGCAAAGGATCAGCAGAAGTCTTACGCTGATAAGTGAAGAAGGCCGATTGAGTTCCAAGTGGGGGATAAGGTAATGTTGAAGGTATCTCCTTGGAAAGGGATTATTTGGTTTTAAAAGCAAGGAAGGTTGTGCCCGAGGTATATTGGGCCATTCAAAATCATCTCGTAGGTAGGAGAGGTGGCTTATAAGTTAAAGCTACCCGATGAGCTAAGTGGAATACATCTGACATTCCATGTGTCTCATCTGAGAAATTGTTTGGCAGATGATGACATAATCATGCCACTTAAAGATATCGAGGTGGATGAACGGTTGAGGTACGTGGAACAGCCGGTGCCATTCTCGATCGAAAAGAGAAGCGTTTAAGGAATAAAGTGGTTCCACTTGTGCGAGTACAGTGGAGGCACAGAAAGGGATCAAAGTCCACATGGGAGACTGAGGAAGAGATGAGGCCTCAACCTCAAATTTATTAATCCGTTATGCCTCAACATCAAGTTCAACAAGCCTTTGTTGCCACTTCAAATCCTTTGAAACAAACCGTCTAGATTGCTCAAGACTATCTTGCACTATTTATTAACTTCATGTCTAGTTATGAAGCTTTCATAACTAGATGACTGAATGCTCCAAATTTTTTCTGGATGATCTGCAATAAGTTAACACTGACGATGTTGAAGAAAATGATATTAAATATCAAATGGCAATGGTGGTTTATCATGCTATAAAGTTTGCTAGAAGAACTAGGAGGAATATGCTTGTAGTAAACACTTCTAGCAAGGATGGCTTTGATAAGATAAATTTAAGATGCTACTACAGTGTAAAACTCGGCATTTTGCTAGGGAATGTACGGAACCAAAAATTAATCCAACTGAAGGAGGGAAGAGGATGGTAACTATTAAATTTGAAACCAAGATTAGTAAAGCACGAACTTCAAGCAGTAACAAAGCTCTAGTCTCTCAAACTAATAATGAGTTCGACTAGTTAGACGAAATGGAGATTTAGGATGTTAAAATATCCACTGCATTGTTTGCTAAGATAAAGAAAGAAGAAACTAAAGTGAAATCAGAGAACTTATTTGCTAAATTTGTCTCTGATGATCTACTTGATGGAGTGTTTGCTAAAAGTGGTAAAAATGAATTAGGAAGAAATGATGATCAGACTTAATCAAGAAATGAAGAAAGTATAGAGACTGAACAAAGAGGTAATCATCAGTCTGATGAAGTAAAAGATTTTGTTGATGAGGTTGAAGATAAATTGCAACACCCCAAAAATTTCAAGAAAAGAAGAGGACTTCTCCCACGAGAACCCTTTGCGAAAAGTTGAATTGGGTATAAATAGCTGAGAACACCCATTTGACTCCATAATTCAGGCGAATAGTGCTGTTGGTCGAGAGAGAAAGCGGCTGTGTATTGATAGAAAGTAAAGAATTGAAGGATTGAAGGTATGTAACTCGTGTTATGTACTAAGAATGGATTTTGATGAATGTAACGCGTTAATGTTTAGTTTTCATTCGGAAAGGGCTTTCGGGAAGGTCTTGTTTGTGCTTGATCTTCAAAAAGTAGGTTTCTAGCCCCTTTTTATGCAAGTTTTTACGTTGTGGGGCTATTATACTTACTAAAATGCTTGTTTATACTTGTGATGATGTTGTTTATGGTGTTGAGCATGTTAGAACAACCTTAGACGTGATAATATTGATTTAGGCATGAAATTTGTAAGTTCTCACGTGATATGATAGTTCTTGCATGATAGATAAGCTCTCACACTACTGAGATGACTTGACGTGTAGGGTTTGGCCTTAGTAAGGTTCTCGTGTGAAAGGGAAGTTCTCGCGGGAGATTATTATATTTTATGTTTATGTTCTCGCATGACTTGCTATTATATGTGTTATGTAATCTTTTCACATTTAAACGGTTTTCAAAACGATATGTTTTACGATATGACATTACCTGGTATGTTATGTATATGTAAGTAAAGTATCATGTAATAAAAGTGAAAGATAACGATAATGAAAAGTGGAACATAACGAATGAATGAAAGTCTTCCAAGCAAGATGAATAGAGGTGCATAACCATGTTGTTGTTAGCTCAACTGAAGTGTGGCTTAGCGAGCCCATGAGGATGCGCTTCATGGGTCCAATCCTTAAGATTGACCAAACGATACAAGATCCTTGTCGCTTTACCCCGTTACTGTAGTCAGCTTAGTGCACAATATATGGGGGTTTATTTATAAGCCTCGGCATAGTACCAGCTTCGTGTATAATGTTGGGGGTTTAGCATATGTCATGATCTAGATATAGTGAAAGATAACAATGAATGAACGAAAGGATGAAAGATGATGAAAGATAATTAATAAATATTATCAAGTTGAATGTATGATGTATATTCAAATACGAAAGTAAAGGAAATGTTTAAACTAAAGTAAAGTATTTTATTATAAAAACCTGAACACACTCAGCATCGCTAACTTTTGTATGCATAGTTTGTATGTAATTAATGATGCTGAGGAGGTGCAGGCATAGACGTGGAAGCTACTGGGATAGTTCAAGTCTAGCATCCATATTTTTAGGAATGTTATTGTATTAATACAATTTTTGATATAAAGAAAATGACATGATAATTTGACACAAGTTTACTATTTTATGAAAAGATACATTTTCCTCTACAAATGTTACGCTTTAAATGTTTTATGTTATGAATAACTAGATGTGAGGCTTCTCGGGAACAGGATCTTACATAAACTGATTGCAAATGCTGTTGAGATTACTCCGGCAAACATAGAGATAAAACAATTTGTTATGGATGTTGTTGAGACGACTCCAGCAAGTGTTGATTCTCAAAAGGTGGAAGCTGTCTAGATTATTCTTGCCATTTTTACAGAAGGAGAAGTGAAGGATGATGAAATCAACAAAGGATGATTATGAACTTTAAGAACAATAAGAGCATAATCAGGTTGATTCCCCCAAGGATCTTTTCAAATCTCTCAATAAATATAACAATAGATTGTTATATTGTATTCAACAAACAATAATTATAGTGCGAAAACCCATGATTAATGCTATGATATCAGTGTGTGTGTGTGTGTGTAATTGCTAGTGATTGAAATGCTTTGAATGATAATAAACTGCTTGATTATATTGATTGTTTAAAAGCTTACAAAGGATTAGTGTACTATGCTATTTATAGCCTATACAGATAGCTATGTATAATAACAAAAATACCCTAATGTAAACGAAAATTATATAAAAATCCTAAGTCTAAGTCGTCCGCTGTGGATGATAAACTGTCCGCTGTGGATGCTAAGTCATCCATTGTGGATGTTGAATAAGTTGTCTATTGTGTTTTAGATGTTGTCTGCTGTGAACACTTGTTATATGTTCGTCTTATTAGTTTTCCGCTGTGGAGTGTTCATCCGGTGTGGATTGAACATTCGGTATGGACTGTTCATCAGCTGTGGACTTTGGTCATCCGCTGCATGAGTTGGTCATCCGTTGTAGACACTTGGAAGTTGTTCTTCATCCGCTGCATGGACTTGGTCATCTGCTGTGGGAATTTCTTCATCCGCTGCCGACACTTGTCAAAATTTATTTTATCTACAAACCTAAAAAAGAAATTTAACCAATAATTAGTGTATGTTATGAATGTTAATGATGCTAATCTGTTAGTTAATGATTTTTTGAATGTTAGAACACATTATGTTTGATTATGGTAAGCATTATCCTATTAATGCACTTGTTGAGTCCAACAATACTCCCCCTAAGGATGATGTTGCCATCACTTTAATGTTTGCTTATTAATGTTTTGTTTGTTAGTAATAATGAGTGTGTGCTTGTGTTTGATATGAATGATTGTATTGATTGTGTGATTGACTTACAATGTTTGATTACATGTTTGTATGTTATGCATGATTGACTAATTGACTGTATGTTCTGATTAGATGTTTGATTACTTGCTTAGATGTATGATTGTATGATTACATGTATGTTTGAATGAATACATGATTTAGTCTTATGCATGTTTGCATGATTGAATGATAGTATGTTTTTTGATTACACATGTGTAAACAGATTGTAATGTATGTGTTGATTTGTATATGTTTGCTTGTATAACGAATTACTTGTATGATTGATATTATGTATGTTTATATGCATGATATCCATGTATGATTGTTTGTTTGTCCTGTTTGATTTGTTAGAAATGTTAGATATGTATGTTTGTTTTCATTTTGTCTATTTGATTGTTAGTGAACCTTTAGGAATGAGAAGGACCAGCTTCTTCTACATTCTTTTGCACTTCTGATGTGGCCTTTAATGCTTCTTCAACATCTCTCTCAATTTCTTGATCCTTTTAAGCTTATTTCATTTTATCAGATAGTGGAGTGATCCTCGGTGCATTTTTGCATTTTACAATATGCTCAACAAAATAGTCAACAACACTCTTTTGATCCTCATATTTGCTTTGAATAGTTAGATGAACCAGCTATTCAAGTGTAGATTTGTCTAGGCTCTACACATCAATGTTGCTATGTGGTTACAATATGTTTGCCCTTTAGATCTCAAGGTTGTTCTTGTCTGATATCCTCATGCTAGTTATGCCTTCAATGTGTGTTAGGGGTTACTGATTTGATCTTTGTTTGAGTGCAACATTCACATACACAGCCCCCAAAATTCTTAACATGTGTATGAAATAATAGCAATCTCCCTTGCATAGTACATCTTCTATTGCAGGGAATGTCTTGGTTTTCAAAAATGATACATCGGATGGATGAAGGAGCTTGATTTCCATATGATCAAACCACCTTATGTTTGATGCTTCTTTACCTTCTAGCTTTCTCTCCAATACCAATTCAAAATGTGTTTCATCATAGTATCACTTGGTAATTGGATGATTGTACAGGTTACCATCAATCTTATTCATGATTAACTTTAAATCTGATGGTCTTAATTGATATCCAACTCTTTCCAATAATTCACTATCAATATGAGATGATGATTGTTCTTCAAATTGTTTCTTTTGTTTACTTGCTGACAGTTGCTCTCTTCATAACTTGGCCAAATGAAGCTTATCTTCTTTGCCTGCTTTTGCCTTCATCTCATGATGATGTCTATTCATATAAGATCTCAAGATATGATAGAAATCTGCTCTCCTGGGAATGTTTATGTGATTGACCATCCTCAATTGTATCAGGTCCAATCTGTCTTCATAGCTTAATAATCCCACTTGAGATATGTATGATAAGTATTGGACAAGTGCAGATACTCTTTGTATAAGTACAGCATCCCAGATTTCATCATAGTTCCATGATACAATCTTTCTCTCATCAGCAGATGCTGTTAGAGTGATTTTATCATATAACATTACAAAGTCAGTGTTTGCATAGATCATCGCTCTTACCTCATTTCCTTCTGGCCATAGCCTGTGAGGCATGAATTGCCTAGGCTTTTCTATAGGATGAAGCTCAGGTGGAACTTGATGATAGGTTGATAGAGATGAGGCTGGATATGGTTTAGAGATTTGTGGCTTTAGAGCATTGGCCAACATGTTCTTGTAGATATCTCTTGCCATGTCTTTCATCTGTGATAAAGAACTGCCAGCATATGACCTGTATGGTATTCTTGTCTAACTCAACCAGCTTTTCACCTGGGAGTAGCTCATTTTGCCTATTTGAGGATCTTTGGGCAGATTCTTCTGAAACTCTTATTGATCTTTAATTTACTTATATATTTTGTATGTTTGTTCTTGTTCATCTTTCATGACTTCTTGAAAGTCTTTGAGCAAGTCTTTAACCTCTGAGAGGTTAAGATGTTTGAATGATTCATAAGGAAATCCTCTAGCAGTTAACTCGATTCCCATTAAAGTTTTTGGATCATCTGAGAAGAGTTCGTGTATGTTTTGCATAACATCTTCATCTCTATCTTCGTCTTCATCATCAGAATCACACAAGATGATTATAGGCTGTTGATCATGAGTTTGATCAATTTCACCTTCTTCTAGAGATGCAGCCTTAGAGGTTTCATCATCATCCACTGGTTCAACTTTGACTTTCAACAGCTTTGATTCAGGTTCTTCTTGTTCTTGAACCTGTTACTTTCCATTCTTCAAAGAACTAGGTATAACCTCTTTCTTTTTCTTTCATATGTTTTTAAAGAAGGCTGTGATGATGATGAGGATTGATCTTTAGTTGGTTTGGGTTGTTCTTTCAAGGATTCAGCAAATTGTTTGATTAGTTCTTTTTGCTTTTCAGATAGTGGATCTATAGGCATAACACTTGTTTTACTGGTTTGAGATTCTGTAGTGTGGAAATGCTGTTTGAGAATGGGTGAATAATGTATGTTTTCAAAAGGGTTTTCCTCATCAAACAGTTGATCCATAGAGTATGACTCTTCTAGAATAATGAGTACTAATTCTGTATGTTGTTCTTGAGAGCTTGTTTCTTCTGCTTGAGTCCTAATCTGTTCTTTAAAGTTATCACTCAGGTCATGTTCTTGACCTTCTGAATGTTCTTCTTCATTCAGCTGAGTGTTTGTATGTTCT
This sequence comes from Flaveria sonorensis, assembly GCA_025506505.1. Classification (NCBI taxonomy): domain Eukaryota; kingdom Viridiplantae; phylum Streptophyta; class Magnoliopsida; order Asterales; family Asteraceae; genus Flaveria; species Flaveria sonorensis. The sequence goes on from CM046433.1 coordinate 23,961,630, forward strand.
AGCTCTCTGTTCAGTCTTCTTATCTCTTCTTCTTCAGCATAGATCTTCTTCTTCAATTCATCTATTTATGAATCTTTGGCATCTATCTATTCAGTTAGATAGGCAACATCTAATCTGGTGTTGTTTAAATCTTGATCTTTTGCCTTCATTTCTTCCTTTGATTGTTTTAGTTGTTGTTCCAGGAATTAAACAATCAACTTTTGAGCCTTTTGATCTGCGGAGAGCTTCTCTATCTCATCATCTTTGTTTTTGAGCATTTCCTTCAACTTCTTAGCTCCATTGTTTGACTTCTCAATCAACTTATTATGCTTAGTGAATGAAAACACTTTAGAGTATTCAATCTCATTCTCTGTTGGAATCTCACTGCCCTGTTCTTTACCTTTAACAGGTTCAGCAGTGCTTTGCTGTCCTAGATCATGTTCTTGAGCTGATGAGGTGCTAACTTCTTCTTGTTGACTTGCGTGTTCTCCCAAGGATGCATAGAAAACAATGTTTGTTGATCAGAAAAGGTTGGGCTTTGTGGTGGTGAAGGCATGTAATGCTCAAATTGAGATTCTTATTGTTCTTGTTGAATGAATGGTTCTGGTTCAGGAGCAATTGGATCTATATGATCTATGATTGGCTCAGGCTCATGAGCAGCTTGCTCTTCTTGTATGATTGGGACAAGCTGTATGATTGGTTGTTGGTGAATCACATTTTGAAACATCATGTGAGGCTCACCTTGTCCTGGAATCCTCATGAAAATGTCTAGTACAGGGAGGTTATGATCAATCATGTGAGCAGGAACAGGCACTTCAGCTCCATGATACAGACTTGATTTGATCTTTGTGAAAACATGTTCATTGAAGTGAACAGGATAAAAAATGGCACCTTCTCTTGGGATATCTGGTAGGAGATCATCAATAATCAAGTAAAGGAATCTTGGAAACATCTGAAACTTGTTCCTCACCTCAGTTAAGTTGTAGACCATCCTATTTAATACTTGTGTAGCAAAGTTGAATGGTCCCTTTGCAATGATGCTTGCAATGGCTGAAGAGCTCCTCAGAGAAGTGGCATCCCAGCCAGTCTTTCTGTTTGTCATAGTCTTTTGGTATGTATGCATGAATAATCCAAATTGGGCACACATGTATGATTTCTTGATTTGTTTCCTATCTATGGTACCAGTGTAGGTTATTTGCCTGAAAACATGTAACATATAGTTTTCATCAAATTCTACTGGTCCTTCAGCATCTTCATTTCCAAGCTATAATACTCTCTTGATTACTTCTTCAAAGATAGTAATCTGATGATCATGAACTATGGAGACTACTACTTGCTCATCATTCATTTGTTCTAGATGAGCATGAGTCCAAAATTGGACTATGTGATCCTCATAAATCTCAGGCTTGGCTGTCATAGCATGAACCAACCTAGTTTGTCTTATAGCTTGAATGATATCTGTGTAGTTCTCAGCCTTAGGTGAATCTAGGATGAAAAAGCCACAGAGATTATGATCTCTGAAAAATACTAGATTTACCATATCTGTAATGAATAAGAGAAATATGTTAGTAACTTGTGTGATTATGATGTATGTTGTTTAAGATGATGAAATGTTGATCAAGAGTTCATTAAGTTGATATGTTTGCTATGGAATAGTGTTATTTGTATGTTTTAACACTTGTGACTTGTTTAAAGTGTATGTTTGTTTGGTATTAATAGCTAATTCAGTTTGACTTAACAAAAGTCAACTGTCTGGTCAATTTTGATCATGAAAATCATGTTTGATTCAATTTGTTTTAATCCAAATTGTTTTGCATTGTGTTTGTTTTATCACAAAGAGTTGTTTGTGTCATATTGTACACTGATTTCATTTCATAACAGCTCAACTTAAACATTTCAGTTTGACTATTGAAGTCAAAACATTCATTGAATGCACATTGAATGGATATGCATTTAATGTTGGTGTCTACAATGTCATGCCAAATTAACTAATTTTACATGTTTGTAACAAACCTTTGAACATGTTTACTAAGTTATAACATATTTCAAGTTAGTGTAAACATTTTCAAAGATCAAACGTCAGTTTTTGTATGATTTTGGCAAGGACATCATGACTGTTCATTATCCCGATGAATACTTAATCAAATTACACCAAAACAACAGTCCTAATACATTCAACTAATGTCATCTAACACATATTCAGTGTTTGATTTGTTTTAAAACGTCAAAAGATTCATATTTTGATTTCGGTTCAAAGTTCGAATTGGTCGAACAATGTTCGAATCAGAACCAATGAACAAGATGTTTTAATGATTGTTTGATGATAAGATTCTTGATGTTATACCTATTTAATCAACAATCAGTGGTTGAATCAAACAGATATTTGGTTTTTAATCGAACAGGGGTTTAAAGGTTTAGCAGATTTTTGAACGTTTTAAAATTTTAATTTTCTCTCACTCCCGTGATGAATGAAAACTTACAAGTGTAGGACTATATATACAAAGGACAAAATGAACATCCGCTGTGTATATAGTTTGTATGTCCATTGTGTAAACAGTTTAAACTTAAAAGTTAATTTTAAGCTGCCCGCTGTGAGTTACACATGCACTGTGTATACAGTGCATCCGGTGTACAATTTAAACTTGTACGCTGTGAACCCTTGGATGTTGTACTGTGTTCATAGTGGATGAGCATTTGTAAATGCACTGTGAACCCTTTGAAAAACTATTTTATTGTTCATAGCAGATGAACATGTCTCATGCGTTGTGGACACTTGGGAATGATTTCAATACTTTCATAAGGGATGACTTATTGTCATGCGCTGTGACCCCTTTTGTATGATGTATGATTGTTTACAGCATATGATTACCTGTGTGCATACATTGTATACACTTGCACTATTTCAACAACGGATGACTAGTGACAGTCATACGCTGTAGAGTATTACTGTATTCACAGCGGATGTTTCTGAAACATCATCCTTTATAAACACTTGGTGTCTTTTGAGTGTTACTGAGTTACTGTAGCTACAACGGATGTATGTTTATGTGTCCACTGTGTGAACAGTTGTAACAAATTTAAAATTTTGTTTGTTTTGAAATGATTCTTCCAAAGCTAATTTTCGGAAAAAAATTTCTTCCGAATCATGTTTGATAAAATTTTGAAATGTTTCAAAATTTGAATGTTTGTTAAAATTTTATAATTTTAACATGATCAATATATGGATGTTAAAGAATCACTCATAAGCAATATTGTGCATATGTATATGTGTCAAACTGTTGTGTTTGGGTGCTGTCTTGACATGACTTTATTTAAAACTCAAAATTTAATATTTCAAATTTTAAAAGTGTATGATTATGCACATATTCTGTTGTTTTTGATATTTCCATTTTTATTTTCTCCCCTTAAATTTTTGCATATTTATAAAAACTTTTTATAAAATGACAAAAATTTGAATGTGTTTGAATGGAAATTATCAAAGTCAAATTTGATTGCTTGCTTGATAAACAATTAGAAAGATAACACATTATCTAACTAGTAAATGAATGATTTTCAAGTTTGGACATGAATAATTTGCACATAACATGAGATCATACCAGTCTTAAATTCTCACTAAGTTGTTTGAATGATTTTGAGAATAGACATAGACTAATACAATATTGATTGCAAATATTATGATCCACTTAAACTCATGCTTGGTATTAATGATTGATTGAAAAAGTGAGTGATTATCATATTTTGGGTGTATTAAGATGAATTGTATGTACCCCACATCTGATTGTATGTTAAGAAGAATCTTCCTCAAGATATACTAGAAAGTAATTTCAATACTAATGACCTAGCTACTTAGGAGTATATATGCTCAATTTGATCCATGTTGTTTGATCCATATTGGGATTCTTTTTCACTTCATTTCGGAAGGTGATGCTCTTTGGGATTCTTTTGATTGTTCATCCTTAATGGATGTGTTCCTTATTGGAAATCTTTTTCGATCATGATTTAGGTCATTCAGGTCTGTGTTTAGCACAACAAGAATGCCTTAGTGTACTCCAGGTCTATGATAATCATAACAGGGGAGACATTTGTATGATTGAGCAATTTATAAGCTATTTCACTTGGTGTATTGTAGTTACTTTACAAGCAACCTATATTGGTTAGACCAATACTCACGATAAACCAAGATGTGTGTTGCTGACCACACAAACATGAGAATTTAGTTCTTCACTGTTGTATGTAATGTTAGGTGTCCCATGCTGAGCCTATCCATATATCAAACAAAGTATTGTCAGTCATTATTAGTGGAAAATGACTCAAGTGAAGAAGTAATTTAGTGTACTATCATTTCTCATGATTGGTTATGTGTGATTCAAATTGTTTGTTAATTGGAAAACATGAATGTTTGTTTGATATCTTGATTTTGAAAGATACTTTTGTAATATTAAACTTGGACTTTGTCAAAATCAAGCTTGTTTGAAACTAATGTTTTGAAAACGTTACTTGTTTGGTTCATAGTTGATCATACCAAGTGACTGAACTAGAAATTCAAATCTCATTGCATTAAATGGTTTGGTAAACAGGTCAGCCAATTGATTGTCTATATGGACTTTGATCAACTTTATCATACCCTTTTCTGAGCAATCTCTCAGAAAGTGACATCTGATATCTATGTGTTTTGTTTTTGAATATGGAACTGCGTTGTCAGTGATAAACATTGCAGTAGAATTGTCAGTGTGTATGGTTGTTTTAAGAAAATTAAAGCCATTATCAAGCATTTGGTTTTGAATCCAAAGCACTTGAGAATAGCATGCAGAAGCAGCTATGTATTCTGCTTCAGCTGTTGGCACAGAGACATTTGTTTGTTTCTTGCACTACCAGGAGATCAATCTTGATCCAAGAAACTAACAACCTCCAGTAATGGATTTTCTGTTGCTGTTGCATCCACCATAATCGCTGTCTATGTATGCATATAACAAGAAATCTCCATATTTTGGATACCATAGGACAAGTGCTTACAGCATTTATGTGTGATTCTTTTGGATCTGCTTGGTATCTGGCACACATGCAAACTGCATAGATGATGTCTGGTTTGTTTGCTGTTAGATACATCAGAGAGCCTATCATTGATCTGTAGAGCTTCTGATCAACTAATGTTCCTTCTGGATTGGGTCCAAATTTCAGTCCAGTTGTAAATGGTGTTTTGCTGGATGTGCAATCAAACATGTTGTATTTCTTTAACATCTGACTCACATACTTGCTCTGATTGATAAAAATTCCTTCAACAGATTATTGAACTTGAAGACCAAGGAAGAAGGTAAGTTCTCCCATTGAACTCATTTGGAATTTTGATTGCATTAAAAATCCCTGCAAAGTTGGATGTTGGTGGGACCAAAAATTATGTCATCCATATAAACTTGAACAACTAACAAGTATTATTAATTTTATTCTAAGAACAATGTCTCATTTTCCCTCGGGTGTACCCATTCTGTAGTAGAAACTTTGATAATGTTTAATACCACTTCCTAGGTGCTTGATGAAGACCGTATAGAGCTTTATCTAACTTGTAGACTCTATGAGGGAATTCTGGGCCTTCAAACCCCGGTGGTTGAGCAACATAAACCTCCTCATCTATCTGTCAGTCGAGAAATGCACACTTGACATCCATTTGGATGACAATGAAGTTTTTAGATGAGGCATATGCAAGGAACATTAGGATGGCTTCGAGTCTAGCTACAGGAGCAAAGACATCGTCATAGTCAATGCCTTCCTTTTGTGTATATCCTTAGGCTATGCGCCTTGCATTGTTTCTGATGACAATTCCTCTATCATCAGCTTTGTTTCTGAATAACCAATTTATGCCAATGGCATATTGATCTTCAGGTAGGTCAACCAACATCCATACTTCTTGCTTTCTAAATTGTTGTAATCCTCTTGCATTGCTTCTATCCAACTGTTGTCTTTGAGTGCTTCTGTGATGTTTTTGGGTACAGGTAAGGATAAGAAGCAGGAATACAAGCAAATGTTTGCTGTGTTAGATTGACTTCATGTTAATCTGCTATTGAGGTCACCTATGATGTTTTCTAAATGATGGTATTTGTGAAATCTGGTTGTTTCAATCTGATCAATAGGGATGGTTGAATCAAGATTGGTGATTGTTTGATTAGGTGGTGATGGATGAGCAAGGGTATTTTTGTTGTTTCTTGTTCTGGTTGTGTGGTTTCAGTGAATGTTTATGGTGAATCATGAAAGAATCTAAGATTTTATCTTCATGATGTGTATTAGGTAATGAATAATAATCATCATCTTCTTCAATTATGGTTGGTTGATGTGACTTTGTTTGGTTATTTGGCTGTGGTTGGGTGGTCATAAGAGTTGATGAAGATGGTGTGTCTGATGATGTTCCTTTTGATGTGTTTGCTTGTTCTGGAGGAGGTGAAATTGTGATACTGGAAGGAGTGATGTTTGTTCTTCTTAGAGGATCCATTGTTAAAGGAACACCAATGGTTGTTGGTGGAACCATTGGATAATCATTGTCATCCTTGGTACCAGAATCATCAAATTAAGATGTATTAAATGATTTTGTTAGTGAGTCAATATCAAACAACCAGTCTGATCCAATGACTTTCTTAGTGAAAGAATGTTCATTAAAAACAACAGCTGTTGTTTCTTCCACTATGTTGATCTTTGGATTGTATACTCGGTAAGCTTTTGAGCTTCCGGAGTATCTAAAAAAAATCCATCATCTGCTTTTGGAGCACACTTAGATAATTGTTCTCTGGTGTTTAATATTGAGACAGAACATCCAAAATCTTTAAGAAATCTAATGAAATGTTTTCTTTTAAACATTAATTCATATGGTGTTTTAGAATGTTCTTTGATTATTAGTGTTCTATTTTGTATGTAGCAAGCGGTATTGATTGCTTTAACCCAAAATGATATGGGTAATAGAGAGTCAGCTTGCACAGATCGAGCAACTTCTATTAATGTTTTGTTTCTCCTTTCAGCAACTCTAGTTTACTGAAGAGTCCTTGCTACACTGAATTGATGACTAATTCCTTTCCCTGCACAAAAAGAAGAAATATAGCCATTTTTAAAGTCAGTAACATTATCACTTCTTAAAGATTTAACTTTAAGATCTAATTGATTATCAATTTTAGTGACAAAGGATTTGATGATTTTCTAATGTTTCTGACTTGTGTAGAAGAAAGAAAACCCATGTGAATCTTGAGTAATCATCAACTATCATAAGATAGTATTGCTTCTTTCCTATGCTTAGGATGTTTGTTGGGCCAAAAAGGTCCATGTGAAGCAATTTGAGTGGTGTGTTGTTAGAGTTTACCAATTTTGTCTTATAGGACACACTGTGTTGTTTGCCTTTCAGACATGCAATGTAGTGGTCTCTACAGAAGAATTCTTTTTGTGGTAAACCTATTATTAAGTCACCTTTTACAAGATGATTCATTTTGTTATAATTTGAGTGTCCCAAACATCTGTGTCATAATTGGGAAACATCTTCTGATACTTTTGATAGTAAACATGTTTCATGGGTTGATGCTGAAACAGTGTTCAAATCAACAATGTATGTGTTGTTATGACAAGGTGTTTTCAAAAGGATACAATCTTCAGGTATTTGAAAACCCATCTTGAGAATGTAGCAATTATTGGAGTCAAATAAGGTGGCATATCATTTATCACAGATTTGGGATACGCTGAGAAGACTGAACTGGAGGTTGGAGCAGTAATTGACATTTTCAAAGATGATCAACCCATTTGATACTGTTCCTTCACCAGTTATCTTTCCATCTGCCTTATCTCCTCCAAAGGCTACATTTCCTCCATGTTTGCTTTTAAAATCTCGAAGGTGGGAACAACTGCCAGATGTTGTCAGGCCTTCTTTTATGTCCCTGCAAAAGCAAAGAAATCAGTTAGATGGAGCAACCAAAGCCAAGTGGTCTTGGGTTTTCCATCTTTTCCCATAACGCATACTTCTTCTAAAGTGGCATTCTCTGATGGTTTAGAAATCCTAGTAACAATAGATTTCCTTTAATTATTTTTATCTCTGTCAGGAGAAGTACTTTGAGCTCTCTCCTTTGAGTGCTAATGTTTGTTTGTTGTCTGCTTTGAGACTTATGTCTCCTATTTGATTGTTTAAAGTTGTCACAAAAAGTTTTATCATTATTTAAAATAACTTTTTGATAGAAGTTTGTCGTGGTGCTCCTCCTTTGTTCTTATTAGGAAAAACTGTTTGTTTCTAAGTTGATTTCTCAACTTGAGACTGTTTGTTTTGCTTCTTGTTTTTCTTATTGAAAAATCAGTTAGTAGTGTTGTGGTTGTTTATTTCACAAATTGAACAATAATTGTGAAAATAGAATGATTCAGTACATTGTTCATGTTACAGTACTTGCAATATTTACCATATTTGCATTTTTTAGTGGTGTGAGTGTATTGATCACACCATTTACAATATGGTAGATTTTCATTGCCTTGTTTATTTATAACTTTTGATTTTAAATTTGATTTTAAAGGTATTTACCATAATTGGTTGATCTGACTCATCATACAAAAGATCAACATCATCTTCATCAGTTGTTTGTTCATCAAACTCATTATTTTCTCCTTGATAAAAATTTGTTGATTTGATTTGTGAAGATGCTTGGGTTTTAACAAATTTTATCAAAGGTGTTTTTAATATTAATGATGATTTTAATGATGATGATGATGATGATTGTTTTGTATCATTAGTCTGGTCATGTGGGTCAAGAGACTCACCCTGTTTCTTTGACATGGAGTCAGGTAGAGGAATATAATTGTCATTATAAGATGGGTTGACCTTATTATATCCTAAACATGTTGGGTCTTTAAATGCCCTTTGCTGAGCAAGAAGTTCTTCAAACTTCTTATTGCTCACCTGAAACTTTTGAAGTTTCACTTCAGTTTCAGCCTGTTGTGTTTTTGACAGAGTCAATGATTTAGAGAATTGCTCAACTTGAGCTGCAAGTGTTAATTTTTCAGACACCAATTTGTCCAAATCATTTTTTAATGAAATTATTTTTGTCCCATACTGCTTTTGTTCTTGTTTTAAACTTTCATTTAAAATATTTGTTTTAATTACTTTCTTTGAAAGTTTGTCTGCATGTTCTCTGTATCGATTGACTTCGTCAACGCATTGTGTGAAAAGGTTTTCCCTCACCTCTTTTCGGATTTCAGAGATCTTATCTTCTATATTTGCCTTGAGGGCATGATCAGGAGATTGGATCACAGCCTCGTACATGCTCCAATCACACTCACCATCTTGTTTTATAATCATGGTAGATGATATTGAGTGTTAATTTGGGCTATATGTGTGATTTGAGGTGGAGTTGGTGCAGCAGGATTACTGATTGGAGGTGGGATTTGTCTGTTTGGATGGTAGCTGCTTGATGCTTGTGTTTGGTTGTTGATTCTGTCAACTCTAGGTTGTTGGGATTCTTTGGAGAAATGTCCATAGAGTTGGCAGTTATAGCATCTCACCTTTGTCTTATCAAAACCAATTTTGGTTTTCTTATCCATGCTTAACCATCTGTTCCTTTGTAGGAACTTCTTGGATTTGTATGCACTCATTTCCATTGACCATAGAAGATCCATTTCTTCAACCAAATCAGGAGGCAATTCATCCATGTCTTGCTATATGATCTGTGATGGTGTGAGGTTAGCTCCTAGATAGGCTTCAAAGCTTGTTGAAAAGGCTGCAAAAGCTGCCTTTTGCTCCTCACTTTGCAATATGATTGTTAATGCATCATTGGTTTCTCAAATTTATGAATGTTTTGAGCCTTTGATGAGTGTTGTTTGCTGGAGCTGGAAGTGTGAGGATGTGGTTTTCTTTGGGGTGTTTCTTTATAGGAAGCATGAACACCAGTCTTTTTAGACTTTTGTTTGTTGTTAGATGATTCAGGTGCAGAGAAAAATGAAGTTGTATTTGAATCCAGAAATTCTTCATCTTCATTTTCACCGGTGCATGTCAAGAATGCAGTGTCTGTTTGTTGAAGTTCCTTGAACTTGTATGATTCCACATGTATGATTGTACTCTTGTTTCTAGATCTTTCATCTAGTTCTACTGCTTCAACTTTAGCCACTAGAGAATCTAGAGATAATGCTTCAAGATCCAATGTTGCTTTCATTAATGAGAATGACTGACTCCAGTTCTCAGGCAATGTATGCAACATCTTTTTATTGATCTCCACAGATTCATACTTAGACCATAGACTATCATCTTATTGACTAGTTGAATGAATCTGTGGAGCTGTTGTTGAATGGATTCTCCCTGAACATGGTGGAAAGTTTCATATTGGGTCCTCAATTTCTCCTTTTTGATTTCTAGTATCTCCTCACTTCCCTCACACATGGTGTGAAGTACCTTCCACAGTTCATGAGCAGTTTTGAAATTTTCAACCCGTGTCAAAATTTCAAATGGCAAAGTCATTGCCAATATACTGTATGCTTTCATGTCTGTTTTGACCTTCTTGAGGTCATCACCAGCTACACATTTCAAGCTTACTAGTTTTTGTATGTTATAGTCAGGCCCACGAGTCAATGGTATGTATGGTCCCTCGGTTATGGATGTCCATAGATCTGCGTCTTGGAAAATAATCCAATTTCTGAACATAATTTTCCGTTGTTTGAAATATGCTTTGTTCTTAAGTCTTGGTGGTTTGAGACCACTGTTTGATCCTGAAATTTCATCAGACATGTTTGTTAATTTTTAACTTAACAATTTTAGTGAAATTTATTTTGATTATTTAGCTCGGTGCTAATTTTTTTTTTATCCTAGAGTCACTAGGATTTGTTTGATATTTTCAACACTTTTTACAATTTACCAAATAAAGGAATTAATTAATTTTAAGGTAAAATTAATTAATGTCCAAGGTAATGTCACTGTTGTGTCTCGGTAGAATAAGGGAATATTCTGTTAATGATATCAAATCAGTCAAAACTATCAAAATAGTCAAAACCCTTTTAATGAATCCGGTCAACAAGTCAAAACCCTAAAAACAAATATTTTGTTTAAAAAGTTAACTTTTGTGGATCAAAAAGTGACTTTTTTTTAAAAAAATTTAAAAGAAGAATGTTTATCTTCTTTGATTTAGAATGATGAACTAACACAATCACCGGAGATTATGAAGGTTTGAATGAACAAAAACTATGGTTTATCCTAGGGTTTGTTGGCGGCTATACCAATTTCAACAAAACAACAATCGGTTTGTTGTTTGAAGAAGAGTAATTGCCTAATTTGAGTGTAGAACAACTCAAATATGATATTTAAATACAATGAATGGATTCAAAGTATTCAAATGAGTGTTTGTTTGATGAAAACTTGATAGAACAATATTCGTATATTGTTTTATCGAAAAGTCTTAGAAACCGATCAGGTTTTGGTGAGTTTTATGATGTTTCTGTTTGAAAACAATGAAGGAATGATGTTTAGAGCTTTAAACACACAAAAGTTTCTACAAAATATGCGAAAACAGATTATTCAATCATGTTTTGAACATTTGTTGAATGTTTGATGTCGAAGAAGGTTGATGTGATGATTTTTCAGCTCGAAATGTATGTTATGAAGCTAATGAACCACGGATATCATGTTGTTGATTGAGAGGATCGAAAATCAGTTTATGATTTGAGCCAAGGCTCTGATACCACCTGATAAAATCAACAAATGCTGATTATGAACTTTAAGAACAATAAGAGCAAAATCAGGTTGATTCCCCTAAGGATATTTTCAAATCTCTCAATAAATATAACAACAGATTGTTATGTTGTATTCAACAAACAATAATCATAGTGCAGAAGCCGATGATTAATGCTATGATATCAGTGTATGTGTGTGTGTGTGATTGCTAGTGATTGAAATGCTTTGAATGATAATAAACTGCTTGATTGTATTGATTGTTTAAAAGCTTACAAGGGATTAGGATATTATGCTATTTATAGCCTATATAGATAGTTATCTACAATTACAAAAATACCTTTATGTAAACAAAATTTACATAAAAATCCTAAGTCTAAGTCGTCCGCTGTGGATGATAGACTGTTCGTTGTGGATGCTAAGTCATCCGCTATGGATGTTGTTTGTCTTGTTAGTTGTCCGCTGTGGAGTGTTCATCTGGTGTGGATTGAACATCCGCTGTGGACTTTGGTCATCCGCTGTGTGAGTTGGTCATACGTTGTAGACACTTGGAAGTTGTTCTTCATCCGCTGCATGGACTTGGTCATCCGATGTGGGCATTTCTTCATCCGCTGCTTACACTTGTCAAAATTTCTTTTATCTATAAACCTGAAAATGAAATTTAACTAATAATTAGTGTATGTTGTGAATGTTAATGATGCTAATGTGTTAGTTAATTATTGTTTGAATGTTAGAACACATTATGTTTGATTATGGCAAGCATTATCCTTTTAAGCATTATCCTATTAATGCACTTGTTGAGTCCAACAAAGGAAAAGGATGTTCTGAAAGATTCATGGTAAAGGAAATTCATTATGCTAGTTAAACATCTGCTAGTAAGTCTAAGGTAGATACTTATCTGTGTACAGATATATGTGTTGAAAAAGTTTGAAGATATCGAGTTCATAATGAATACTTGCTTTTTTTAGTTGAAAAACAACAATATTAAGTTCAAAGCTTAAATCAAATGAAAAGATTTTCAAAGAAAAAGTCAAAGATTTAAAGAAAACAATTTATCAATTACAACTTAATCTTCATGATAAAAAAAATGTACAAATAATGTCTTGTCTAAAAGAAATGATAAACTTGCTTTGGAAATAAATAAACTTAATATTTAACTCATATCTGCTAAGCTTATAGTTGAAAATTTTGAACATTCATCAATAGTAGTCGAAGGAATAATTAAATCACAAATAACATAGAAAATTAATAGAGGAAATGTGGTGTTGGTTTTACTAAAATAGCACCTCGCATTAATCGTGATTATTCTTGTATGCCTACACTGGTTAGCATAACATATGAGGATATGCGTTGCGTTCTGGGATTTCATCACAATGTGACTAAAACCTTCAGTCAAAATTCCTTTAACAGTTGATCATCTCACTAAAACTGAAACTATAATCTATGTTTCTAACGTATGTGTAGAAAGTGTGGTGAGAGATGGAATTGTAGAAGATTGGAAAAGTGATGATGATATAGTTTTTGAGTAAAATAAAAATAAGATTTGTAATGAAAATTATTTAATTGTATTCCATTACTTGAGTTAAATGAGAAGTTTGGTATTTTTGTTGATGAAAATGATTGTTCAAAACCAGTATCAAAACAAGCAAAATTAAAAGTTAAAATTATACACTGTGACAATAGTCTGAAAAATAAACAATTAAATAAAACATTAACAACTTCTGACTTGAAAGAGATTTCAAGAACTGGTTTGCATCTAAGGATACTTTAGATAAGGAAGAACGCATTTTCAAGGAAATGAACTCTTGATTCTTTAAAAATAAACTTTCTTCTGAGGCTAACTCTATGAAACAAGATGTTTGTAGCTTAGGAGTCACAAAGACTGGTCCAATTCTAGCAAATGATTCGCATAGCATAAAACCTACTCATCATGCCTCATCAGCTACATATCCAAATCCAAATTCAATGGAAATTTTCTCAATTTCACCAGATCAAGCTCGAAAAGTAAAAGACAACAGAGAGAAAAAAGAGACTATTACAGAATCAAATGGCCAAAGATATATTAAAACGAGTCTATGATAACTTTGATGGTTATCATAAACAGTTTAAGAGAAACATGAGTGTGAATGATTTGTATCATTCTGTCAAAAAAATAAACATTGTTGCTTTGTTTGTGAGAAATCAAATCAAATGGAAAGAAATTGCATTCATCAACACAAATCAATCAGTAAACAACGATTTCATGATTCTATTTCAAGTAATAGAAAACAATTTTTGTAAATGCCAAATTTTGTAAGAATACAATTCAAACCAAATCATTTGTTAAAAACCCAAATACTCAACCTAATAAAACTTTGAGCAAAATCAATGTTGTTAATAAAACATAAAGTGTTGATGAAAGAAAGGTCAAGTCTATCGATAAGGATTTTAATTCAATGAAAAATAAGACAAGATTGATAAAAACCGTTCAAGATTAGAGAGTCAAAGTACATCCAAAAGTTCCAGATCTTATTGATGGTTGTATTTTTAATGAAAAACGTGATATGATTCTAAAATCGGTTACATACTTTGATTAAAAAAATATGCTGAAGTCAACCATGGCTCGGGATCCTAAAACTAAGTAAAACCTTCAGTCTAGCTTGTGGCATGTTGATAGTGGTTGTTCCAGGCATATGATTGGTTATATCTCACTTTTACATAATGTTCAATCTCATAATGAAAGTTATGTTGTTATCTATGCCAGAGATAAAGGAGGAAGAATTACCAAGAAAGGTATTGTGATTAATAGTGTGCTAAGCTTTGAGGATGTCAACTTTGTAAACATAATTTGCTAAATGTTTCTCAAATATGTGATAAAAACTATTCAACGCATTTCACAATAAAAGAATGTTTAATAATTAAACCTGCTTTTGTAATACCAAATGAATGGGTGTTAACAACGACTCCGAGAGACAACGATAACTATTTGTTGGATATGAATAGTTCAAATTCTTTGGTAACAACATCTTGCTTATTATCCAAAGCCTCAAAGATTGATTCAATGTTAAGGCATTGTCATCTGGTACATGTCAGTTACAAAAATATGAATAAATTAGTTAGAGGGAATCATGTTATTGGTTTGCCAATGAAAGAATTTCAACTTGTCAAACATTGTCTATCATGTTCTAAAGGTAAACAACACAAACTTCCTTATAAACCCATTTCTCATAACTCTGTTACAACTTTAACATGGATCTTTTTTGTCCAGTAAATGTTTAAGGTCCAGGTCGACGTTCCTACTGTTTGGTTGTTACTAATAAATTTTCTAGATTTACATGGGTTTTCTTTTAGCAACTAAGGATGAAACACCTCATTTGCTAATAAAGTTTATGACTCTTGTGTAAAATCAAACTGACAAAAAGATAAAGTGCATTCGGAGCGATAATGGAACTAAGTTTTGCAATTATGTTTTGAATGATTTTTATGATTCAAAGGGAATATCGAGACAATACATTGATTGAAGCTACACGAACAATGCTTTCTTCTACAAAACTTCCATTATTCTTTTGGGCAGAAGTAGTCAATACTACTTGTTATGATCAGAATTGTGTTTAGTCAATAAATAACAACAAATGACTTCTTATGAGAAATTCTTCAAACATAAACCCAAAGTCAAATATTTTAAAGTTTTTGGTTGTTGTACATTGTTACACATATCCGATTTAAAATAAAAATTTGATGAGAAGGCTGATGATTGTTATTTTGATGGTTATTCGCCTAACAAGGTAGTATATCGGGTTTATAATAAAAGAACAAATCAAATTATTTAGTCATTTAATATTTATTGGCATGAATCTAACAAAACCAATATAGGATCAGCTCCCGCTTGGGTATATGACTATGAATCCTTGTGTAATAATTTTAAATGATCTTCTTATGTGTCTTTGAAGATTTCAATCAAGTGAACTCATTGACTAATGTGTTCTGTGATGAAGACTTTCAAACTTTATCTCAAGATCATGGAATTTCTTCAGACATAATGATTCAAATCATGCTTTATCACATGTATATGATTCTATTCAAGATGCTCAAAAACCTATTGTTGAAGATGTATTTGAGTCTTTTGAACCATCCACGTCCTCTACTTAAGATTTTTTGATTGAACCAAGTCAAGTACCATTTGATGATTCATCTACTGATGCCATTCTATTGGATCTGATTAACTGTGTTCATTGATTTGCAGATGGCTAGGTCAATGATTATTAATAAAAATCATAATGTTGTTGCCTATTTGGACAATGTTACCAAAGATAATGCATTATTCAAAGTTTATGACCAACTTCTAGAGTTCTACTACAAATGAAAGAGACGAACAAGGTGAGCAGTGTATAGTAGCTATAGTTAAGGGAAAGAGATTAGTGATCAAAGCTGAGATCATTAACCGGGTACTTTAGTTGAGAGATCAAGCAAATTTGTTGGATCATATGAGACTGGTGCAACCAAAACAACACTTAGAATAATTTTGAAGTTCAATTGAAGAAGTCTTCCGAAGCTAAAGCAGCTCTTCCGAAGAAAAGTTGAAGATCTTCTGAAGCCTAAGTATGAAGAACTTCCAAAAGTAAAACTAAGTCTTCCGAGACTAAGTGGTTTTACTTCCGAAGTATATGAAGAACTTCCAAAGGTATATCAAGTCTTCCAAAGTATATGAAGAAAGTATATGAAGTACTTTGA